>JAZDUA010000272.1:1292500-1365000 GCA_038098605.1 Gryllus longicercus
TCTAGGTCATTATTCCCGTAAGTGTTGTGCATGTGTTTCATCGCGGTGATCTTCCCCCTCTGGTTCGCGAGATCCGGCGCCGACCTACATGTTGACTTGCGGAGTTTTTCCCCAACCAGGTAGCGCAACCATCACCCCCCACCAGTTGGACACCGCCCCAGTCGGGGCGAGATCTCAGCTCCCGATTGGTCTCACGACACATGTGGTACTGCATGTAAATGTGTGTGTAAATGGCAAGTATTTCCCAATATTTGGACACCGCCGCAGCAGAACTTTTATGATCAAGGACACGTAAATGTGAAAACTTGTAAGAAACTTTGATTTTATTAGCAATTGATTCAAAGTGAATCCGTCATCATCGTACTCTTAAAAATTAAAAGAACTGTTTCAAATTTCCAGCAATTCAAGTTGGGCCAGATGTATCGGAATATATTCATTTTTGAAACAACGTTTGGGTGCGGTTGGGGCTCTACTGTTATTCCCAAACAAATGGACATACGGACGGACATACATGCGGTTTTGAAAGAATCATATAATATGGCAATCTCAAAACGTGTATTCAACAACATTCAGTTATTGATTTGCATCATTACGTTACTTTTCGTAAAAGTAATACATACGAGACAAGCAATCATACATAAAATCGTATACATACGAGAAAGTCAAAACTGATAAAAACTTTTTTTTCTCATTTTCCGTGCTTCGCATTTCAGGTTTATGCGTCTAGCCGGTCGGCTGAGTTAGCTCATCAGCGCTATCTCTTCAGATTCTCTGACCGGGAGGTAGCAGGGTTCGAGTCCTGACCGTGGTGGATTTTCGACAGTTGCTTTTTAGCTGGGCCGAATTCAACCACTCTAAAACAGAGAAAAATTCTAGCCGGCTGTTCTTCCGGAGGTTTTGCGTAGTTTCTCCGATCAACACCAGGCGAATGCCGGAGCAGTACCCTCACAAACGGGCCACGGACCGCGCGCGATCTTTCCTTCCTCTTCCTTGCCCTATCCTCACCCCTTACACTAGCATGCACCACACTCCACACATGGCGGGAGACCGGTGTGGAGCTTAGAGCTCTTCCCTGCTGTGATGGTTAAGATCAACACCAGGCGAATGCCGGAGCAGTACATTAACAAACGGGCCACGGACCTCGCGCTATCTTCCCTTCCTCTTCCTTTTCCTATCCTCACCCCACATTTATATGCAGTACACTACTACTATCGAAAGATCTGTCTGGTGCTTATAGCTGGGGCCCCACTAGAAGGAGATACCTGGAAGGGAAAACTATCCAAGCCGTCGTGTAGTTGCGCATCGAATCTCTACGACTGCATCTAGAGGAACAAAGCCACCTCCCTGGGTAAAACATTCTCACTTACAGGTCTAATAGTTACCATAGCAGTTGACTCGTCCGAAACATCACACCGATCGTGTCTCGTCGGGGAAGAGGAAAATTGCAGTTCGTAATAGAAGCTGCGTTAAATGGATAGGCAGGAGTTGAAAAGGGCTTTTTCCTGAAGCAAACGTCCCAGCATGTTCTCTGCTCAGTGTATAAGGAAAACTCGTGCTGTGTTGACACGAGCGTATGGCTAGTTTCTGGTTTCGTAATATTTGTCCGCTACCATCTGCCAACTTCCAAAAATATCTCGCCACTGTATGACAGCCGAAGTTTGTAGCACACTCATGGCAGGGTTAATATTTTCAGCACGCCTAAGCACCACAAAAATTTGAGGTCCCCTAATAATTTTGAAATGTAGAAGTTACGTAATTAAATTAAATTTTAATATAAACAGTAACCTTTGAAATTTAAAAATTTAACACAAAAATTTTTATTTTTTATTGATTCGTTATTGTTTGATATTCATTTTGAGACGGTGCTCGATATACCCTGCATAATTTACCTGGATCGAAAGGATCCAGTTAAAAGTAGTTACGAGGGAAATATAAAAACAGTTGAATGATGCTTCATTATCTAAAAAGGGGAGAATTATGAGAGGGAATGACGAAAAAAATTAAGGGAGGGAAATATGAAGCGTTAAACCAATTGAAGTTAACACTTAGTTAATTAATGAATAAGTAAATCTGAAAATTAAGTAAAAAATAAAATACTGCATAAACCACGGCCGTTAACTGGTTCTAATGACTTTGGACGGCAAAAAGTCTTTGGCCATCGGATTTTTTTCTGCCCGAGATCACGAGAACACTTATAATTCCCTTGGTAAAAAAATAACGAGTATCTATCTTCAAATTAGTAAACTAACATAAAATATTGTTTACAAAATTGACTAAAAATTTGATTGTCTGTTTATGTATTTATCCGCCACTGCTTGAGATCAAAGCCGTATGTTCTTTTGTTTGGCAAAGTAACATAGATTTCGTTTAAGGTTTCATAATGTTTTACTGAATTAACAATTAACTATCTTCTCCCCCATATATCACATAGAGTTTTTACTGTCTTTGACTAAATAAATCTAAATCTAAACATATTTCTAAAAGAGGACAATTAAATTCACATAATAAGCACAAATATTAATAATCAAATAATGTTCACATCTGAAGAATTAATATCTTCATGCAGAAAAATACTGATTGAGTTGTGGAGTTACCTGCCTTTGCCTTTTGATCCAACTGAGTTAGTTGCCTTTTGATCCAACTGAGGTACCAGCTGAGACGGTTCAGGTCATTAACTGATGTGCCTGTTGTGTCTCTGACATATCCTAAGTTCGAGTCCCGACGGTGGCAGGATTTACGACACTAGTTCGATAGATAGCTCGAGTTCAGCTTCTGACTCCCAGCCTCTGACAGCCAAAAAAGCTGTCTAGAGGGGAATTCTAGTCCCGACGGATTTACGACACTATTCAACGACACTAGCTCGAGTTCAGCCGCTGTCTGCTGTTCTGATCGGTAGTTTTCCGTGGTTTCTCCGATCGAAACCAGGCGAATGCCGGAGCAGTACCGCAACAAACGGGCCAAGGACCGCGTGCGATCTCTCCCTCCCATTCCTGGTCCTATTCTTAACCCTTACTTACACACACTTACGTACACTACGAGTACACTACCACACTTGTCGGGAGTCCTTAAAGCTTGAGGCGGTTCCACGCTGGTGTGAGATACCTGGTTGGGAAAAATAAAGCCCATGCAGGTCGGCGCCGGATCTCGCCATACATCGGGGAGGATCTGCGCCAGCTTCCCCCCTCTCTTACGGCACTAATGACCTTAGTAGTTGACGCACCCGAAATCACTAATCATTCATTCGACGTCTACAACTAAGCGAAGTTTCATTTCAAATAAAACCCGCAATAATTTCTCAATCCTGCAATTTATTATCTTTTGGTTGTAATTACCCTTTTTGTCTTCAATAAGCACTCTCCAAACATTATAGCTTTCTGCGCGAAGATTTTTTTTTTCTTTATCAAGCCTCGTAAACTTTTGAGGGATTTCCATTGTTACATTTTCATAAACCACACGTTATCATTTTATGAAATGTTGCCTTTAATCTTGAGCACACAGAGTTGCTCAAAAAAACAAAACCGACGTGTAAAAATTGGCCTCTTGACCGAGTGATAACAAATGACAGGCAGAAAAACTTACTCCTGCTATCTCCAAGTGTTAGTTTAGTACTTTCCCTTTGTGTCCCGAATACAGGTCTCTTGACGTTTCAAGCATTATTCTAAACATTTGAATCGCTTGATGCAGAAACCCCTCACGTCCATTTTCTACAGATTTGAAGATATTTTGATCACACACACACACACACTATATATATATATATATATATATATATATATATATATATATATATATATATATATATATATATATATATATATATATATATATATATAGAGAGAGAGAGAGAGAGAGAGAGAGAGAGAGAGACGAATCGACTAGAATAAAAATCCGTCATAAACGCCGCGAACTGTGGGTGTAACATCCAACTAAAATTTTCGTTTAGTGCAGAATCAAGTGTATAAGTAATTCAGTTTTTTTTCTTCTCCTGAAAAATTGTGAAGAACGGACAAGGTATTCATTTAACCTAATAAAGCAAGTTACTGAGTTTTGAAAAAGGATGCCTCTGTGTTTATGTTTCATGCCCTAAAATTTGCTTTTCTCTTCATGTTTTCGTTATTGCTGGGTTGTCTTTGATATTCTGTGAATCTGTGCTAATTCCAGCGTCAATTTTGTATTCAAAATATATTATTTATGTGTAAGAAATGTCCAATGTAGTCCAAAAATAGTTTTTTTTTAAATATGATGAGCAGATTCTCTAAAATGAAAGTCTTTGTTTCTATGGAAGTCAAAGAATTCAAAATGTAAGAAAAACAGCGGTTGGTTGGCACTCGGGTTCGTACATCAACCACAATCAATATTACTTCCTGTCCAAAGATTGTTTTTCTTTTATTAAGCATCTAACTTTTGAGGGATTTCCCCCGTTCTTGTATTACACGTTATCATTTTATCAAATGTTGATTTCGATCACATCCACGACCACCGACTATCACTTCTCTAAGACCTAGCTTTGCGTTCTTCACAACTTAAAGAACTACAGAAATATCACCGTATGATCACTGCAACGACGGTTGATGGTTGGTGTTTTTTGTTTGTTTGTTGTTTTTTTTTTGTTTGTTTTTTACCTTGAAGAGTAATATATTTTGAGATGGATTATTTAACTAATTTCCACTAATTAATTATTCGTTTTATTCTGCCCCAGGTTGGGCAGCCATGGAGATGGTTTACAATTGCACTAATTTAATTTGGCTATTTATGTTGCCCGGTTAATATTACATTTATCACAATATTAATTCATTTTGCAATTTCAAACATTACATTGACTTTACAAACCTGGATTCGACGTATAACACTTCACCTTCTTATTTTACTATTATATGTATACTATTGTTTATCAACCTAAATAATCGCGGAAACTCGATTTTCAACGCCGTTTTATCATTTATTCAACATTATGTCCCGGGGCCGTGTTTCGTCCAAGAATATTGCGTACAGCCCTCATGAACCGAACACAAAGGTTGTTGACACGTTGTCCTGACGACGTGTATTCCTTGGTCTAGACTCTTTCTATGCATTCAATTCTAAAGTAATCATACGCTCGATGCATATTTCCCTTTATTAAATGCCTTGGGGGGTTCTGATATGTCACATTTCGTATTTTTAAAATTGGTTTGAAGGTCCTTTAATTGTATGAATTTAATTAAATTGTATTACGTGAATGCCTGCCAAAAAATTAAAGGACTTTCAAACTAATTAAAAAAGCATAAAAAAGGCAGTCTTTGGACTTATTCTCATTGAATAATTTAAAAATTTTATTTCAAAACAATATTCGTAGTTCGATTGTCTTCTGACAAATTGTGAAGAAAATATTTTGCTTCTTCCTGTTTTTCAGGTGAAATACTTAGCCAAGATCTTGATTTTCGTGTATGTTTATTATTATTATTATTATTATTATTATTATTATTATTATTATTGTTATTATTATTATTATTATTATTATTATTATTATTATTATATTAATTTTAGTTTTGAGTCTCATTGTCGCCTTTACAGCCATACAAAATCAAAAATCCCATTCGGAGCAGGTTAGCTCATTTCAATTTTCTCTAAATATTTCCTTTTTTTTTTTTTTTTTTTTGTAAATAATTTTAGCTATACTAGAATAAAGTTTTACAGAACCACTTTTTCAGGTTCAACTACAACTATTATAAAATATACTTTCTATAATAACTATAAATATTTTGTAGTTAGAAAATGTGTAATTAATACATAATATATAGTTATATAACTGTAAAGAATTATGCGAGAAAGTATGTGCTAATGTAGCACTACTAGTTTGATATATTTTAAGTAAAATGAGAGAAGTAGATCTGACAAATTTCAGCCTCGCCATAATAACAGCCACCTCAATAAACGCCAAATATTCGGACGTTGAAAACAGCTGCCACCGTTGCAGACGTCTTCTCCATTATGCGTCACACGTTCTCCTTATTGACTCTTTAGATTACGTCAAGAAAGTGGAGGCAATGGAGGAATCCCGGACAAGTAGTTCAAGGAAGTGAAGTTGCAGAAAAGTGAAAGGGATTGAGAAACACGAGATAAGGACGGTCCCTACGTTTCGTGTTAGTCACGAAGTGCAGTTTTTCCCTGATCTTCCTTCACCAGTATGCTTTATAAATCCTAATATAATCGGTTTTCGCGGAAACATTGCGGAATTGCGTTATGGAGAAGGAGAGAAACAAATGAGCTTCCACACAACTGTAGTACAACATATTACATTCACATTTGATACTTTTATGTGAATCAACAGACATGATTGGAGCATTGGTGCCGCCATCACGTACAACAAGCCACTAACTCAAGTTGTCCTCGTTATTTCGGGGAATTGTTCAAATGTGAATCTATATAAATAAATCTATCTATATAAATACACTTTGAGTATCTGTCTGTGAATTTATAATAACTGCCATATTAAAATCTCTTTTGCTTGTTTAGATGATCCGAAAACCAAATCAGTTGTTTTTGCGAATTTCGTCAGTTTGCCCAGGGTAATCAATGAAATGGGTTACCCGATTTTGACGCAGATTCTAATGAAAGAACAAATATTTTATAGCGCATATCTGAAGCTACTTTTTTCAAATTATTATATTCTCTTATACAAAGAAGGTTTGTTTGTTAGATCTTTTACACAAATTTATTTATTCTGATCTTCATGAAATATTGTACATGTGACCTTCAAAATAAGAGAAAAGTGAATTTACTCTCTGTATGAGACATAAAAGTTACCGTGTTCCCCGTTCCTTACCCTTAAAGCAATATGCACTCCTTCCGATTTTCGCAAGTATCTCAAAAACAGTGAACAAATTCGCCCAAGTGAATCAATCGTTTCTGGAAACTTATAGAATTTACTACTAAATGCATTTTGATTCGTTACAATAGTGAATTGAGCTTCAGAGTAATTGAAGGTTAAAATTGTTTATAACAAAGTTTGCCGGGAGTTTGCAACAGTGCATGTTTCCATCTGTCCATATCAATGATGATCGTAACAAACATGGCAGGTTGGGGAGGGGCAGGGCGGACCAGATGAGGAAGGATGAGTGAGATTAATAAATACCCAGCAGCGCAGAATACTTCAGCAAATTATTAACTATATAGCTAAACAGTTTTGTGGAAGTTAACCTCTTTTCTAATATTTGAACGGCACACTTTCTTTATATAATAAAAATTAATAATAATAATAATAATAATAATAATAATAATAATAATAATAAAAAACGGACCAAAAGTGTGCATAACCTAAAGCAAGAGAAGACGCAAGGATCTTCTCTTGTTTTAGGGACCAAGAAATGCATTTCTAGGTCTCTTTGGGCCCTATTTCTTCCATTAAATAGTTTTATTTACATATGAAATTATTTACTAGGAAATAATGCAAAATACGTAAAGAAAAATGGAATTATAACTTTCATGATTCAGTTAATAGATACATTAATGTTCATCAATTTACAAGGATTCCAGATTGTTTGAGGTGCCTCTTCTCCAAATTTCATATAACAATTTTCCAAATTGCCCGCAGAAATAAGATGTTTTATTATGTAGCTCCCCCTCCCTCTCCCCCCTGTGCTCACGCCCATGAGAAGAACTATTGATAAAGTTAAGTTAATTGGTTTATTAATGGATACTTACACCCAAAGAATGAAAGATTTGCGAAGGCTATCCAAAATAGGATACCGCGAAACAAAAACTACGAAAAATTAGTGCTACAAAACTTAGTACGTTCTCGTATCTTGTGTAAGTTAGAAAAGTAATGAACAACTGTACTGCTATAGCAGTTGTAACTTGTACAGTTGTTCATTATATATCATCAGTTGTTGTAATAGTATAATACTCGCTGAGCCCGTGCAAAAGTTTTCCAGATTTGAACTCGAATGCACTTTCTTCTGCGACCAACGACATGTTTACCCCCCCCCCCCCAGGAGTGAGGTACCTCCCTCATTTTTTTAACTATCACAGCCCCAGAAATGATAAGGACACCACAATCCTTGGGATGAGTCGGATGTTTAAAAAAAACGGATGATTTAGACATGTGAATTCAAAGAAGAGTTAAAACCAGATGTAATAGTCTATTTATGGTTCTTCAATGTCTTTATATGCGGGCCTAAGAATACATATGATTATTTTGTTTACATGAGAAATCTAAAAATAATGTAGGACTCTATTTGAAAACGTGAATCACTGAAGAGACATCTACGTGTCATGTATGCAAAATACCAATAACACAATACCAAAGTAGCAAATATTATGATTCTCCATCATTGAAACATCTACGCCTACATCATAAATCTAACAAACATTTAATCTACTTATGCGTCAACTACAATCAACATTTATAAAAAAATATCAGTGAGTCGATTCCCCTCTAGTGAACCGAATCAGTGAACCAAAGGAACAGTGCCACCCTAAACTCCGGATCTGTTAAAAATATAGCTACCTCTCTTTGTTGTGTTCATTCTGGAGTACACTTAATACCTAAACAATTATCACACTCCTAAATTGTCTGCTCGCACCTTTAGTTGAAAATTCCTAAGTGAAACTCAGGCTACTTGGCTCCACTATCGCTACGCGGCGTAGCCAACATTGCGGCATTGTCCTCAACGTCTTATTGTCCGATTTTCTTTAGAATGGGATGAATTGACACCTAATGCTGACAACACAACTGACGATTCTGTGGTTGTTGTGTCCTTGAACTTATAGACACTCCTTCCTCCATTGGTTCGTTTGCAGTTGGCTAACTTGTAAAAGTTACGACGCTCCCTGGCTGTGATGTCCTCGTCCGACGAAAATATAGTGTGCCACGAGAAATAATTGAAATTAGGAAGTGCAGAGCTTTGTGCTTTAATGTAAAAATGCTTTTTTAATAAAAATTACATTGAATTTAGTTTTTATGTGATAAGTATTATGTTTGTTTTAAAATCGAGTCTTGAATGTGGGATGCGTACTCGTGACGATGCACGTGTTTACTTCTCTGAAGTACACGTGATGTTCACTTGTTTCGCGAACTGTCACTTTATCCCATTCTTAAGAAAATCGTTCTTTACCTAAGGGACTAGAAACACAAATAACTGCTTTGTTGTGGTATTGTTCGGAAGTGCAGGGGAAACGAGAGCGATTCTGCGTGTGTGGCAGTGCATCCCAGGTCGAGAGTCGGGCCGTGACTAATGCCGCGGGGACGCTTCCAATGATTCATTCGCGCAGTCCTCCACAGCGAGTTATTCAACGACGCGTGATTCATGACGAGGCGTGCCAAGCAGTTCTCTGCTGCCGAAAAGGTCTCGCAGGCAACAGGATTACAAACAACGCTACCCTCCTATCGCGGAGAGAAGTTCGTTGGTGAAGACTATCTTACCTCGTCGGTGAAAGGGTATTTACATTACGGATGACATTTGCACCAATTACCAGAGGATTATAAATAGAGGTCGGATATCGATACAAATGCACGTTTTTCCCCTGTCAGAAAGTATGTTCACAAGATATGAGCGAGAAACACAATTTGTGATTATTTGGGAGTAACTCGATTTTATTATACATATCTCGCATATTTTGCTCGTATTATTAATAAGCGTCATATTTCTGTAAATTTATAATTAATATAAATATTTTCCTTAAAAACGATGATCGTTATTCATATTTATGTACTATATTTTAATAAATTTTATTTTTAGCTTCGTGATGTATGCTGTTATATTCGTGATTCATTGCAGCTAATACCAATTTTAGTGTCTGTTGTTATCACTTTCTTAATGTGGTATATTTTAATGCATTGTTTCTAAGATTTTACTGCATATATGACTACATGTTTCACATATTATTAACACACATGTAAATCCGGTCACTAATTGCAAGAAACTAATTTAGATTTAGATTTATTCAGTCAAAAAACAGTAAAAACTCTATGTGACGTAGGGGGAGAAGATTATCTGCGCACGTTTTCTTCAATTCCAGAATCCCTTCCAGTCATTTTAACTATAAATAGTTGAAAGATGAGTAAAAGTTTAACATAAATAAATAAAATAAAATTTTAAAAATCGCATGATTAGCAATATTTGAAAAACAGTCATTTTGTTTCCGAGTTATAGAAAACGTATTTGCGTCGGTAAACGAATTTCGAGTATGATTTTTCTGCATTGCTAACAAAATAGTAACTCACTCTTACCTCTACTCTTCCCATTACAAGCAAAAGGAGAGTTCAATAAAACGTGCGCATAGTGAAGCTACATTTACACTCAGAAGCAAAACAAGGGGCCATCTCAGCATTTGCTCAATGGATCAGGGAAACTGGACAAAAACCTGATCGAAATGGGGGCAAATCATTGCAAGGTGCATTATTACAAAATTATTTAAAATTGAAATATGTTATAAATAAAGTGTTTTACTGTTTTGTTTATGTTCTTAATAAGTATTTGCAGTGTGGTTGAATTCATGCATTAAATACCCCTAAAAATAAAATTACATATTCCAAAACGTCGGCAGGTTTAATTCTTTCAAAAAGCGGTAATATATTATTTATCTGACTAAAATCCCTTGATTCGAAACGTTATGTTGATTATAAGATTAATATAACTAGAATTTTGTAGACTACCTTATAAATTAAACTGAACCCCAACACAACAGTCTTGTCTCGTTGTATTAAAGGTTTTGTTAAACTCGTTTGGCCAGTGGCCACTTAATTTAATTCAAAATGTGTTTTTAGACGTGTTTTCTCAAGGTTTTGCTGCAAAAGTAAGAACGAGATAGATAACTGTTTTATATATTCCAACTACTGTGTTAACATTTGCAAAAGTATTTCTCCAAATACCACCTACCATTAAAGTATCTTGATATTTTTGCAGTTTTATCCGCTTTATGTTGAATATCATACTACAAATTGCATAGTGGAATCTTTTTTTTCTATGTACGTTAATTTTATTATATGTTACTTTGCCCAGTTTACACGGTTTTGGTTCCTTGCTAGGGTAAACATTTTGTTTTAAAACTGGTAATTGCCTATTTAAATTCATTACATTTTTCGTAAAATTGGTACAACAGCGTTTGTAAATTATCGTTATTTCTCAGTAAATCGTCAGTATAACAATATGATGAGTAATGTAATTGGTTGCTATGGATGCAGGTTTTGTTTTGTTCGAGGCTTGTTTTAATAGAGTTCGCAAGAAATGAACGCATGACAATTAAGTCGTGATATAGTGAAATACTTATTTAAATACCCAATTATTAGTGTCTTCAAGTGCTTAGAAGCCTGGCGAAACCTTGGGGAAGGTATTAAAAATAATCGGTATTTCAAGAATACAGAACAATATATTCGCAAACGCGAGGCAGGTAAAAGTTAGCCATCCAGAACTTTCGAACAATATATTTTCTGTTTGTTGGGACTAGAAGTGTTTTATTTGACAATCATCAAGAGTGAGGATAACGGACGTCGATGATGGGTAAGTGGAAAGCAGTGGCTGCCAAAATTACATTGGAAACATGATCGAGAACCTACAGGAGCATAAGCTGTTGCGGGACATAAGTCACTAGATACTTAACAATCGCCCTCCCTTTTAAATATTTTCTGAACCCCGCCCTCGAGGTTTCAAAAAAGAAAAAAAGAAAAAAAGAAAAAGAAAGAAATTGGGCTTTCGAATCCAGGTAGACGAAGAGTCGCGTGCCTCAGGAATTGCGCCAACTCATACGCGTACGTATTTCCGTCCTTGTGTAAAATGTGGCGTGCGGTGAGAATGTTGCATGCAGGTTTTCGTTCCCGCTAGCTGTTTCTGCCATAAACCCCGCTCTTATCTGAGGAAGTTTCTACGACACTGTGGTTGATGTGACGTCAAATCCGCTTCTCTGTATACTTGTTATCTCCATGGTGAGCAGCAATAACTTCGTCACCTGTTTTGCAAAGGAGCCACCTTGTGGATAACAAGAAACGTTTTTGGTGTTTTTGGATGATCCGCAATTGTTTGGTAGAGTCAGGAAAATGTGACTTCTTCGTTATGATGGATAGGATAACTATTGGTACTCTTCAGAATATACTTTCTCAGTATGTATTTCAAACTTCAGGAATTTTCGAAAATTAAACGAAAATTAAACTTACACCATTCTTTTAATCCTTCATAGCGCTATTCATGGAAAAACTTTAAAGACAAAATTTAAAGCGTTTTTTTTAAGGTTTTTTAAATTATTTCCAATAATTTCGAGCAGATATTGCGCGAAAACTACTCGCTTTTCATAAAATTGTACATAATATTTTTCAAATATTTGATTTCTTAAAACATATTTTGTTTAAGACAAACATCTCTATCATCAAATTTAAAGTTTTGCGATGCTAAGTTTTTGCAATTTTCGAAATCACAGAAATCACCGGAAATGTGGCTAGCACCAACATTCTTCAGTTCTTCGATACATACGAGGAGAAAATTTTAAAATGAAATTTGGAACCGTTTTTCAGAAAATAATTGTTTAGAAAGTGTCTAAATTTCTCGCAAAAGTACGCGATAACCATGACACGTACACATCACGTTACTTCAAGATCTGACAACAGATTTTATTAAGTAAAAAACATCTATCTTCAATATTGTAGTTGTAGGAAGACGCCGAAAAATTTAAACATTTGCAGTTTTCGAAAACTAAGGGGTTTTAACGAAAATGAGTCCAGTGCCATTCTTTTAAGCGTCTTTTACACTATTAGACAAAGTTTAATAAAAATTAGTTTATTTAGATAGTTAAATTAGTTAAAAATTTGTAAAATTGGCGAGTTTTTCCTCAAACAGGCATCTCCCACCAGTTGGGACAAGCTCTAAGCTCCTGCCTGATCTCCCGGCATGTGTGGTAGTGTAGTGCATTTAAGTGTACATAGTTAATTGGGTGAGAATAGTACAAGGAAGAGGAAGAAAAGATCGCGTGCGGTCCGAGGCCCAGTAGTTGAGGTACTGCTCTGGCGTTCGCCTGGTGTTGATCGGAGAAACCATGAAAAATTACCGACCAGAGGAGTCGGACATTATAATTCTCCTCCTGCCAACGACTGAATTTGACCTAGCGATGTAGAAAATCGGAGCTCGAACCTAGAACCTCTCTGTCAGAAGCACCAGACATCAGTTCAGCTACCTCTCCCGATGGTGAGCCATCTGCCATGGTGATCAATTGGTTTCCCTGATCACTTCCACGCATATGCCGAAGCAGTACTTAAAGCAATGGGCCACGGACTGCCCACTATATTAGTCTCTATTACTTCCCATACCCTGCACATATCGGACACCAATAATCATAGAAATAGAAGCTACTAAAACATCGATCAGATAAATCCCACAAGGTGACCGACACCGGCAGTGAGAGCGTACAGCCAACGCCTTAAGGGCGAGCGTATTATTGATTCGGAGAGGCAGATTTCGTTCCCGGCAGGGTACCGGAAATTTGATTGATGAGTTTAACGTCAGTAGTTTGTGGCGCTGCCGGAATCGTATTTGTGAACCAACTCTCCGTGAGCCGATTAGTGGTTTCCCTGATAACTTCTAGAACGTATGCCAGAGCAGCCCTCTACACAACGGGCAACGGGCAAATCGTGTTTTTACCTCCCCATTATATTTCCTTTTCATTAAATTACCTTCTAATTCTCATTTCTACATATTCTCTTTCCATTACTATTCAATTTCCTTTCCATACTATTCGATTCCCTTTCCATTCTACTCTATTACCATGCCATTGTATTATATTCCCTTTCATATATGTCTGTATTCCCTTTCCATTGGGTTTCCTTACCATTCTATTACATTCCCTTCACATTCTATTATATTCCGTGCTCGGTCTGTTATAATCCCTTCCCATTCTACTGACTTTCTATTTTATTTCATTGTCTCTCGGCTTCATTCCCATTCTACTGACTTCCTATTTTATTTCATTGTCTCTCGGCTTCATTCCCATTCTACTGACTTCCCGTTTTATTTGTTGTCATTTGTTGTCTTTCTGCTTCCTTCCTATTCTACTACTTTCCATTGTATTTCATTGCAATTTTGTTTCCTTCCTATCCTATTCCCTTCCCATTCTACTGACTTTCATTTTAATTTCTTGTCTCTCTACTTCCTTCCCATTCTATTCCCTTCCCATTCTACTGGCTTCCCATTTTATTTGTTGTCAATTGTTGTAATTCTGCTTCCTTCCTATTCTACTACTTTTCATTTTATTTTATTGCAATTCTGTTTCCTTCCTATCCTATTCCCCTCCCATTCTACTGACTTTCGATTTTATTTCCTTGTCTCTCTACTTCCTTCCCATGCTATTCCCTTCCCATTGTACTAACTTCCCATTTTATTTGTTGTCATTCTGCTTCCTTCCTATTCTACTACTTTACATTTTATTTCATTGCAATTCTGCTTCCTTCCTATCCTATTCCCTTCCCATTCTACTGACTTTCGATTTTATTTCCTTGTCTCTCTACTTCCTTCCCATTCTATTCCCTTCCCATTCTACTAACTTCCCATTTTATTTGTTGTCATTCTGCTTCCTTCCCATTCTATTATATTCCCATTCTACTGACTTCCCACTTTATTTGATTGTCATCCTGCTCCCTTCCCATTCCGCTTCCACGCCCCCAATCTGGAATAGAACGACCTGCACCTTTCGCCTCATCAACGACCCACGCGGGCTGTGAAGAGGCCAGCATTCAATAGTGGATGAATAAATTCTGCTGCAGCTGATGATGAAGACAGCAGAGCAGCGTCTGCCGCTGTCGTGACTCGCCACCGCCCCCTGTTAGCGGGGAGTAGATCGCGGAGAAGTCGGCCGTGGCGGGGAGGGGGAGAGGAGCGCAGAGGGGAGGGGAGGGGATGGGGATGGGGGAGGGTTGCCTGCATCGATTCTCCAAAGCCCCCTGCCGCGGCAGGCCGCTTCGGTGAAGCTCCTCACAGCAGTCCCGGAAGAGAGAGAGAGAGAGAGAGAGAGAGAGAGAGGAAGGGAAAACACGGCTGAAAGGGAGAGGAGAAAGACAGAGAGAAAGAAACTAGTAGCGCTACAACCGCACACACTTTCTCGCAATATTACTATGTTGTCGTTATGTATGACGAGACGCCCATTTCAAACAGTAATTACACGAAAATTACATACTTTTACAAAAAAATGTACATTACCTTTTTAAACAGCAAATTTTGTACAACAGACTTCGTCTGAGGCAAAAATCTTTATCTTTAATTTGGTAGTTTTAAAATGTTTTGTTTGGAAATTTCGAAAATCGGGGATTTTAACCAATATGAGACCTTCACCACTCTATTAAACGTCATTTGCACTATTAAATATCAAAATTTACTCAAAAAAATTTGGAGCCATTTTTTGAATATTTTGAAAATGACTGGTCGCTTCCTTGAAAGCAAAATTAAAATAACGATTTCACGTTCCAAGGGCCGAGATATTAGCCAGAACGATTGGGAAATATGAATTTTGAAGAAAATCTGTTATTACTATTTTTTTACTTCTAGTTTGACCCTTGCCATTACATTACGCAAAAAAAGACTAGAAAAGTTACAACAGTAAATAATAATTTATGCACTATATAGAAAAATCAAAACCCCAAAGATATTTCCGTTCTGTTCTTATTCTTCAACACATAAGTGAGGTTCCTAAATTCCGAGTCAATACAATCACTGTTCACTGAAAAAGTTAATCATGTTTCCGGAAATGGAAATAATTTTTTTATATTTATTTTTATTATACTTATATTATCTCTGTAAATGTATGTTTATAGTGGACCATACCAAGAAATTCTGCTATCCACTTCAACTCAAAAATTCACTTTCAATTAGAAACATTCAATACTTTAAACTTCGAACTTATGAAATTTACTAGCTTCGTTTCGCTAATATACGGTTGCTTGTCCTAGGAAAAGTCTATTGGTCTTAGTAAATCGATTGCAACTCGTACAAGAAAACGCCCAAGGGCAACTGTTACATGTAGTTGGTCTTGGGAATGATATAATGGGCAATTAACGAAAGATAAGCGTTCATTCTATTAATTTTAAAATCTTATTAAAATTTAGAGACTACTCTAAAATAGATTATTAACAGAAAGCGATAACACATCTAGATCCAACTACCTTGCATGTAATGCACAAATCGCAAAATTTGGTTGGGGAGAAAGGTCAATTTTCTTTCTAAACGAAAACCCTCAGCGTTTTACATAAATAAATTATTCTAGTATTAGTCTTTTTTAATTTAGTGGATTATAATTTCTGATTGTATTCCAGCTTTATAAACGATCTTTTGCGTTACAAGAAATCGTTCATAAAATGACACTTTTTGGCTCAGATGATGAAGAATTTGACGTTTACAGTACGAATAACTGCGTCATCACACATTCAACCAATTCGAGGGAATCGTGGGGAAGTAGCAGTAATCAGAATAGTTAATGCTGTTATCCAAAAAATTCTGTTATACAAAAAATAGCGTATGCAACTCGTTTGAAATGTTGCTTTATTGCATTCGTACAAATTTGAAAACTCGCTCTTAACGTCGCTCGCTTTCAAAACATGTACTCATGTAATAAAGCTTAATATTTTAAACTAGTTGAAAAATATGTATGTGACATTGATAAGACTGATTTAGCACATATTTTCTGGGCATTTTTTAGACTGAGAGGATTACGTGGAAGAAATATCTTATTTCAGAACCTCATGCTGCTAACTGCAGAAGCTGAATTTCTAGAATTACTCTTAATTTTATTACAAATTATTTTGCATAGCATCAATAAGATATATTCATTTCTCGACTCTCTGGCCGTTTTTTCGACTCAACAATTTACACGGAAGACATTTAAAATGAAATAACTTATTACAGAATTTCGGGTAAATGCTGCTTACTGCAGTAGTTGTATTCCTAGAATTACTCTTAGTTTTATTACAAATTATTTTACATAGCATCACTAAGATCGATTCGTTTTTCGACACTCCGGCCGTTTTTTCGACGAAGGATTTTGCGGAAGAAATTTAAAATTAAATAACTTATTACAGAATTTCGTGTAAGTGCTGCGAACTGCGGTAGGGAGTCGGATCACATCATCCGGGTCTCCAAGAATCGATGCAAAGGAAGCCAAGGCTTCTACACAGGAAGTGGATTCTGGGAACCGGCTCTCGCAACCACGTGCTGCAGTGGCTACTCTCCAGAGTGAACATGAAAACTACAAAATTCCTGTAAGAATGTAATAAAGAAGTAATGTTCACGTCCCTTGAAAACTAGTTTGGTAAAAAGGGGGACCAACTAATTTCAATAATACGGGTGGCTTCCAGTTATCCGAAAAACAGGGTTATTTCCAAGACGACAGATTTTTCAGCTTGGAACTGCTGCAATGTTTGGACTGGAAAAATTCAAATAGCGTACCTGCATTCTTAATACACTTTAAGCATAATTATTTGGTGGAGAATTCTTCAATATTGCGCTTTCAACGATAGAGCCGGTACCATAGCATATTATAGTCGGGTATTAATTTTACCAGAAAATGAATATCGTATGTTTTGTTTTGTTATTTTTATCTCCGATCGTGTGATACACTAGTTTTAGCGCAATCGTATGAATTGTTTTTTTAAATATACTTTTCTCTATAAATCATTTGGTATTAAAATATTCGTATGTTTGTACAACTGCCAAACAATAACTATACGATACTGCGCCCAAGAATATTCTCTGACATCTCTCATACTCTCCCGTATCTTTCTTTGTCTGTCTCTGTCTCACTCTCTCTCACTCTCACTCTCTCTTTCTCTCCCTCTCTAGCTCTCGTTCTATCTCCCTCTCTCACTTCCACTCTCTCCCTCTTCGTTTCTCCCTCTCTCTCGCTCTATCTCGCGCTCTCTCACTCGTTCACTCTCTCGCCCTCCTTCTCTCTGCTCACACTTTCGCTCGCCTTCTCGCACGCACTCTCGCTCGCTCTATCGCTCGCCCTCGCCCTATCGCTCGCTCTCATGATCGCCCTCTCGCTCGCCCTCTCGCTCGCCCTCTCGCTCGCCCTTTCGCTCGCCCTCTCGCTCGCCCGCTCGCCCGCTCGCCCGCTCGCCCTCTCGCTCGCCCTCTCGCTCGCCCTCTCGCTCGCCCGCTCGCCCGCTCGCCCGCTCGCCCGCTCGCCCTCTCGCTCGCCCTCTCGCTCGCCCTCTCGCTCGCCCTCTCGCTCGCCCTCTCGCTCGCCCTCTCGCTCGCCCTCTCGCTCGCCCTCTCGTTGGCCCTCACGGTCGCTCTTTCTAGCCCTCTCGCTCGCCCTCTCGTTCGCCCCCTCGCTCGCCTTCTCGCCCGCCCTCTCTCTCACCCTCTCGCTCGCCCTCTCACTTGCCCTCTCGCTCGCCCTCTCGCTCTCTTCCTAGTCCTCGCTCTAACACTAGCACTTCGTTTTCCTTACGACTCATGATTTTTCCTTCTACATCTACCCCCTCTCACGCTCTCGCTAGCTCTCTTGTTCTTTCTCTCTCTTTCACTCTCGCCCTCTGGCTCGCTCCCGCTCTAACATTAGCACTTCATTTTTCTTATGACTCATGATGTTTCCTACTACCTTTATCCCTCTCACTCTCACGCTCTCTCACTCTCTCGCGCTGACTCTCTCTCACGCTCTCTCTAGCTCTCTTGTTCTCTCACTCTCTCTGTCTTTCTTTCACTCTCTCGCTCGCTCCCGCTCTAACATTAGCACCTCCTTTTCCTTACGACTGATGATCTTTTCTACTACCTCAACCGCCCCCCTCCTCTCTCTCTCTCTCTCACTCTCGCTCGCTCTCTCGCTTGCTCTCTCCCTATCTCCCTCTCCCTCAGTCCGTGAATCGCAGCTCTCAGAAGGCAGGTTGCCGCCTAGAACCTGTGTTTGCGGAATCCCTCTTCCGCGGTGGTTAGCTGTAACCGAACAGCCGGAGCGGTAGTGCAAGTGTGTGTGTGTGTGTTTGTGTGTGTGTGTGTGTGTGTGTGTTCGCTGGAGGCAAGCTCCCTGCAGCGAGCTCTTCTCAGAGACCGCATGCATTTTCTATTAGGGCTGAGTTCCCAAAGCACGCGAGAAATTCGGTACGGGATGTTTAAACCTACAACCCACGGGCAACCCGACATAACAGTCATTTATGCACCACGGGCGTTGTACGTTTCTAATGATCGAGTGGCGACAAAAAGCTTGAGGGAATTTGGGCAGAGGGCCGAGATCATTAGAACCACCCGTGGTACGTATATAATTTAATTTTTTTTACGTAATTTAATGATAAATTAATTTTAGATTACTAATTTAATATTTAACTAGATGTCAACTTGACTCACTTTATCTTTTCATATATACCTTCCAATCTTCCATCTTTTCATATTTACCGTTTCTAATGATCGAGTGGCGACGAAAATCTTGAGGGACTTTGGACAGAGGGCCGAGATCATTAGAACCACCCGTGGTACGTATACAATTTAATTTTTTTACGTAATTTAATGATAAATTAATTTTATATTACTAATGTAATATTTAACTAGATATCAACTTGACTCACTTTATCTTTTCATATTTACCTTCCAATCTTCCATCTTTTCATATTTACCGTTTCTAATGATCGAGTGGCGTCAAAAAGCTTAAGGGGCTTTGGACAGAGAGCTTTTGTCGCCTGAGATCATTAGAACCACCTTCAGTACACATAAAATTTTATTTTGTACCTTATTTTAATGATACTTAATAATTAACTAGATGTCAACTTGACTAGCTTTATCTTTTCATATTTCCCTCCCATAATTCCCTTTCATAATTCCCTCACAAAATCCTTCCATAAGAGAACATATAGATTCTTTCAACTGTTTTCATAATTCCATCTTAACCGCGATTCCCTCGATGCAGGTAAGTTAGGCAGTGTATGACCAGTTTAAAATACACTGCGTTACAAGACACATGCAATACCGTATCAGTAAAAGCTAAAGATAATGTTTTCTTGTGTCCATACGCGATCCTCATTTCAGGCATAAGCTGCACTGAATCTTTCGATATGTTCATGGTTTAACAATCCTAATGGCAACACATGCAACTTTTTTTATGTTTCGAGGTTTCCAAAATAATAATAATAATAATAATAATAATAATAATAATAATAATAACAAAAATAATAGTGTCATAAGTACAAAGGTTTTGCATATGTTCCACCCCCACAAAATTTGTGTTAGACATTTTTTGCCGTGTTTTTTGAATGCCTTCGCAACGTTTACGTTATTGCTCGCAAACGGAACTTTTTTTTCGTGGAATGAAGCATCGCTTACTCGGAAGCTCATTTGCTTTCCCGGAAATTGCTGCAGTCCCTGCATTTCGATCGCAGGACGTATTGACGGAATGGCGTCGCCCTCAGATATCAAGCGGAGTTCTCGGCATTAGCCACCTAATCCATATTCTCTTTCTTTCTTTTTCATAGTGTCTTTCTTTCTTTTTCCTAGCGTTCCGCGCTGTCGCATGGTTCGTAAAATCTCCCCGCCGGCGTTTGCCGGTTTGGTCGGGGGAAGAGCGGGGGGCCTATTCCGACAACATCGCCGCGGTCAACTTTTCCTAGGCCGTTAGCTACCTCCCTAATAATTGAATTGAATTGAATTTGCCTTATTTCACGTGGCGAGCCATCAGGCCCGCTCTTCCGTCTGACCACGCAAATTTCGCTACGCTCCTTTCATCAACTAGCAGAGAAAGGAGGTATTTCTAGGGCGAGAAACAGGCGATTTGAATTTAGCTCAGAGGCGTCATTTAGGCTTGAGGATCTATTACATGCAAGTAAATCTACTAACATGGGACAGCCGGCTTTACTTCCCTTCCGAAGGAAGGCGTTCGAAGGATATTTTTCGCCCTTAAAATCCACGGCTTCGATCGGGTTTGAACGAACAACAGTCCGATACGCTAACCGTTACACCATTGCCGCCGCCCAATAACAGATAGATTTAATTGATATTTATTTATTGTACATGCAAATGGGTGCGGTCAACGTCGACATTTTACAGAAAATGGCGAAAATAGTGTCATGTAAAGTATCCCCATTTTTTTTAAAAAAAGTGTCTTAATGAAAGTATGAAGTAATAACTGATGGTACCACTGTCAGTTTATGCGTTCGCTCCACGTGAACACTGTTTGTACTACCTTATCGAGAAGACTCTCGATTTGAAAACATCGGTGGTTTTTTCTCAGTGTATTATCAACATCCCTGTTTGAATGAACTTCGATATTTAGAAACATCGATGTTTTAATTACGAACATTGATATTTGGAAACATCGATGTTTTGTTATCGGTGTCTCGTCACTAGCATGGGCCCGCTTAACCACTGGTCGGCAGGCACACAGTCTTCCACGAAGGCCCTTTCACTTCTCTGTAATTCATGTTGTTCAGAAGCACTGGCTACGAGGGCATATACCGACTGCATTCCTCAGTCAACTTTTCCAAATCTTCCAAAAGGCAGAGCCCGAAACCACCCCGTTGTTTTCCTCCTTAGTTGAGGATTGATTCCTACGTTTTCCGTGGTCTGCTTAGAATCGTATTCATCGATTATGTGTTATTACAAATATGTGTTATTACAAATGTGTGCAGAAAACAGACCCCTGTCTGTTTTCTGCACACATTTGTACGTCCTTTTAGAGCACTGCCAACGTGGAGAAACACTCATTAAAAGTATGTGGGAACAAAACATGATGTCGCCTATTTCCAGCATCTTCTTACCTCGTTGTCTTAACACACACAATTCCGAAGATTCTGCCATGTTCACCTGTGTTCAAGGTTATCTCTGGACTAGTTCAAGAACATCTATAAGCGCTACTTATTAATGCAAACTGAACTATTTTATTTACTCCATCCGAAAGAACAGAATGAACTCAACGGAATGGGATAGGGCTATGCCTTATCAGGTGACGAACATTGAACGAGGAAGGTAGCGAGGGTGGGCAAAACTTACCGCGGAATGCAATCGGAGGATTCTCAGACCGTGTTAGGACGAGACGTAATCAACACGCCGTAGCAAGAGCGGGACAGATGATAGAGTGATGATGATGACAACGGAGATGATGATGAGCCGTAGCAAGAGTGGGGCAGATAATAGAGTGATGATGATGACAACGGAGATGACGATGCGATGATGACGTGCCGAAGCAAGAATGGGGCAGATGACAGAGTGATGATGATGACCACGGAGATGATGCTGCGATGATGACGCGCCGTAGCAAGAGTGAGGCAGATGATAGAGTGATGATAATGACAACGGAGATGATGATGCGATGATGACGCGCCGTAGCAAGAATGGGGCAGATGACAGAGTGATGATGATGACAACGGAGTTGATGATGCGATGATGACGCGCCGTAGCAAGAGTGAGGCAGATGATTGAGTGATGATGATGACAACGGAGATGATGATGCGATGATGACGCGCCGTAGCAAGAGTGAGGCAGATGATTGAGTGATGATGATGACAACGGAGATGATGCGATGATGACGCGCCGTAGCAAGAGTGAGGCAGATGATTGAGTGATGATGATGACAACGGAGATGATGATGCGATGATGACGCGCCGTAGCAAGAGTGAGGCAGATGATTGAGTGATGATGATGACAACGGAGATGATGCGATGATGACGCGCCGTAGCAAGAGTGGGGCAGATGACAGAGTGATGATGATGACAACGGAGATGATGATGCGATGATGACGCGCCGTAGCAAGAGTGGGGCAGATGATAGAGTGATGATGATGACAACGGAGACGATGATGCGATGATGACGCGCCGTAGCAAGAGTGGGGCAGATGATAGAGTGATGATGATGACAACGGAGATGATGGTGGGAAGGAAAGACTGCGCGCGGTTCGAGGCCCGTTTAAATGGCGCAGTTCCGGTTTGATTGATTGGTTCTTTTGAAATTCTGGGCGCATCAACTGCTGTGGATATTAATCCCTCTTCCGCGGTGGTTAGCTATAACAGAACCGCCGGAATGGTACTGCGTGTGTGTGTGTCTGTCCCATGCAGCGAGCTCTTCTCAGAGACCGCATGTATTTTCTATTACGGCTGTGTTCCCGTTAGTGTAGTGCATGTTTTAGGGCTCAACGCTTCGAATTGATTTCCCGGCACGTGTGGTAGTGAAGTGTGTTTAAGGGATGAGGATAGACTAACGAGAAGAAATGCGAGTTCGATCGCGGTCAGTGGCCTGTTTGTAAACGAATTGCTCTTGCATTGAATTGAATTGAATTGAATTGAATTTGCCTTATTTTACGTGGCGAGACTCGGGCCATCAGGCCCGCTCTTCCGTCCGACCACGCAAATTTCGCTACTACACGCTACAACTAGCAGAGAAAGGAGGTATTCCTTGGGCGAGAAACAGGCGATTTTTGAATTTAGCTCAGAGGCGTCATTTAGGCTTGAGGATCTTTTACATGCAAGTAAATCTACGAACATGGGACAGCCGGCTTTACTTCCCCTCCGAAGGAAGGCGTACGAAGGATTTTTTCGCCCTTAAAAATCCACGGCTTCGATCGGGTTTGAACCCGCCAACTTGGGTACAACAGTCCAGTACGCTAACCGTTACACCATTCGCCTGGTGTTGATCGGATAAACCATGGAAAACTACCGATCAGAGCAGCCGGTCTCTAATATTTTCTTCCGGACAGCGGCTGAATTCGACCTAGCTTTGAGGCGAATGTTGAAAATCCGCTGTCGAGTCTCGCACCACTAATAAATCAGTCAATCAATACGTCAGCCGATCGAGCGATAACTGATACGCTCATGGTGGAAATACATGGATGAGTACAGTGTTTCGCTCGCACTGTCCAGCGTACAGTGTTTTGCTCTTTCTACGCAACACCATTTTGCATCACGAACCACGTGACCACGGCACGGACTATTCGATTGAAAAGCCAGACCAGACGCTGGCCGCCATGTTGCACGGGAGCGAAAAGGAACATTTTCAAAGTACCACAAAATGGCAATTTTCAACGGTAGCCAACCAAAACTAACACCTTAAAGGTATACAAGACGCAATATTTAAAAGGAATGCTTCCTAAATCTGTTTCAATGCCTTGTAACGAGGTGATAATTTTGGTATCTGACTGCATTTAAAATTGCCGCTGATATTGTTACAAAAACAGGTGTCTGAAGCCCATTGTCTGAAGTCGCATACGGTGCACAAGAGTCCCCTCTCATACGCTCAAGCCGTAAAGCGTTGCCGATCAGAGTGCCGCTACTGATCTTCGTTGCATCTCCATCAACACACACACATTTTAGTTTTCGTCGTTTAAATCCGAATGAACTACCGGTAGCCGATCCGATATAAGGCAGTAGTGCCATTGCGATCTCCAAGGATTTCATGTTCGAGTCCCGCCTTGGGCATGGTTGTATTTGTGTTCGTCCTTCCCCCCCCCCTCCCATCATCACCATATTATGTCATCTTCACAGTTAACGTACTGTTAAATCCAATAGTGGTCACTTATGACCTAAATGTTGATGCGAAAATAAATAACAAAAAAAACTACCGATTAATTGATTATTTCCTGTTTATGTGCGCGTCACCTGCTACAGCTATTAGTCCCGTTAGTGTAGTGAATGTTTTTTGCAGTGGTTGCGGGGTCCTTTCTCCCGCTACCATGTGAGATCTACGTTCTAGCGGGAAGCGACACGTGCAGTCGACTTGCAGTTTTTCCACATCTAAGTATCTCCCCCAACGGTACACAGGTCCAGTCGTATCAAGCTCTAAGCTCCCAACTGGTTTCCTGGCATGTCTGGTAATGAAGTACATGTAGTTAGTAAGGGGTTGAGGATAGGACAAGAAAGGGGAAGGAAAGATCGCTAGCGGCTCGTGGAGCAATTATTAAGATAAAGGCCCATTCACAATGCAAACATAAACATAAGCGTAGCGTTAACATAAAAGTTAGGGCTACGACCATAAGCGGACTCACAATGCGTCCGCATAAGCATAACACGTAAGACGTTAATTTAAAAGCTTGCAAGCTTCAAGCTTCTGTGTTTATGCTTACGTAAGTCATATGAACCAATCACAGAACGGTAACTCGAAATCGCGAATCGAAATTGGAGCAAAGTCCATAGAAGAACAAACGCCATATGGGACATAGACACATAGTCGATATCTTGAAATCGATTCTCACATACAACCAGAAAGTCTCACAGCCAATAGAAACTTATTTTGCTTTGTTAGGCATTGTGAATACTTCAGCCTATCGCTTGTGTTACTGTTTATGTTTACGCGCTATGCTTATGTTTACGTCTGCATTGTGAATGGGCCTGAACGCTCTGGCATTCGCCTGGTGTTGGTCGGAGAAGCCACGGGAAACTACCGGTCAGAACAGCCAGCTACTAGAATTCTCCTCCTGACAACGGCTGATGGCGACCAGCTAGTGTCCAGACTTCCAAAGGGGAAAGTAGAGAAGAAAGTGGAAGTTCTCTCCGGCGACGATGCTTGGTAGTGAATTTACCTCGACTTTTATAAGCACGCGAGTCCGGACGTTATGGAACAAGAGAATTCGTGGACCAACTGTCGAGCGATAACAAAGCGTTTCTCATCAAATTAACAACAAACGTCGTTAATCTCATCGCAGAAAATGTCTATGGTAATATTATTTACGCTTCAAATATCCACCCATTAGTACGGAGATACCTGCTTTAAATGGTATGCATAAATGACCCTTAGGAAAGGTGGCAGCTTAATGAATAAAGAAAATGGAAGCTTACATTTGACATAACTTTGTTATTTGTGGTTAAGTTAAATATATTTTGCTTGTTAGCACTTTTTAATTACATTTTCGCTAAAAAATACAGTAGGTTTTGTCCAACAAAACACGTCTTAAACAACGCACGTAAAAAAATTAATGCTTTTACTTACTTTACGTATGACACATTAACTTTCTTCTTTCCTTTCTTCTTTCGAAATTACTTACTGAAACATCTCACATATGTAATTACTTAAATTTTCTAAAGGATATAAAACTGTTTGATGCATTGTAAAGAATGGTCGCATCAACCTTACAGTTCAAGTTACCAAAAGAACAAAATTTATTGAAAAGAGAAATGCTTTTGCTCTTTTCTTCGTCACTCTCTAATAGTTTCTTATCCTTCTGGATTTGGGTTCCTAATTAGATGTGACGATGCAATTCGCACCGGGACAAAACTTCCGATTACGATAATAATACTTAACTGATACCTGAAACACAAATTACACCCCCCCCCCCCGCGAAATAAACAACTCTATATATCATAGACTTTCGTAATCTGAAATGCACCTCGACACAAGAAGGTACCGTACAGTAACCTCAGCTGTTCTTCTAATATTGTTCTTCTTATAGGGCTTAATTCGCAAATTCGTGAGATAATTATTCATTGATGAGAATGTGCGAAATTTGTTGTCTAGGCGCTGTCGATAGAGACAGGTGACTCTTTAAAAGAGGAACCGGAATATATTGTTCAGAGCATCAACTGATGTCACTGCAGACTCTCTGACCGAGAGTCAGGAGGACCGGGAGTTCGAGTCCCGACGATGGCAGGAGTTTCGACACTACCTTTTTGAATTGAATTGAATTTGCCTTATTTTACGTGGCGAGACTCGGGCCATCAGGCCCGCTCTTCCGTCTGACCACGTAAATTTCGCTACGCTCCTTTCACCAACTAGCAGAGGAAGGAGGTATTTCTTGGGCGAGAAACAGGCGATTTTGAATTTAGCTCAGAGGCCTGGATCATCAAACAGGCTTGAGGATCTTTTACATGCAAGTAAATCTACTAACATGGGACAGCCGGCTTTACTTCCCCTCCGAAGGAAGGCGTACGAAGGATTTTGTCGCCCTAAAAATCCACGGCTTCGATCGGGTTTGAACCCGCGAGCTTGGGTATAACAGTCCGGAGCTTGGGTATAACAGTCCGCTAGGTCGCTAACCTTGTCAGCTAGGTCGAATTCAGCCGCTCTGTCTGGAGGAGAATTCTAGCGGCCGACTGCTCTGATCGGTAGTTTTCCGCGGTTTCTCCAATCAACACTAGGCGAAGGCCGGAGCAGTGCCCTATCAAACGGGCCACGAACAGCGCGCGATCTTTCCTACCTCCTCCTTGCCTTTTCTCTTCCCTTACACACATACACACTTACACTAACACGCACTTACACTAACACGCACTACACAAACACATGCGGGAGACCGATCGTGAGTTCCGAGCTTGTCCCGGCTGGGGCGGTGCCCCGCTGGTGGGAGATACCTAGTTGGGGAAACCATGCTAGCCGACGGTAGGTCGGCGCCGGATCTCACCATACAGCGAGGGAGAGTTTACAGACACCTTCCGAGCGAAATCATGCACTACACTTACGGGACTAATGGCCCTTGTTGATGTGCTCGGAATCACTAAAACAATGGATCAATCAATCGATTAATTTAAAGAGGAAATTTTTTCATGTGTCCTCTTGGAAAATCACTCGGTTTCACAAAAAAATGACCGATAATGGAGGTTATCGCTTAATCGAAGTGGCCACTTCAGTATATACTACTTCTTTTTTCTTCGATAGTATATTAGCAGGACACTGTTATTTACCGCGAGTCCATATTAAGAGCTCGAAAGGAATGAATGCATTAAGCTTATTAAATATTGGTGTAAGAAGTGATGATCATAAGAATCGATTTTATTAAATGAGAAAAATCCTATTTCTTTTCATATGACATCACTTTTTGTTTGTTATTACCGCAAAATTATTGATTCACGAATATTAATATTAATATTGCGAAAACATAATATCTACTATTTAAATAAAGGAAGAAACGCATATTGTTTTATAATTCTTCATCAGAAATTCTGTGTATGAATTTTACGTGTATCAACACCATTCTACTATTGGAACTTTAAATATACAGTTCTCAGTTAAAAAAATAATGTGCTGTGAACCGCTTGGGGAAAATGGAAAATGAAGTCAATTCAATTGGAAGTTAATGAAAACTGTCAACAGATCATCAATATTTGGTGACAGAAAGCAAAGGCATCTATCGCAATAAATCTGTCACTCGTGTACATTTCCATTAAACACATCGGACCCACTGTTTAAGCCGACTACTTTCGCGACTCCGATTTAAAATGTTAAGTACTGCCATCTTACTCTGGATTCCACCTTACTCGTGATACATATAAGAACGCAACAAATGAACTATCCGAATTTTATTCCAGAACGAAACAGAGAAACCCCCATCTCGTTGAAACACCTAAAAATTTTACGTCGATTTAAAATGTTAAGTACTGCCATCTTACTCTGGATTCCACCTTACTCGTGATACATATAAGAACGCAACAAATGAACTATCCGAATTTTATTCCAGAACGAAACAGAGAAACCCCCATCTCGTTGAAACACCTAAAAATTTTACGTCGTGATTTGAAGTCTTCTGCGCGTCGGTGTTAATCTTGTGCAGGTCTCGTGTCTGTAAAGAACCTTTTCAAGTCAGTCGACAAAAGCCGGCGGTGGAGGTGCCGCCGGTTCATGGCCCCCTATTCTGCGTCCCCCTCCGGCAGAGGATGGAGGGGGGGTGAGGAAGGCGAGGGAGGCATCTGCTTTGAGGAATCGATTCTTCTCGCCCGTGGTGCCTCTGCCACAGCATTCGCCCAGATATCCTCTAAACCAGGGAGTCCCAACAATTTTCTATCATCGTTAGCTTTTAAAGAATGGTTTGCTTCATCGATCTCCTTACGGTTTTCTCTTCAATATGCAGAAAATTCGTATTATTAGTAAGAGTAATTAGACATAAATGACTTAAAGACATTGTTCACAAAGAACATGAACAAAAGTTTTGGAGAAAATATTAGAATTTATGTTTTATAATTTGTGAACTGTTGCTATTTTTAATTTTACAAATGCAAACACGTTCTCAGAAGTAAAATCACTTATTCTAATGGCACAGAAGTTCGATTTTCTTTCATGTGAATGATATTAAATTCCAAAACAAGCAATTTTTAAGTATATTGAAGAAAACATGAGAAATCAGTATGAAATATCAGGAAACATGTAATTATCAACTTCAGTAGTAATATTTTTTATACTCTTTACAATGCAATATATCGATCAGTCGCTGGGGCACATCTGGCTCGCGTCCTCGCATTGAATCATTTATTATTATTATTATTATTATTATTATTATTATTATTATTATTATTATTATTATTAGCGTATAGGACATTACTGACCACGCTACACGATTAACGTGTGTAATTCTTCCAGGATCAGCTTTTCAGCTGTATCCTTGGATTACAACAAGGTTGTTACGCCTTGAAGTGTGAATTATGAGATGAAAGGATGATGATGATAGGTGAAGGGACAATCACAAATATGACCATGTCTACGCAGGACTCGAACCTGCAGCCTCCTCGGCACAGACGACGGCTGCCGCAACCGTCTGCGCCACGGGGCAGACATTATTATTATTATTATTATTATTATTATTATTATTATTATTATTATTATTATTATTATTATTATTATTATTATTATTATTATTATTATTATTATTGTTATTATTATTATTATTATTATTGTTATTATTATTATTATTATTATTATTATTATTATTATTATTATTATCATTGACCTCCTGGTCGATACAGACCCCGTTCGGAACCCCTACTCTTAAACGAGTAATACAAGCGCATGTTTTGGCGACCTCAAAGCATCTCTAACACGTAGAATTTATGGAAGACCTCAAAGAAAGTGGTTTAAATGTTAGTACTTCCGAGAGTTTTAGTTTCTTAGAGTTTTAGTTCAAGCCACAATTACTTATTGATTTATTGAAGTTAAAAAGGTGAACGCAGTGGATTAAAAATGTCCATTTGTGTGGCAGTTATTCGTGAATTCAATACTTTACTTTGACAATAAACTTATTCAACACGAAAAATTATTAAATTTTTTTAAAAATTCAACACGAAAGTAGCAACACTTTTATTGTCATAAGCAATAGTGAATTACCATAACCAACAACACCTACTAATCTACATCACATCATCTATATAACTTTGTTATGTTGATTCAGGGGTGGATCTAGAGACAAATTATGGAAGGGGAAATCCAAAATGTTTTGGTCGAATGATTTTGTAAAATGTCGCAGGCAACATTCAGCTCATGCTGCGATACGATTTTATTGGCGTTTTAATGATTATCCGAAAATATTTTTGCTTGAAAGTTTCGTGACGAGTTAATATTAATAATTACTGAACAATTTTAGTGGAGGAAATATCCTTTATTTCCTTCCCCGTGGATCGGCGTGTGGATTGAACCAAAAGATTGCTCTGCGATGGTTACTGGCTGGAATAAACCTGAATGATAACTCGTCTAGGTTGACAATCGTGATCTGCTAGATAGATGATATACATTTTTCGATAGGTGCTGTGTAATATTGTTTCTAAATGAACTGTTCAGTTTTTTAAAGGAGCCAAAGCTCCAATCACATTTGCAGCATCATCTTACGTCTTTCCCGCAGCATAAGTAAGCGTCGATCAGCATAGTTAATGCTCATTTACGTTACTAGTAGAAACGTAAATGATAATGTTACTACTGTATGTACTTTTATTTCGAAATAATATCAAAATGGAGAAATAAGAATATCAAAATGAAACATTGGTCTCACACGGCACGGCAAGATCGTCAGGGTTGCCTACCTACTGCGTTTTTCAAATGACTCCAGTTCTCGCGATTCACTGTTCATGTTTCACTGTTCACTAGTGCTACAGGAGTAGTATTCTTCTTCTCATATTTCTTTTCTATTTTGAAGTTTTTTTCTCTTCATTCTTGCTTTCCGATTTGTATTTTCGGTTATTTAACGTAGGATATTATTTGGATTATTAATCCCGGTTTATTGTTTATTATAAACTGAGTGTCCTTGTTGTTTATTATATCCTATTTGTTTGTTATTTACTATATACTTTCTTGCAGCTTATTCTTTATTGCATCCTAATACATTGTTTATTATATTTCAATTCAAGCGAATGACACCCCATTAATATCACGAACAACGACGAAATCATCATAGTTTTAATGTTACAGCAGTTGGTAGCAACTGCTTGATATGATAAAGGCAAAACCCTCCTCTCCCTGCTGAGAAAGGTCAAGAAATCTCGCATGTATACTAGTTAGTTGCCTCTAATCTGATCCAATCATTCGCAACCGGGATTTTCCTGAACCATGGGGTACCCCCTATATTTCCTAGGAATACACGATGTTTACAAATAAAAACAAGCGAATAAATAGTAAACACAATTACTGTTTAGGTTTTCTCATCAACTGATGTCAATGCAGTGCCTCTGTCCAGAAGGTACTAGGGATCGAATTCCTACGGAAGCAGGATTTCCGACTCCAGCTACAAAACTAGCTCGATTTCAACCGTTGTCTGTGTAGAGGGGAATTTTAGGGACCGGCTGCTGTGATCGGTAGTTTGTCCGTGGTTGGAACAACACCAAACGAATGCCGGAACCCTAACGAGCGGGACACGGAGAGCGCGCGATGTTTCCCTCCTCTTCCTTGTCCTATCCTCTCCCCTTACACTAGCATGCACCACACTCCACACATGGCGGGAGACCGGTGGGGAGCTTAGAGCTCTTCCCGGCTGTGATGGTTAAGATCAACACCAGGCGAATGCCGGAGCAGTACCCTAACAAACGGGCCACGGACCGCGAGCGATCTTTCCTTCCTCTTCCTTCTTTCAATCCTTACCCTTTACTTTCACATACTTACGCGTAAATGTGACCACACTACCACATCTGTCGGGAAACCGATAGGGAGAGGAGAGCTTGTCCCGGAGAAGACGGTGTCCCGCTGGTGGGAGATACCTGGTTGGGGAAAACTCGCAAGGCGAATGGTAGGTCAGCGTCGGATCTCGCCATCCAGCAAGTGAAGAACACCGCCACCTCCCGCGATAAAAATATGCCGGATTGATTGACTAATCAATCGATTGAGAGCGTAGGCTTCCGCGGCCGGAGTCAGTAGACCGGAGTCCGCGACCTTGGAATTACGCCCTGAGGAAGGTCGCAAAATGGCGACCGAAACGTCGGCACCTTTGCCATGGACGCGACGTGACCCGACCAGCCAATTAAATAATCAATCAATACAATTTTCTGCCGAAAATAAATCAAAGCAACAAATTGAATTGTTCAGTTTACAGTGAAACAAACTAAACGTGTTTAAATATATAGTTTAACATAAATGTATCGTACTAACGGATTTGAAAAATGTTATACAGGTCAACATGCAGGATGGTTCAAGAAGGGGACCATGTGACAATATCACCCCCGTGAAAATGTCCCACATTGAAATAGGTTTCAAACAATTATAAATAGGCCACACAAAGACACATTATTTGGAAGCTTATTTTACTATTTTAAACAGTTAATAAATTTTAAAATTTTAATATTTAATATTCTTTCAGAGTTCAATTTAAACTAGTACAAATAGAAGTACTAGTTAAAAATGTAGAAAAATATTTAGATTTTTTATATTCAATGGTTTTTAAATCAAAATACACAAATTAAAAGTATTTTGTACATTAAGACAATTAAAGACAGACCTATTTTAAATGAATTCTTTATTAATTCATTTAAAAAGGGACTTTTTTAATTTTCTTAAGAAGCCCTAAAGCCCTATTTCCTGAAGCCGACCTTGACTTGGCGCGACGAATTCACAAACGTCAATGAACTTAACCGCCTTACTGTTGCGAACTGTGTATACTTGCAAACACTGTCTAAAAATGTATAAGCCACCATTAAGATGTTTTATGTTCAATTAGCTCAAAATGTACAATGTGAAGATATTTTTGTAAATTAAATAGTAATTTCCAAAAGCAATTCAATTAAAAAAGACATTGAGTTCCTTAAATTGTCCTACGTCATCAAACATTACCTGAAACCGACCTTGACTTCAGCACGTGGAAATTAACAAACGTCAACAAACGGAGATCCGCCTTTTAGCACTTACGAACGAGTTGTACTTTTGAATCCGCTGTAGGTCTGCACCGCGGCATAGCATGTGCTATGAGCCTGTTTCCTGGACCACACCGCCTCCGCCATAAATCGGAGGCCTGCCCCGCCAAAAAAAGAAGAAAGCGACGCGCTGACAGCCGCGCATCGCACCGACCTCCTCCCTCCCCCACCCCACCCCCTCCCGCCGCGCTCTCCGTCTCTCTCTCTCTCTCTCTCTCTCTCTCTCTCTCTCTCTCTCTCTCTCTCTCTCGAGCGCGCGCGCGCGCACTCTATCTCTTTCCTTGGCCGCCACTGCCGCCAGTCGTTTCCAGGAGGCGCAGAGCCGCTACGCCGAAGCGAAGGGGGGAGAGAAGGCGGTGGCGCCGGCGGCGGTGCGGGCGGTGGCAGACAGAGGCAGGCAGACTTTCCAGGAAAGAGGAGCTGGCGAACTCTGACGGTGCCGTGCCATGGAACGAAACGCCCAAAATCCAGGCTAGCATAAGAGCAGTTTAAAACAAAAGAAGCGGCCCTTTTCTGGTCCATTATATAGTATAGACCAAGGGTTTTCAAACGTTTTTTTGGTCTACGGCCCCATGAACCTAAACGATATTATATGTGTGAGTGTGTGTGTGTGTGTGTGTGTGTGTGTGTGTGTGTCAGTTTACAGACAACGCATTTGTGAATAGCTTCATCACTACCCCTTGCAATGTCATCGCCCTGCATGACATTCAATTGTTTCCAGATCTGTCAAACTGGTGCCTCCTTAGAGTAACTCCTCTCTATATTAAACATCTGTGAGGTTGTGCCACCTCGATCACTATATCAATCTTCTGCGCATGCGCAGATGCACTTACGTGGTGCGAAACATAAACTGCGCATGCGCAGAAGATCGATGTAATGCTTTACTTTCGAGGCGACGCCGCCTCCTCCAACGTAAAGTACTATCGATCATCTGCGCATGCGCAGATTCACCAAAGTGGTGCTAAAATTAAACTGTGCATGCGCAGAAGATCGATTTAATGCTTTACTTTTGAGGTTACACCGCCACCTCGAACGTAAAGCACTATCGATCTTCTGCGCATGCGCAGATTCACTAAAATGGTGCAAAACTTAAACTGCGCATGCGGTGAAGATCGATATAGTGCTTTACTTTCGAGGTTACACCGCCACCTCGAACGTAAAGCACTATCGATCTTCTGCGCATGCGCAGATTCACTAAAATGGTGCAAAACTTAAACTGCGCATGCGGTGAAGATCGATATAGTGCTTTACTTTCGAGGTTACACCGCCACCTCGAACGTAAAGCACTATCGATCTTCTGCGCATGCGCAGATTCACTAAAATGGTGCAAAACTTAAACTGTGCATGCGCAGAAGATCGATTTAATGCTTTACTTTCGAGGTTACACCGCCACCTCGAACGTAAAGCACTATCGATCATCTGCGCATGCGCAGATTCACCAAAGTTGTACAAAACTGAAACTGCGCATGCGCAGAAGATCGATATAGTGCTTTACGTTCGAGGTGGCACAAACTCCCCACCCACTCGCGGTAGTGGGTTTTTCTGGATCCTCTCGAGCCGCCTAAACGGCGAGTGCCGAGTGCGCGCTGTTTCCTGGAACAAGCGATCGGCGAACCCAGCGCAGCGTGACGTCATACGGACTCCCGCGCAGCCGGCCTTGCGTCAAACGCTCCCAGCACAATAAAAGACTAGAGTTATTCAGTCGAAAAAACTATGTGACGTAGGGGGAAAAAGATTATCTTCGCACGTTTTCTTGAGATCGAGAATCCCTTCCCGTCATTTTCACTCTAAGTAGTTGAAAGGTGAGTAAAAGTTTAACATAAATAAATAAATATAATAAATTTAAAAAAATTAAAAAATAAATTAAAAAATAAATTAAAAAATAAATTTAAAAAATAATTTTAAAAATAAATTAAAAAATAAATTTTAAAAATCGCAGGATTAGCAATATTTGAAAAATAGTCATTTTCGTTTCTGAGTTATAGAAAACTTATTTGCATCGGTAAACGAATTGCAGGTATGATTTTCCTGTATTGCTAACAAAATAGCAACTCGCCCTTACCTTTACTCTTAACATTACAAGCAAAAGGAGAGTTCAACGAGCGCATAGTGAAGCTACATTTACGTCCAAATGGCAAAACAAGGGGTCATCTCAGTATTTGCTCAATGGATTAGGGAAACTGGACAAAAACCTGATCGAGATGGGGGTTGACTGTTGGGGAAAAGATTTTTGACGTACTCGCGGTGGAAACTTGGCGGCTTCAAGTTCAGCAATACAGTTTGCCTTGTTAGAGGGCACCTGTCCATCGCGATTTAAATCGACGAGAATGAAAATTCAGAAGAAATATAATATTTCTTATTATAAAAACCCTGATTAAATGGCCTTGCAGACCCAAACAATTCTTGAGACAATATCACATGCAAATCTCGTAGTAATATAATTTTGTAATTATAATAATGAAACATGAATGAATAGTAATAGGGCCGGATCTAGAGACAAATTTAGGGAGGGAAATTAAAAATATTTTGGTCCAATGTGTCACATTACAGATTTTATAAAAATGTCGCATACGCAGCTAGTGCTGCGAAACGATTTTATTCGTTTTAATGATTGTACAAAAATAGTTTTCCAAGTTAAAATTAATAGTTACAGAAATATTTTAGGGGGGGATTTCCCTCATTCATGAAAAATAATGAAGATTTGTAATAGAGACAACATTATTACAAATTCTTTGGGTCTTCTATTTTATTAACGAATCTTGAAAATTGATTATGTGGCCCTGAACAGGTCTTTTGTATTGACGTAAAGTCAAAATTAAAACATCGATGAAGATTTTTAATATCCTTATTTTTAAGTGTAATAAAAATAAATAAATTAATAAAGTAAAATAATAATTACAATTTCATTAGTTCTTCTATTTTATTAACGAATCTAACGATATTTTGAAAATATCAATATCGATTTCGCATCCCTACTAGAGAAGGGGGCGACCCCGCGGGACTCGAACCAGGAAAATCGCGTCGCCCGTGCGCCAGGATTTCCCCACGGCCGAGCTCATCCCCCACCTCCTCTCGTCGACTTGCATTGGAAGGGGTATTTTCACTTTTCCGTTTACATACGTATTGAAGGAGTATTATACGTAGTTTAGGGAAAGTTATATAATGCTGCGGAAAATTGATTTCGAGTTCTTGATGAAAATAAACGTTTTGGGATCCCAGATACCGAAGAGGATTTTTGTCCGTCAGTCTGATGTATGTGAACAATACTAGCGTCTAAACCATGAGTAGGTTCCAAATTTAAGAAACCCCTGCCCATTTGGCCTGAGTCAATGCTCTAAGATTTTGAAAATCATTAATTAGTTTTTGGGGGTACTTTATATGAAGCCCCTATGACATTTTCAAAATTTTCTTAAAAATATTCATACTTTTTCATTAAATTTCTGGTAAGAATAGAGTACAACACTCTTATGAATGTGGCATAAGTTATATTTTCACGGTTAACTCTGAATTTTCGAAAATTTCAAAAGTTTGAATTTTTCGGGGTCTTCCTACAACTACAAAATTAAAGATACGTATTTTTTCTTCATATTTTTTTTTACCATTCTCACACTGTTTGTCCTGCTAGTTACAGGCTGTTGTTTTTAAATACGTTGAAAGAACCTTGACTTTCACAACATTGGACGTACTGCTGTGGCACTCCAGAGTGTTCCTAGAATGGTAATACGAGTATACGAATCATTTTCTTATGTACTGAAAATAGTCAAATACGAAATATCGTTAAAAAAACAACAGACGTTACGTGAATAAATATTTTATTTATTTTTACCAATACCTAAATTACATCTTCGTTCACTCGCAACTCAGTTCTCTCATCGAAACTTTCTATTACAATAAAATCCTGATTAGACAACGTTGTAATCACCTATTGAATGAATACATCATGACTAAGCTAACATCAAATAAATACCGAACAATGTCTTACTAGAGGGTTATTGTTAGCTGTGTGATGATGTGAGAATTCGTTTCCAGAACACTTAGCAAAAGGGTTGCTTCGCGTCGACTAATCGATATTTGATCGGTCACCGCACCGCATGTACATGACCCTGACCTTCGCAGCCGATTCTCTGAACCACTTCAGCGACGAATTGATAACTTTCCTTCGGGTGAGATAGAAAGCTTCTCGAGGGGGAGCGATGAATTTTATGGTTTTTAACGACCACAGGCGGATATAGACGGTGGTGTCGTTCGGCCGCTTGTTAACTTTTTGGTGAAACGCGGAACCAGTTGAAATTTATCATTGCTAATACCGCGAGTGCTTTGGAAATTGTCGATAAATTCCCGACTCGCGAAGCGAGGAGGGGATTTATCTGAGAATTTTCAAAGCACGAGTGGTATTTAAAACGACTATTCCACGAGTAAAATTATGTCCAACAGTGTTCCAAAATGCGCCAAATATTGAAAATAACTGAAAGCGTATGTTAAAATCAGATGTTATGTTGTATTACATACGCTGTTTATTGGACAACGGCATAGCAATCGATGTATAACGCCTCCTAACATAGATGAGTCGCAAGTTTATGATTGGCCAGTAGGTAGAAGCGGTAAGAAAAAGCGGATAGAAAAGGCAATAAAATTTTTGAGATACACCTCGCTGATTGCGGCATGTTGTATGTATAGTAAACACTGTTGATTTTAATTTAATAAGTGGAATAGTCATAGGTAACAAGTACTTTGGAAATTGTCGATAAATTCCCGACTCGCGAAGCAAGGAGGGGATTTATCTGAGAATATCCAAAGCAAATGTGACAGTTAATAGGACTACTTAACGAATGAATTTACGTCCAACAGTTCCAAAATGCGCCAAATATCGAAAATAAATTAAAGCTGCGGTACAATCAAAAACATTATATTAAAGTAGATTTGCTGTTTATCGGACACTGACATAGCGATCGATTTATATCGCCTTGTAAGCGAGATGACCCTCTGTTTACGATTGGCCAATAGGGAGAAACCGTAAGAAACGTCGGATAGAAAAAGAGATACCCTTTTTTAGATTCACCACCACCGTTTAATGTACAGTTAAACACTACTTGTTTTAATTTCACGATTGTAATAGTCACAATAAAGTAGTTAAAATCATTGTAGCTCTGAATAACATATAACTAATTCGTCACTGCCCTGAGGAAGCGTGCGACATGTCAGGCGAAACGTCGGCCTCTCAGCCAACGACGCGGCGTCTCCCGGATAGCTGAGAATTTATAACATAATTCTAATTAGGACGATCTCTGTTATTGTGATCCTATTGCTCATTGGGACTCGGCTAATTTTGTAAAATCCTGGGTGCGGTTTGGGCTCTACCCTGAACAGCACTGCTGACACACAAGTCAAACGGAAGGGAAGTACAGAATTTTCTCAGTATCAACTAACTTTGTGATCAAGATATATTCGCTTTTTCGTCACCAGGACCCGGCAATATTAATTTTTCGGTGGAAAAAAAACGCCTGTTTTCGGAGCACGAAGTGAGTAACTTACGAAGTAAGTCGAGAAAGTAAAAAGTTGTTTTTCCATAATGCAACACATGAATAGCAAATATTCAATGGCGTGTGTGTTTTTCCTTGGAGCCTTGCTCTCGTATAATATTAGCCGTGTCGTAAGCAGAGACGTTTCTGAGGATGCGAATTCAGTCTGTACGTGCAGTATGAGAATAGGCAGAATAATAATCAATATTTGCATTTTTTTTAAAATTGTAACTATTTGATTGGTTTTGTATTTTTCCCGATTTCTCGGATGTCTCACGAAACACTACTCATCTCTCACATGACCACAGGCTGTACATTTTTCTTTCAATTTCTCCGCGTATTGTAAATTTATCTCTATCTATCTATCTATCTATCCATCTATGTAAATATCTAAATATATAAATGAATAAAATGGAATGTGCGTATGTGTGTCGCACATACACGCAAAAACTACTCGACCAATTTCGCTTAAATGTTCACACTTTGTTCTCATTAGTAGTTGGAGTGTTCAAAGTGTGGTTTGATGTGAATAGGACATTTAGGAGCGTTGCTGATGATTTATTTGTTTTTGACGTCTCAAACGCCCTTGAACTCCACGCAAACCGCCGCACAGTCAAGGTTTTCAGCGCGACTTCACTATACACAAGTATTCTGCTCCTGCGATTGTGAAATATCAGCTTGAATTATAACTTGAATCATGGACACGTAAAACGAAATTTCTCCAAGATAGTGTCAAGCGAACGCATGCCTAAATTTGAGGGCATTTGCAAAGTTTTAAGGCTATTCAGCTTAAGGTACGTAACAAACGCAACAATACTCAAAGATATACAGATCTCAGTAATAAAAGACGAAATCAACGAGACCAGTGCAAAATATCTATGACTACATAACCATCCCAATATTCTAGCCATAAACTTACTAGACAATAGTGGTACCACTTCAACGACATCGTACTATAGACCTTATATATAGATTGTAAATTGTTCATTTCAGAAATATGTTCTATGTATTTATTGTATATATTTATTATTGTATATTTATCAAATATATTTAGTTAACTACGAATAAATTAGAGGAGTACGGTCAATGTACTTTACTCCTCTCGGGCACTTGTGTGCACAAATGAGGTGAAATTTGCCAAATGTTTGTTCGCAAACGAAGAGAAAAAATATATGAAAATAAAAAAAAGAGGGAGAATGTTTTAACAATAGGATACTTGACAACCATGTCCAAACCATGACAAAGAACAAACCCACACTTGTAAAAGCCTTTAATCTATTAGAATGTTGTGAACAGTGTGGTTTAAAAGCTGATTAACAAACACGTGACCAGTTGTATATATGTGTAATACACTGCAATGGCGAAGCATTTCCGGGTCCGCTAGTTAGTAATAGATAGTATTACAGATTTATTGATTTCCCGACTTCTTGGGTACCTAACAAAACCATGGCCAGAGGCTGTATAGTATTCTTTCAATTACTATGCGCTATGAAAATTATTAATATAGGAGATCGACCCCCTGGTGCCGCTTACATTTTGGGGAAACATTTTCACCATTTTGACCCACACCCCCTTTGAACGAAAAAGTGACGAGAAACATGAACGATTTGCTTTACGATTAATTCTAAGAACTTACCAGCAAATTGATTCGCTGGTAACATACATAACATTGGCACCAGCATACAAATTTTGTTTCCAAATGTCGATTTGGGGTTGTCTTTCAGGCAGGCAGAACAGCAATGTGTAAAAAAATACAAAATATATTTGTCAATAAATAACAATAATTGCGTCATGAAATTTAGGGACCAAAATATAAGTATCATTTTTGCCAAATGTCTCATTTTTGTAAGATAAGAACATTGCAGCTTTTTTGTATGTTGAAACGTCAGTGCACATAGTTTGTGAACCTTCAATATCTAAAAATATAAACCGAAAAAAATAAACAATGCTAATTATGTATGATCCGCTTGTAGTTGCATTGAAACATTCACCAAACGTTTATAATTGATTTATTTTTCCATCGGGACAGAAGAGTACATGTTAGTACTTTTGTTAATATTCACGTGTCTGAATTTGTTTATTCATGATTGTTCTATTTGCCCCTTCAGTTCTGAACAGACCATTTTAACTATCGTGGTGTTTACATAATAACACATTGAATATGCATTTAGTGATAGGTTTTTTATTGCAACAGTTTCAAGGAACTATTTGTCCTCATCATCAGGCAGTAAAAGAATAATATTTACTTTGAAAATGGATAATATCAGGTTAAGAATATTAAATATAAAACAAAATGGACAATTAATACAAACTAATAATTACAAAATATATGTATATGGAGCATACCTTTTACAACTATCAGTTAATCATATCTCTCCGTACTGCTTATTCAAATTGCAAAATGCACCCCATATTTGGGTTTGAAAAAAAATATATACGCACCATGTGAAATACATAGAGCTCTATATTCCAGGAATGGAGAGTGCAAGGAGTCAGAAGAGGGTGGGGGTGGGGGTGGGGGATAAAATTCTTCGACTATTAAAAGGTGGCATCCTATTGGTGGAAGCCACAAAGAGTAACTAATTTAACCAATGTAAGTATTAACTGATGTGAGATTTCGACATACGAGTTTTTTTCTTGCCCGAACGTGCCTTTCGTCCAGTACTTTTCCTTGCCTGACTCCCATTTTCAAGTTTTACAATCGAATTTCAGTAACCAATCTGCGTGTCGTTTCCCTAGTACGTCGCTGTGTGCGTTTCCTGCCTGCTTTGTTTGCCTTATTGGCCGCAAGTGGCGCTTCCTTATCGCGTGGGGCCCTTATCTGGGGCCTTATCTCCCTCGGCGGCTATCAGTGCATTGACAAAGGCCCTGTTTACACTTCCAGCTCTCTGGTGCCTAGTGCACCTGAAAGCGAATGCCCGAGTTAGCACAGCGCGGTCTGATAGCCCAAAAATCCTGACTATTGATACCCGTATTTTTGGATATTTCTTCTTCGAATTTAATCTCTCTGAGGAAACGAACGCGAGCTACCAAGTGCAGATGACGCATTTGATCGTACTCTATTCATTAATTAGATCGCTGGTGAGGTAGATACCTTTTTATTATGATAAATAAATAAAGATGACTGGTATCAATACTTTTTATTCGGCTTATGATCGTTTCGATCGCATAGCGATCATCCTCAGAGCTTGCAGCTTCCGGGCCGAAAACAAAGTTATTTATCGTTCTCTACTCATATCAACCCGAACAACGGGCCACAAATAGGCGTCCGAAACACTTCCTGGAGTAAGAGTAATCTGAAACAGAGAAATGAGACTTGAAACATAAACGCAGTAATTCCAAACACGCAATGCGCGCGTCATAACGCTAAAGTCATTTTTGAACTTCTGTTTTTCTTCATGTTGCAGGATTGGCCGTAGAACCGTAAGGGTAGGAATGGTCTCAACGCGGTGGCGTGAACGTGCATTGCACTTTACGTGCGTTCTCAAAACTGCACAAAGAAGTCTTGGTCGTACTCTAGTCCCCGTCTGCTGTGAAGACACTTTTCTTTCTAACCCGCCTACAGTTGAATTGCTTATTAGCATAATAGGGATACTCCACTCTCACAATTGTAGGGCTCAGTAGAACAAGAGGCTATCCCACATTGACCGAGTTCTGAGATGTTGAGGGTTACTAGAACTTTCATAATATAACTCAGTACACTTGCATGTAAGTCCACACTGATTTGAGAGAATTAAAAATATTGATACTAGACATCTTTTTCTGGAATTATTACAAGCTATCAACCTCACCAGAAAGATGATTAATAAGTCCATACTAGATTTAAGTAAGATATAGTATTAAAAAAATATTTGGTGTGTTATTTAGTAGTAATAACTCGATTTCACAAAAAATGTGAGATAGCCCCTTATTCTACTTATCCCTTATTTTTTTTCTGAAGTAGGATAAAATAATATCAAGGTAATAACATTATTATTAGAGGGTTGGGGTTTTGTCTATCACTTCGTAGGACCTCTTAATGAGATTGTATCTGTATTTAAAAAAATATTTAATATAATTTTCATCGCTTGGAATTGCTCCACTTGCACTGAATTGCTCTACCAAAATATGAAAAACAAAAGTACTTTAGATTGTTTTATTACACTAATATTCAAGATGTAACACTACTTAACGACAACCGAAGTTCTTCTCACATCAATATTGTCAGTCACACATACTTTGCGAGATCTCCACTTCTAATTATCACTCTTCATACTCGTATGTGTCACCTGTTTCAAAATCTGAAATTTTGTTTTATTGGGAGATTCTGATGGGAACATTCCCAACATTATTGTGTGGGGTTCAATATCCTCGATGGCAAATATTTCTACGTTTGCTCTAAGGATGGATGGTTCCAATGGAGTATAGCTACGCAACAATTTGTCCTTTTCCATCTAATTTGACCTCAAAATTCCGAAACTGTGAAGCAAATTTCCATCTTCACTAGTGCTTTTCCCCAATGATTCAACACGTGATAACACACATTTTGTAGATAGGGATCCACCAATGACTAAAGGTTCGCTAACACGTCTTCACATTGACAAGAATCAACCAGGGGGTATCGTAAGAGTATAGAGAACCATTTTTCTTGAAGTATTAGCATTAATATTAAATCGAATTTTTGAGGGGCGGGTACATCTCAATGAATAATGTGGTTTACGGTAATAGTAATGTATTTATAGCTGGTGCCATGGCTCGATCGCAGGAAAATCGACATGGAATTAGTTCTGAACCCAGCGAGCTTCCGACAAGTTTTCTCGCGGTTCACCCTATCCTCTCATTGCATCACTTGCCTCCTCATCATTATAGCAATCACCTACTCCTTACACAATCACTCGTGGATCTCAATGATCTCAGTAATTGAAAGGCCTCTAAATCTCAACAAATAAATAACTACAAATTAAAAATACATACATTTATTTATGGTAATAACTATTTAAATTTTCATAGCCTGCAAATTATACATTTAAATTGTTGTACTTACAAACAAACATGATGTGATGAGATATATGTATGAAAATTATTGTCAATAAATTGAGTTGTAGATGAGGCAGAGTGAAGTTAAGGGTTCACATATTCTTCGCCGTTGGCATAAGGAGGAGCTTGTGTGGGGAGCACAAGGCTACTACGGCCGCCTTTACCCCCAGGAAAGATCCTGATACTCTCTTGGAAAGGAGGCTGAATCGACCTCAGAGCCGCCCTGAGTGGAAATCACCAGATAAGGATCCCAACCTATTCCAGGATTCGAACCTGGTCCTCCAGGGTGGGAAACCATAGGCCTACCACCGAGCCACGGCGGCTCCGTAAACGAATGTGTGTATTTGGCATTTTGGGTCGATTGGCTAGCTCGCGGTGTCCCCCATACCTGGGCCTAGTTTAATTCCCACGCTTGTGGGGAGGGGAAAAGAAACATATGCGAACATGACGTATTCCCTTTACCGTAACGAGCAAATTGGAGTTCCTACATACATCAGTAGGGGGATCACAGGCACAAAAAAAAATTAAGACCGCAGAGAACAGATGTGGGGAAGTTTTCTTTTACAAATCGAACGATAAAAGAATGCAATACATTGCCTGCAAAAACCTTTGAACCCTTTCCTCGTAGCGTACAACAATTTAGGAAGTTAATTTAGGGCATTACTATATAAATGAGGGAATTAGCTGACAATAGTAGGTTATAGAGCGATGCGTCAGTAATGTATTGTGAAGTGATGTGTCGTGAAGTGTAGAACAGAGAAATAATGAAAGAAATGATTAAAGGGTCATAGTGAAAAGTGTAGTGAAGTGAAGTGAAGTGTAGTGAAGTGCAGTTGAACAAATATTCAGTGCGGAGTTTTATCATGTTTCTTTTTTTAAGGTAATTTTAAATTTTTTATGAATTAGACAGTTTTATATCATTATTATTCTTATTATCAATGTTATTTTTATTTTCATTATTATTTTAATATTATATTATTACATTATTATATTATATTATATTATTATTATTACTACATAATTTGCATGTTATCTGTAGTATTTTATTTATGTAATTAGCTGTCACCGGGTTATGACCATTTGCAGTTCAAATAAATTTATCTTATCTTAACTTAGTCTGCTTAAGCTTTTCTTTGTCACAGACACAGAAAATGAGACAAGGAAAGCTACAAATTGAATTGAATTGAATTGAATTAATGCCTTATTTTACGTGGCGAGACTCAGGCCATTAGGCCTGCTCTTCCGTCTGACCACGCAAATTTCGCTACGCTCCTTTCACCAACTAGCAGAGAAAGGAGGTATTTCTTGGGCGAGAAACAGGCGATTTGAATTTAGCTCAGAGGCGTCATTTAGGCTTGTGGATCTTTTACATGCAAGTAAATCTACTAACATGGGACAGCCGGCTTTACTTCCCCTCCGAACGAAGGCGTACGAAGGATTTTTTCGCCCTGAAAAATCCACGGCTTCGATCGGGTTTGAACCCGCCAACTTGGGTACAACAGTCCGAAACACTAACCGTTACACCATCGCCGCCGCCAAATCGCTTTTACCCCACCGGGAATCGAAGCCGGGATCACACCACGGAAAGCTAGTACACTGTCCAAGAACCATCCTAGATGCTCTGAATAAATTAAGTGAAATTACAAAATGTTGTTGGCTTTGAGGGCGACCTCCCTCCCCTGTCAGTGCCTCCTGCTTCACGGCTCAACTCTTAGGAATGCATCATGTCAAATCCTTTTTCTTGCAGCATTTCGTAATGTACCGCAACGGGAGCGGAAAGTAAAGCTTATAAAAACGTATTCGTGTAAGCCATTACGTGATTGGATCAATGTGGAAACGATTGATACGACCTTGAATTGATTAGCTTCAGAAACATTGCCTGGGTTATCACAGGAACATCGATTGGCAAAATCTCCTTTAGAAGGTACTTTTCGCGCTCTTGAACCCAATCACTTTTTTTTCCACGGCCGTCGGCTTTTGCGGTTCACTTGTTTATCGTTGTGTTTATCGACTGCTATCGACAAACGAAGATCTACGCGCGAAAACGGAACGGCCGGCGCTAGTGCAAGGTCTCGGCAAAAGAGGTCGTGATAGCGGAACGTTCTTTTGTTTCTCCCTCGCCTGATAAGAAGGCTGACTTCATCTACGGTTGCAATACGACCGTCCAATCACTGAATTGCTTGCCTTAGTTCAATACAGTGGGTGATACACTCAAAACGGATGTTCGTTGCCTGACTATTGTTCTTTTACCGATCATTCCCAAAGAGTTATATGGGAATTAGATTTATTTTTAACGGATACTAAAATAGTGATTTTTATATTAAGTGCGTGAAATCATTATTTTTTTCACGATCGAGATGGAAGCGTTTTTACCGCAATCGTAAGAATCGAGGCGAAAAACAATCAAGGTCGTTGGTGTAACAATCATTTCGCTCGTGAAATATAAACAAAATGTTTTCTTGAACTTATAATGTTTCTACGAGTATAATGAATCAATATTTGTTTCATCTCCATTCTCCATGGTTATCGAAACAAGTTGCCATTTTCGTTCCCCATCTTTATGTAAAAACTTTTTTTATGTGACGTCACGGCAAAAAGTCTTATTTGCTTGGTGATGTCAAGTTTTTAGACGTTCTTAGACATGAATAATTTTCTTCACGCACAGCAGTACACACAATCCCTCATTTTTAGACGTTCGTAGAAGAAAGTAATTAATGCATTTTTTTTCAATAAATAAAGAATACTCCCGAGATGATAGGAGACGAGGCTACCTCGGATATGAAAAAAAACTCAGGTAATCTTGAGTTGATTTGAAATTCACAATTGAATGGACGTGTTTTATGCAGTCGCAGAGAGGCAACTAAAACTGAGTGTGTCGAAGAGAAACCGAAAACAAATGCCGCCGAGCGAATCGAATGATTATCGAATTCGGTGAAGTTCCAACGTTCCTAGAATCTGTGGCGTGTGGCGGCATTTCTCGGCGCTTACGCTGGTCCCTACTAAAACAGCAGATAATTTATTCGCTTTTTTTTTAGCAACGTTTTCCTCACTTATCGACAGACAGCCTCATCACAAAAAGACAGCGTTCACATTTCGCCCAAGAAAGGTCACAAGAAAACCAATGAAACAATTTAGTAACTCACCGAAAACAAATTTCTGAGCGATTACAATCCCTTGCGTGCATTGGGCTACCTGATGGTTTCTGAATAGCGATTGTATGCACGAATGGCTCTACCCTCGCACTTCAACAGAGCACAGATATACGGAAAGTCTACTAATTTTTAAATTAGACTGTCGGTGTCTAAATTAGACTGGTCCTTAATTTGAAGACAAAAAACTATACGAGTATAACTGTTTTGTAAAACTGATACATGTGATTCATAAACAAACATCGGGTAGCCCAATGCATGTCAGGGATTGTAAGGACCTTTCTTGACCTAAATGTAAACGTACGATTTTTGAAACATTTATACGAGTATAAAGCAGTTATAATCGTATAATTTTCTGTCTTAAAATTAAGGGCCAAATACAGTCTAATTAATTTGAAAATAACAATAGAGAGAAAACGTAAATAACAACCTTAAAATCTACTTATTTTTGATCCCGACCCCAATTAGCCTTTGGGCATTCGCAGAGTAGCGAGTTACTATTCACCCAATTAAGAGGAGCTGATGCACTGGACGAATGTTCGTTTCCTTTGATGTGTGCAAAAGCCCGACACGTGGTGGATAGGGCGAGCACCGAATGTTCGTACTCGGGATGTGTACTCGGGATGCGGCGAGCAGTCGCTCGCTCCTCACGAATACCGAATGTATGGAGTCGCCTTAAGGCGAGCACCGAATATTCGTCGCTCGGCAAATAGCAAGTAGTGATGCGACATCGATGTCGATGTTTTCAAAACATCGATGTTTTCATAAAAACAACGATTTTTTGAAGCCGACTTTTTTTAACATCGATGTTTTTAACTGAATGTTTTTACGTGGTCGTTATTTTTTAAATGGAAAAAGTCCATCGTAACAGAATTTTATAATAATTTTCAGATATCCATAAAATAAATATTCTTCAGACCAATGTGACTGTGTGAATGTGTAGTAACATCGATGATTGTTATTAATATCGATGTAGGAATTTTGAGCACCGATGTTTAGAAACATCGATGTTTTGTTGCCGATGTCACAACCCTAGTAGCAAGCAGTCCATCCATTATCCACAACTAGGGATTCAGCGAGCAGTCACTTGCTACTCGTCGAATACCGAATGTGAGGAGCCACCTTTAGCCCCTAGCCCTCTCATCCCGACCCTGCTAATATCCCACTCCGAGACATCTACCCATTGATGTGTGCAAAGGGGGGTAGGGTCAGGGGGTCGTGCCCCCCCCCCTGAAATTTTCGTGAGGCGACCCGTAGTCCTAAATATCAATACGTACGTAAAATATTTCATTTCCGTAAATATAATAAATACTTGATTTTCCACTATTTTAATCTGACGATTTGTGGAATTTATACCTGACATTCGGGGAAGAACCTCTCCAAAACATCTGGCAATCTGCAAATGTTTCAACTGAAAACCAATTGTATTTTATTAACAGAATCATTAAAATTGTTTCATTGTATTGTATTATGTTTTATTTATTTTTTAAATTAAATAACTTATTTGTAAATAAAAAAAGTTTAATAGAAAAGGGTGCTCAGAGGGGGACATAGGGACCAGAAATGTAGTTCCCTCGTCCCTTTCTGTTTTAGGACATGCACATGCATCGACCCATCCCCCTTCTGTCACATATACCGTGCCCGGAAATATTTTCGGGTAGAATTTTTTTTAACCTTTTCATGTTACCGATCATTGAAATGTCTTGCTCACATTCCGTTCTTTGTCAATGAGTTTGGCGTTTGTAAGCGAAGTATTTGCCGCCTTCTATTTTAGGTCATGGACCGGAGCTATCTTCTCAGGATAACAAAACTAACCTTCGCTTTCGGGCTTCATTGATGTGAGGATATAGAGATTCACTCAACTCAAATTATGATAAATAAAATAAAAAGCCTTTAATATACACATTAAAAACAATGTTAATAAGAAGTTTTTAATTGTATATAACATACACGTTTTTCCATTTTGTTATTAATATTCTTCCAACCGTATTCCTGATTCTGATTCTGGAAATATCGAAAAGCATTATTGTCATTGTTAGTGAAAGTATCCAAAGGGGCTGCATCAGAGGAGATGAGATAGGCGCTCTGCCCATGCAAGAAAAATATCAAGACAACATAAATAGAATTAGTAGAATACCATTCTCTTTTAGCTTTTATTCAGCCGACAGCCCGTTACCCTTTATATCCCAATAGGACGCATATTTGACCATACACCAGACACTGACACTCTTACGGGCTCCTCTGATCAGGGGTCAGGGACCTCCGTGGCCATACAGACATGAGAGACGAGGGACAAACAACCATGCCCAAGGCGGGACTCGAACTCGCGACCGTTCGGTTCCGAAGCCCTGAGTCGGTACATGCGGTTTGCCACCTCGTCGCTAGGGTCGCTTAGGTCGGCCAGAACACCTTTCTGTAAAATGTAATTATTATTCTTGAATCCACAGTCTGATTCCAAAGATGCAGTCTGAAGTTCTCATTCAGCGCACTGTAAGCAAGCAAACCAGAAGTCGCTAGCTGAGACGGCTCACAATCACCGAGCTCACAGTCACAGACAGCTCAACAATCACCAAATATGTGAGACCGAGCTATTTAATTTCATCATGCTTTCAATTTGACTTGCTAAACACCAACTTTTAATAAAAATAACTGTACAAACACACACAACTCAATGTGAATTGGCGGAAATATTTGTCAAGGTGCTAAGGTGACTGAACCGAGGATATCACACTTCCGTAGATACCAAAGACGTTGTAGTAGGAAAAACTAGACTCACTGAGAGCGCTGGTGTCGCGGAATAATTTGAAGGACTCGATTGTTAGATTAGATTAGATTTATTCAGTCAAAAAACAGTAAAAACTGTATCTGACGTAGGGGGGGGGGGAATTATCTGCGCACGTTTTCTTCAATTCCAGAATCCCTTCCCATCATTTTAACTATAAATAGTTGAAAAATGAGTAAAAGTTTAACATAAATAAATAAAATAAAATTTTAAACATCGCAAGATTAGCAATATTTGAAAAATAGTCATTTTTGTTTCTGAGTTATAGAAAACTTATTTGCATCGGTACACGAATTGCAAGTATGATTTTTCTGCATTGCTAACAAAATAGCAACTCGCCCTTACCTCTACTCTTACCATTACAAGCAAAAGGAGAGTTCAACAAAACATGCGCAGAGTGAAGGTACATTTACTGTACTGTACTGCATTTATTGTACTGCAAACGTGAGTACCTCATAGATATCGTTGCGATTATAGTAAAGGCAAGGCAGTTTAGAATCCTCCAGCTTTTGCACGTTCTTTTCAATGCGCTTATTATTCAATTATATGAAAATATACGAGATGTAATATGGTTAAGAGTTGTCCTGCATATATTAAGTGCAGGAACAAATGAATTGTTCCAAATTAAAATTTAGTGTACAAGTTCGTGTAGCTTGACTTAAATTAAAATTGAATTTTTGTCAATACATAAAGACCATATAATTTGTGAAATGTCCTTTCAGATAATAAAAGTTGTGCTCAATTTTGTGTCAATTTTTTGTCGGTGTTTGTCAGTTATACCTCAATTAAAACTTAATAAACGCATCCTCTGACTATTAATCGTTACTATTTAAAACATCGATATTTAAATAATCAATGGTTTTGGGGTGATGTTATATTAACATTGATGCTTTAATTTTGAAAATCGATGTTTAAAAACTTTAACATCGTTTAAATAATCAATAGTTTTGGGGTAATGTGTTATTAATATTGATGTTCTAATTTTGAACAACGATGTTTAAAAACATAAACATCGTTTAAAAAAATCAATGGCTTGGGGGTAATGTTTTATTAACATTGATGCTTTAATTTTGAACATCGATGTTTTTTAAAAACTAACCTCGTTTAAATAATCAATGGTTTGGGGGTAATGTTTTATTAACATCGATGCTTTAATTTTGAACATCGATGTTTAAAAACATTAACATGGTTTAAGTACTCAATAGGTTTGGGGTAATGTTTTATTAACATTGATGCTTTAATTTTGAACATCGATTTTCAAAAACATTAATATGGTTTAAATAATCAATGGTTTGGGGGTGGATTTATTAACATTGATACTTTAATTTTTTTATGAATAATTTTTTGATGCTTTAATTAATCGATGTTTAAAAACATTGATGTTTAAAAACATTGATGTTTAAAAACATCGAAGTTTTAAAAACATCGAAGTTTTAAAACGTCGATGTTGTTATGGCGATTTTCCAGTCTGAACTGTGCGTCCACGGATTTGCGGTGGCTCGGTAGAAACGCCTCAACAGAACACGAAGACAGCGTAGGCCGCTGACAAAGACTGACCAGTGGGTTAGGGTTATCTGCCACTAGCCGTAGAGGTCGTTGTGGGTGTACGAGGCCAAGAGCGGCTGATAAAATATCAGCATCAGAGCACCAACAACAATCCGTGAAATGATTGTTCCACGAACTGTGCTTATACTACAAACTTTGTAGCATGCATTTCTTGTTTTATCTATGAAGATGGAGACCGAGAAGTTAATCTATTAGCCAGTGATAGTACGTAAACGTTTTTGGTTTAATTGATTAACTGACTGGTTATTCCATGATTTCGGGCGCGCCAGCATGGTCGTTGATCCTGAAAGTGTAGTGCGTGTTTTATGGCAGGAGATGTCCGTGATCTTCCCTCGCTGGATGGTGAGGTCCGAGGCTTAACTAAACGTCGACAAAAGCAATTTTTTCACTATCCAGGTATCTCCCGCTAGGGGCACCGTTCCAGCCGGGACAAGCTGTAAGCTCCCGACCGGTCTCCTGGCATAAGTGGTAGTGTAGTGCATGTTAGTGTAAGTGTGTGTGTAACGGGTGAGGATTGGACAAGGAAGGGGAAGGAAAGATCGCGCCCGGTCCGTGATCCGTTTGTTAGGGCACTGCTCCGGCATTCGCCTGGTGTTAATCGGAGAAACCACATTAGTTGCATTAAGAGTAAATGATAGCAATGAGAGTTGTAGACAAAATCTGGTGACGAGGAATGTTCGCTCCCGTGTATTACAAACAATTTTGCATGGAAAAATGAACTACAAATTCGACGTAAAATACCTTTTGCCAAAATAACCAAACTCCCCACTCTCCTCTTGCATCTAGCGAAGCGAGGGCTCAAGAAAACGTGCGCGCATAATAGCCGAAACAGCAGCAAGTTGGTTGTAGGGCTGCTCCCGTCCCGTCGTTTGCGCGGCACCTCGGTTACCCACGCGCCGCGGAGGGTTCGGAGGGTAGGGAGGGAGGGAGGTAGAGAGGGAGGGACGGAGGGAGGCGGACGTGCGCGGAGACGCGTGCGCCATGGCGTGGTCTCTCCTCCTGCCGCCCCCCCCCCACCTGACCCCGGCCTGCTCCTGTCTCCCCTGTGACCAGTTTCGCAGCACGCGCCGGGTCCCTTCGGCGACTGTGCAGCCTCGTCGGGAAGTGGTGACATCGCCGACAAAACAGCGATGTTTGAAATGGTCGATGTTCAAAATGAATTCATCGATGTTTTTAATACATCGTCTCAAAACAATGGATTTTTAAACATCATCGTTGGCTTTATACGACGAATGTTTGCAATCTGTTTCGCAGGAGGAATAATCAGTAAATACTAAAAAGAGATACAGTCGACTCCAGTTTAAAATATCCGATGTTTTAAAATATCGATGTTCAAAATGAAATCATCGATGTTTTCAATACATCGTCACAGAACAATAGATGTTTTTAAACATCATCGTTGGCTATATTCAACGAAAGTTTGAAATCTGTTTCGTTGGAGGAAAAATCAGTAAATACTATAAAGAGATACAGTCGACTCCGGTTATAGCGAATTCGGATATAGTGAACTGTCGGTTATTGTGAACCTAAGTCACTGGTCCCATTTCACTTTCATTAAAAATAAGCATAACAAGATTCGGGTATAGTGAACACTGAACCTCGGTTATAGTGAACGTAGGAAATACATCGATGTTTTAAAACATCGATGTTCAAAATGAAATCATCGATGTTTTCAATTCATCGTCACAAAACAATAGATTTTTAAACATCATCGTTGGCTTTATTCGACGAATGTTTGCAATCTGTTTCATTGGGGGAATAATCAGTAAATACTATAAAGAGATACAGTCGACTCCAACTATAGTGAACTCTCAGTTATAGTTAACCTAAGTCAATAGTCACGTTTCACTTACATTTCAAATAAGCATAAGAAGATTCGGTTATAATGAACATTGAACTTCGGTTATACTAAAGTAGGAAGTACATGAAATTAATTCCCTTCTTAAAAAGAAAAAAAAAAGTTCTCAGTTCCAAAATACCAACTCTAGGCAGCTTGGAAAGAATACAGTCGTGCAAAGATCATAATCCAAGAAGTCACTCCAAAGATGGAGATGGAGGACCCGCAATGTTTCATTAGCCGCTTCTGCCATGCCGCTGTCAAAAGAATCTCTTATGTTTTTACGAAAGTAAAAGGGCCTTTGGAGACTGGGGCTGCGTCCCAACAGTGCAAGAGGCATTGAAGGGTGCGAAGACTTCATTACGATACATAGAGACAGTGGGCAATGGAGAATCAAGTATTGAAAAAACCGTACTCGAGAACAATGTAGAGAAATCCTAATGTAAAATGTACGATGATAACAATTTAATATAATTATTTTTTAAGTTCAAATATAGATATTGAAATTTTTCCAGCAGCGGGGCACCGCCCCAGCCGGGACAAGCTCTAACCACCTGACCGGTCTCCCAGCATGTGTGCTTGTGTAGTGCATGTTAGTGTAAGGGGCGAGAAAAGGCAAGGACGATGTAGAAAAGATCGCGAGCTATTCGTGACCCGATTAGTAGGGTACTGCTCCGGCATTCGCCCGGTGTTGATCGGACAAACCGCGAAAAACTACCGATCAGAGCAGCCGGTCACTAGAAATCTTCTCCAGACAGCGACTGAATTCGACCTAGCTGACAAGCGAGCGTTGAAAATCCTGACACCGTCGGGACTCGAATCTAGGGACTCCCGGCCAGAGGGACTGCAGTGACAAGGGCTAAACATGCACTGCCCTTACGGGACTAATGACTTTAGCGGTTGACGCGCCCGGACACCCGAAATAATCACTCGAACCACAGAAACTGGAACCAAGTGAAAGTAGGATCTGCGTGGCCACGTGCAGCGAGCTTCTCGCTGCGGGCGCAAGGGGCGCGAGGAGCGTTAGCGGCTCCCCTCGCGGCGCGGACGCTAGCAAAGGGGCGCTCGCCCTCTCCCTCGCCCTCGCCCTCCGAAGGGCTGGGCCCTTTGAGCATCTTCAGGTGCACCACGCGGTCACCCTACCTAACCTCCCTCGCCGCTTTGACGCCTTTGCACTCGCTATGACGCGGCCACAGCCAGTGCAGCCTCCCGCTCAACCTCACTGACGGGCTCCAGACTGCGGTAATTAAATAAATAAATAAATAAATAAATAAATAAATAAATGAATAAATAAATAAATAAATAAATAAATAAATAAATAAATAAATAAATAAATAAATAAATAAATAAATAAATAAATAAATAAATAAATAAATAAATAAATAAATAAATAAATAAATAAATAAATAAATAAATAAATAAATAAATAAATAAATAAATAAATAAATAAATAAATAAATAAATAAATAAATAAATAAATAAATAAATAAATAAATAAATAAATAAATAAATAAATAAATAAATAAATAAATAAATAAATAAATAAATAAATAAATAAATAAATAAATAAATGGTGAATTCCGAGTGATTTTGGATTAATCGAAATTTTCGGCTTCTATCAACGGAAGATAGAATCTGTTCTGTCTATTTTCTAAGTTGATTCAAGACAAAAACAATAAATACTTATGATAAAATGCAGTATTTCCATACAAATACATTACTTTATATAAGCTATCAAATTTTGCAAATAGATTTTCATTGCTTACTCCTTTGAAAATCTAGCCTTTACTTGTTACATAGTATACGTTTGCAAGTTCCGGTCATTTTTTTGGAGAAATTCATACATGAGTGTTTGTACGTCATTCCATAAAATTTGGCTCATTGAAACTTCTATCTAGCATTCAAAGTTATTTTTAAAAATATTTGCATTAATTCTGACAACATTAAATAAATACATTTTTTAAACAATAACTATTCGTAAATTATGACTTTGGACTGAATTCGTTCACTTCTTTTATTTTGAAGATGCAGCTTTTAAATTTCTTACAAGTTTGGAAGTGAAGCAACTACAGGCAAACTCCGTTTTGTGAAGTAAAATAATGGTTCAAATCATTTCGTTGTGGCAGCGAGTGCTACTGAACGACGTACAGCCGCATTGGAAATCGCCCTTCTGCTGTTAGTTTTCCCTCACCATCGCATCCCTTTCACTTTTCGTTACCTGAGAAGGCAAAACCCGACTCCACTCCGTTCCGTTCATCTTGTGTTAGCAAAAATTTTCGTTACGTTTGCATTCATTAGTGGGGCTTAAAGATGTCCTCGCACCAGCATAGAGAAAATCTCGAATACAGGTGAACACGGCTGAATCTTCGGGATTGTGTATGTTAAGACAGTGAGGTAAGAAGATGCTGGAAATGGCCGATTTCATATTTTGTTTCCACAAACTTTTAAGCTGTGTTCTTCAATGTTGGCAGCGCACTAAAAAATATGTAAACGTTTGTTGAAAACAGACAGAAATGGATAAATTATTATTGCTCAATGTGGTTCTAAGCAGATTATGGGAAACGTAGAAGTCAATCCTCATACTAATGAGGGATGCAGTCGGGCTCTACCTTATGGGGAGATAGCCTCTGGAAAAGTTGACTGCGGAATGCAGTCGGTATATGCCCTCGTAGCCAGTGCTTCTGAACATACATTACAGCAAAAAGTGAAAGGGCCTTCTTGGAAGACTGTGTGCCTGACGACCAGTGGTTAAGTGGGCCCATGCTAGTGATGAGACACCGATAACAAAACATAGATGTTTCCAAATATCGATGTTCGTAATTAAAACATCGATGTTCATAATATACTGTCAAAAACCATCGATGTTTTTAAACTTTTAACTTCTTGAATTTGCCCGGAACAAAATTTAATTTGATAGTGGTGTAGTATATTATTTTATAATTAAGATTTTAGTGAAAACAAAGTTTAAAAGCGCGGAAGTGTCACGCATAACTTTGTTACATGCGAAGCCTTTGAGGTGAAAATTGGTAAGTACGTCAGGAGTAAGAGCAAGTTGTGCCGTAATAAAGATCATTAAGATACTTTTTGGGGGGGGCGGGTACTTTACATGACACCCCTTCTTTCAACATTTTCTGAAAAACATCACCGTTGACCGCTTCTATTGCTATGCACAATAAATAAAAATCAATTAAATCGACCTATTATTTGTTAGAATGTATTAATTTGCGTGCAAACTTGGATTGAGCAATTGACTGATTGAATAATAAGTGTTTACGGGCGTGCCAATGTCTAAAGTTATTAGTCCCGTAAGTGTAGTGCATGATTTTATCGCGAGCCTCTGCGGTGTTCTTTCACCCCTGAACGGTGAGATCCGACCCTGGCATACATGCCAGCTAGCGGGGTTTTCCCCACCTAGGTATCTCCTACCAGCTGGGTATCTCCATTGCCGGGACAAGAGATAAGCTTTCGATTGGCCTCCCAGCATGTGTGGTAGTGTAGTGCGTGTTAGGGTGTGTGTGTGTGTAAGGGGTGAGGATAAGGTAATGAAGAGGATGGAAAGATCGCGCGCGGTCCGTGGCCCGTTTGTTAGAGTACTGCTCCGGCGTTCGTTTCTTGTTGATCGGAGAAACCACGGAAAACTACGAATCAGAGAAGCCGACCGGAAGAATTCTCCTCTTTAGTCAGCAGCCAGCTGGTAGAATCCCTTCTCCAGACAGCGGCTGAATTCGACTTGCTAGATAGCTACGGGACTCGAACCCTAGGACATCCCGGATAGAGGAACTGCGGTTACATCAATTGATGCTCTGAGGCACCTAGGCCGATTGCAAACTTGGCCGACTGATAACGTAATGTAATAAGAACATTTTGATAATAATACAATAACACTTTTAATAAAGAAGAGAAACCCTAATAATTATTATGTTATTCAGAATTGTTTCTGATATCTTGCAGCTAACGATATTCACGTAAGCATGATTATTTTGGTTCAAAAATAGAATCATTTTGATTTCGTTGGCACTCTGACTTAAAAAGCGCCAGAAAATTGCCGTGCGCCAATTTTCGAGGAAAACTGATTATATTTGTGGCCTACGTAGTTTCCACCGATTCCGGTTATATCTGGAATGCGCGTCACGGGAAACAAAGATGTGAAAAACAAACAGATAAGCAAAGTAAATATTGATTTAGTTTAAAAGAGAAGGCAGCACATTGACACGTGTTGGTTTCTTTGTTACGGATAGATAGGTTTATTTAAAATGCAATGCTGTATAACCCGTCCACAATTCGTTTATTACATCTTCTAAATACATGTAATGCTATACTAATTGGGAAACCTGAATTTTTCTGTGAGAGGCTATAGGAGTGTTGGCAACCGATTAGATGTTAGAAAATCGATTTATGAAAATGATTCCAGTACTGTAAAAGATCAGATTATCTTAAAATATTTTTGTTAAGAATTTTGTATTGATGTTGCAATTTAAAATTATTTTTATTTGTTTTTTGAAATGTATTTTTATTTTAGTTTTGTAGTTATTTGTAATATACCTAACTGACATATTAAATGACTTCTTTGCTATAAAAAGCATCTACAAGCGGTGTCGAAAATATTGAAAGAACCTGTAATATTTACCTGGAAGAAAAAATGGATTCTAGACTACAAAACTGTTTATTTACTGATGTTTTACATTCAGCATTTGTTCTTATAATCTTGTAAAATTATAATTTGGATCCATGAACTGCATACAAATGAGACAAAAAACTTCGCTTAAACTTTCCAGGGAAATAATAAGCTTTAGGTTTCGACATTTTCTTTTTCTAACATAAAAAAATTTTATAGCTCCTGATCACAGCACTGTAAAAATATAAAACCACAGCACTCCACCCTTATTAACTGCCAGATTTACACAAAGCGCTCGATAAAATCCTGGTTGACAGGCATCTTTTTCATTGCGAGAATAATCGAGTTACTCACGGCATTATATCGCGGCTTTACTGCGCTCTACAACTGAGTATTCTGCCACACACGTCATATCCAAAGCTGTTAATGGAATGTAATTAGCTTACCCAGCAAAATCGAGTGAGAAAATTTGACTCTTTCAGCCCTTTTTAAGTCAACTCTTCATTTCTTATTAGACAAATTGTGAAGATTGTTTGTTAGCAAAGGTAGTACAGAGATTCAACTGATATCACTCCACTACCTTTGAGTAGGAGGTTCTAGGGTTCGAGTCCCGACGGTGGTAGGATTTTCGACCCAGCAAAATGCTACGTAGGTCGAGTTCAGCCGCTGTCTGGAGGAGAATTCTAGCGGCCGGCTGCTCTGATCGGTAGTTTTCCAAGGTTTCTCCGATCAACACCAGGAAATGCTGGAGCAGTACCCTAACAAACGGGCCACGGACCGCACGCGATCTTTCCTTTCTCTTTCTTGTCCTTTCCTCTCCCCTTACACTAGCATGCACCACACTCCACACATTGCGGGAGACCGGTGGGGAGCTTAGAGCTCTTCCCGGCTGTGATGGTTAAGATCAACACCAGGCGAATGCCGGAGCAGCACCCTAATAAACGGGCCACGGACCGCGCGCGATCTTTCCTTCCTCTACCTTGTCGTATCCTCACCCCTTACGGCCGGGATGCAATCGGGCTACGCCTTCTCAGGTACTCAAAATTGAAAGGAGATAACTGGGAAGCAGATGTGAGGTAAGTATGACCGCGGGATGCAATCGGGAATTTCGAGACAACATCCCCTTTCCATGTGCTGATTACGGATGACAGAATCTGGGCTCATGACTTGCTTCCACGCAAGCTTTGCTAACAGAACTACCGCCATTGTTATCACATGGGCGTATACCGGCGAGCATTCCACAATCAACTTCTAAGCCATTTACCTACCTCCCCGAAAGGATATAGCCTGACTGCACCCCGTTGTTTTCATCCTTAGGATGAGGATTAATTTCCACGTTCCTCGTGGACTGCTTAGATTCACACTGATCAATTATAATTTATCCACTCCTGACTGTTTTCAAAAAAAAAAAATGCATGTTCTTTTAGAGCACTGCCAACATCTGAAAACCATCGCTTAAAATTTTGTGGAAGCAAAACAAGAAATCACTAATTACGGGCATCATCTTGCATCGCAGTTTTAACACACGCAATTTCGAACATTCTGCCATGTTCACCTGTGACCGAGGATTTCTCTTGACTGGTGAGAGAACATGTAGATGCACGTAAATGGATGCGAACTTAAGAAAAAATGTTTTCTTCTTCCTAAACACCGGATGAACGAAACGAGATGCAGTAGGGCTATGCCTATAGAACGATTTTCTTAAGAATGGGATAAAGTGACAGTTCGCAAAACAAGTGAACATCACGTGTACTTCAGAGAAGTAAACACGTGCACCGTCACGAGTACGCATCTCACATTCAAGACTCGATTTTAAAACAAACATAATACTTATCACATAAAAACTAAATTCAATGTAATTTTTATTAAAAAAGCATTTTTACATTAGAGCACAAATCTCTGCACTTCCTAATTTCAATTATTTCTCGTGGCACACTATATTATCGTCGGACGAGGACATCACAGAAGGGAGTGTCATCAGTATTTACAAGTTAGCCAACTGCAAACGAACGAATGGAGGAAGGAGAGTCTAATAAGTTCAAGGACACAACGACCATAGAATCGTCAGTTGTGTTGCCAGCATTATCTGTCAAATCATCACATTCTAAAGAAAATCGGACAATACTAAGGTAACGAAAAGTGAAAGGGACTTGCTGGGAAGTAGGGGTGAGAGAACGTCAGGATTATCTATCATCTAACGGAATCCAGAATGCAGTCGAATGATTACGGTTCGATATACTTTGGGCGGATTTTCATGACACAGGGGCAGTATGATATTCTAATATAATGTGCGAATGTGCACGATATAAAAGCCTAGAGGTGCTAATGTGTATTGTGAATATTCTCCCACCTAACACGGTGGGAGAGTATTTACAATACAAAGACTAAAGTGTATTTCAATACGGTTGGCAAGTTCATGACAAAAACAATGGAAGGTATTATATCACGTTGATCAATTTTTTTATGTTACAAAGGCGACGCTGGAAATCCAAATATCGTGGATAGATTTTCATCAAACAGAAAGGTTTTATCAAACAGTGACCGGAGTGTTTGCTAATACGGTTGTTAAAAAATTCATTTTACACTTTTCATTATCCTTCAAATGTGAACGAATTTTTGTTTTGTTCCCCAATTTTCGATCTCAATTTGTGGACCAACAACGTCATAAAATTGGATGGGGATAATTAAATTAGTTAAATGGGAACAAAACTTGGAAAACGTTTCACTTAATGATGTGAACACTAAAGACGTGTATTGCAAACGTAAAATTAGTGGTTCCTTTAACTCCAATTTGTATTCCATTTCTTTATTTCCTAACTGCATGCCGTATTCGAATAGGAAGTGAATGTTGGGGCCAAATATTTTGAAAGGAAAACTGATAGTTAGAATTCGGTAATAGGCAGCGGAGTAGGGGAAATTTTGATTTATAGCCGTATCCTTCTATTTAAGACAATCAAAGAACAGTCCTTCAGAAGCTTCGTGTAGTAATTGATACAGAACGTTTCGCAAGTTCATTTATATGCCTCATAATATTACGCTGTCGTATAACACGGAGACAATGGAATACTTTATTGGAATTACACAATCTTCATTTACGGAGAATATAGGAGAAATATCGCTCAGAACTCACGGGAATTTAATGGAACAAGAATAGAGAAGGCATCACATAGAGCTCTTCAAATCTTAAGTTCTTCAAGAGATAATATATCATAGGAGAAATATCACACAGAACCCACGGGAATTTAATGGAACAAGAATAGAGAAGGCATCACATAGAGCTCTTCAAATCTTAAGTTCTTCAAGAGATAATATATCATAGGAGAAATATCACACAGAACCCACGGGAATTTAATGGAACAAGAATAGAGAAGGCATCACATAGAGCTCTTCAAATCTTAAGTTCTTCAAGAGAGAATATATCATAGGAGAAATATCACACAGAACCCACGGGAATTTAATGGAACAAGAATAGAGAAGGCATCACATAGAGCTCTTCAAATCTTAAGTTCTTCAAGAGAGAATATATCATAGGAGAAATATCACACAGAACCCACGGGAATTTAATGGAACAAGAATAGAGAAGGCATCACATAGAGCTCTTCAAATCTTAAGTTCTTCAAGAGAGAATATATCATAGGAGAAATATCACACAGAACCCACGGGAATTTAATGGAACAAGAATAGAGAAGGCATCACATAGATCTCTTCAAATCTTAAGTTCTTCAAGAGAGAATAAATCATAGGAGAAATATCACTCAGAACCCACGGGAATTTAATGGAACAAGAATAGAGAAGGCATCACATAGAGCTCTTCAAATCTTAAGTTCTTCAAGAGAGAATATATCATAGGAGAAATATCACACAGAACCCACGGGAATTTAATGGAACAAGAATAGAGAAGGCATCACATAGGGCTCTTCAAATCTTAAGTTCTTCAAGAGAGAATATATCATAGGAGAAATATCACACAGAACCCACGGGAATTTAATGGAACAAGAATAGAGAAGGCATCACATAGAGCTCTTCAAATCTTAAGTTCTTCAAGAGAGAATATATCATAGGAGAAATATCACACAGAACCCACGGGAATTTAATGGAACAAGAATAGAGAAGGCATCACATAGAGCTCTTCAAATCTTAAGTTCTTCAAGAGAGAATATATCATAGGAGAAATATCACACAGAACCCACGGGAATTTAATGGAACAAGAATAGAGAAGGCATCACATAGAGCTCTTCAAATCTTAAGTTCTTCAAGAGAGAATATATCATAGGAGAAATATCACACAGAACCCACGGGAATTTAATGGAACAAGAATAGAGAAGGCATCACATAGAGCTCTTCAAATCTTAAGTTCTTCAAGAGAGAATATATCATAGGAGAAATATCACACAGAACCCACGGGAATTTAATGGAACAAGAATAGAGAAGGCATCACATAGAGCTCTTCAAATCTTAAGTTCTTCAAGAGAGAATATATCATAGGAGAAATATCACACAGAACCTACGGGAATTTAATGGAACAAGAATAGAGAAGGCATGGCGTAGGGCTCTTCAAAGTTGTTCAACCGGCTTGAGAGAAAAAAGCCAACTTACTACAGCAGATCTTTTATTTCCCTGTGGCTCGGGTCCTTTCGCCTTTCTCTCCATTGTGTTTCTGGCCCTCCATCCCTCCCTTCTTTTCTTCTCGTCTTTGCTTTGTGAGGGCCGAGGGGTTAGAGGGCACCACGGTAGCTGAAGGTGAGTGCCAAATATTAGGGTAACCTGCAGTTGTCTTCATTGGACAATTCATATTTCAGCCTCAAACTCTATTATCAGTGATTTTTTTGTGTTTGAAATGGGAGATTGTTGGTTTGACAAGCGCTTATTATACTGAAAATGTGAAAAAATTGGAATAATAATGTATATAACTAGTATAGAAAGTGAGTCTTTGGCGTACGAATTAAATGTTGATATTTTAAAATGAGTACGCCAAAGACATTTTCTTACATTATTTTTTAGTACAAATTCATGGAAACTTACAAATATATTCTCTTGTGATCATTCTCAGTATGGCGATAGCCATGTTGTTTTAAGCCTCTTCAATATTTTGTTAACTTTGCAGTACTCTATTTTATGTGGCCGTCACTTCTTTGCTGTGCCCGTACGGCAAAGTCTAATTTTGCCGTACGCATACGGTATATAGTAAGTAACAGTTTCCAATTAATAAACAGTGAAGATAAGAACTAGTTACCAGGCAGGAGTTTTTGTTTGTACTTGGCGCGTCGGCCTGTGAACGCACCATGGCCTACCGGCGACGTCTCGGCCTCGCGGCCGTGGGTTAACCCGACCATGGGGTACGTGTGGTTTGAACCCCATGAAAAGATAGCACGCTGACCGAGGAGTCCAGGCATGATTAATGAAAAAATATTTCAGAGCGATTAAACTATAAACTTGGAGTACAGTAAACAGTGATTTGTATGTCAACGCCACACTGCCACTATTTCAACCACAACTTTCGAACAAAATATTAATTATTTCTGCAATAAAAGCTTATCGGTTGTAGTTTAATGTGATGTCCTTTAAAACACATACGCAAAGACTACCTGTACAGTCCTTGATTCTGTAATGAAAATAAAAATATTTTCAAAAGTTTTATAAAATATTAATTTGGCCCGGGTTAATTTTGTTTAACCGTCTGAAAACTTGTGTCCCCTCGTTTTTATTATTCAATTAATAGGATTGTTTTTAAATACCGTAAAATTTTAATTCTGTTGAAGGTAGTAATATACTGTGGCTTCATGAAGAGAGCGTGTCAAAAATATATATAACTACAAAAATTTCATTTGAGGCACATAATTGCAAGAATTACTTTTCCGTTAAGATTAGCCTATTTTTTTCTTTTGTTATGAATGGTCGTGGAATGATAAAAAAAAATGTTACCAGTTGCTGAACCCTAACTACAGCCATTCCGACCTGAAAACATCACAGATATTGGCACTGCTTCATGAAGAGAAACCTTTTTCTATCTTAACAAAGACGAAAGGAAAGTTTCTACTACTTTAGTCGTAATAGTGGTTAAATTTCTCGATTAATTCTTTAATAAAAAGTTCAATATTTTACGACTAGATAAGTGTTAATACGATGGAAATTAATACACAAAGGATAATTTTCTGAATTGATCGTTGTGGTTTATACGTGTAACGCAAAACCAAAACAGTATCTTTTCCCAATGTTTTAAGACTAATAACCGAAGTGTCTTGGGTTGTGTTCATTCGCAAGTGTTGTGTTCATCTGTACCTAATAGTTTTTTTTCTCACAAGTAAATGGAAAGTGTACCATACTTGTTGCTCGCTTCAATTTTTATTACTAATTTTCGATACACGTAGAAACTGAAAGAATACAGATAGACAGCCTCCGGCTATACGCGGGTGTATATTTCCTTAGTCACTCAGGAACTCAGGAAGAATTCAACTGTACAAAACAGCACGTACTTTCCCACCCTTACTTTCACGCAAAATTACGCGAAATGTTTTCAAATTTTCGAAAAACTGTGCATGGCCTTATTTTAAAAATCTATTTTTAAGTAAAAGATTTCATTAAGGGAAAAAATCTCTATCTTCGTAATTGTACTTGTAAGATGCGCCAAAAAACTTTTGAATTTTTGCAAATTTTGATTTTTTTTTTTTTTTAGTTTTCAACGAACATGAGATCGAACATGACACCATTTTCTTAAATACATCCACGCTATCCAACAACAAAATTTAATAAAAAATGATGGAGAATTTTTTTAACGTTTTGAAAATGTTCCAGATGTTTCATGTAAAGTACTCCCCTCCCAAAAAATAAAATATCGGTTTCAATTTCAAGGGGCCGCGACATCAGCCAGATCGATTGAGGAATATCAATTTTGGAGAAAATCGGATAGTACACGGTTTGGCCGCTAGCGTTGGTCACAGACGGTCAGACGGACAGAATTGTGCTGACATTCGGCTTTTCGGTATCAATAACCCACAAAACATGGATTATGGCTACAACACGTTTTGAGAATATTTTTCTCAATTTATCAGTTGGATTTATCCACTTTTTCGTTACCAGGGCCCTGTAATAAGAATATAGGTGTTGTGGTGCGTTATCGTTGGCATTTTTCATGAAATAATTGTAAACGTTGTCATTGCCAACAAAAGTATTTAATATAAGAGCAGCTTTCGATGGCTTAGCCATCATCATCAGTTGTCTGCTGGATGGAAGCCACAAAACGACTACCTTCTACTGAACGTAGTCGTTTTGTGGCTTCCATTCAGCAGACAACTGATGATGATGACTAAGCCATCGAAAGCTGCTCTTATATTAAATACTATTGTTGGCAATGACAACGTTTACAATTTTTTTACTGTAATAAGAGTTTTTCTGCCGAAAATTCGCAGTTTTTTCGCTCAGCATTACATAACCTTCGCACTAGTGCGTAAGCAGTCGCGAGCAAGTAAAAACAATGAGTTTCAATTTGAATTGAAAAATCCAAATATTTGACTGTAATATTCAGCCTATATCCACACTGCGCGTACCGAGTGAATTCTCATACTCAGTGCGTCACTACTTAACATTCTCCTGACGTCATGCGACAGTAAGGTTCGAAAGAAAAGGCCTCTCGGCATTTAGTGTTTGTTATTCACGTGTTACGTTTTGGAACAGAATTATTTTTTTTTAAATATTCGTGATATGTAAAGATTTGTAGTACTATGTAACCGTGTGTACTCTACTATATTATTGTAGTAGTTGTGAAGACTGAGTTTGTTAAAATATTTAATATCTTGCAAAGTTATACGAGGTAATTTTCTTATTCTTCAGCACTTTGCGTGCTAGTTTTGGAAAATAATTGTCTCTGGTTTTGTTGTGCTGCCGTTTTGCTGCTGCAGGCCCCTAGACCCTCTTATTTAAGCAAGATTTCCATGCGTGGGGCGCACATGTGCACAAACCAAGTTGGAAACATTCACTAAGCAAAATTTGGGCCTACGAAACTAGTTCAAACACTTCAAATAGCTGCAGCATAACTGTTTCTATACAATTAGAGACTATACTGATTATCAAAAAGAACAATAATGTTTATTATAACAAAACAGTGATGTATAATGAATTAGTTTAAATGTGTATTGTATACATTTTTTAAAAGACTTAATATGTTTGTAACAAATAATGTACTTCAGCTTCCGGGTCAATGACTCCCATCTCGATCAGCTTTTTGTCCAGTTTCCCTGATCCATTGAGCAAATGCTGAGATGGCCCCTTGTTTTGCTTCTGGACGTAAATGTAGCTTCGCTAATGCGCACGTTTTGTTGAACTCTCCTTTTGCTTGTTATGGTAAGAGTACAGGTAAAGGCGAGTTGCTATTTTGTTAACCAATGCAGAAAAATCATTCTTGCAATTCGTTTACCAATGCAAATACGTTTTTTATAACTCAGGAAAGCAAATGTCTATTTTTTCAAGTATTGCTAATCTGATGCTTTTTAAAATTTTATTATTATTATTTATTTTGTTTGTTTTATTTAGAAAAATGTATATTTTTTTTAAATATCGCTAATCTCTCTTATTTATCTTTAAAATTTACTAATTTTTCAACTATTTATAGTTAAAATGACGGGAAGGGTTTCTGGACCTCAAGAAAACGTGCGCAGATAATATTTCCCCCCCTACGTTACATACAGTTTTTACTGTTTTTTGACTGAATAAATCTAAATATAAATACTTTCTGTTTGCACATTTGAATCCTTTTGATCAATTTTTTTCAACCACGTCCATTGACCCTCCTTATTTTTGAACTATGCCTAAGGAAAATATTTGTCTCTGCCTTGGACATTGCAATCTGGAACCTTTACAACACATTTCTTAAAATCTAGCCTCCGCCATTACCGAAACTGTGTGCATGCTCAAGACTGCTGCATTATTCATTAGTCTTGTGACCTGAGACTCCCCGTGTGTCAAGCATTGCTCCCAAGTCAAGGAGCCAAGGGGTGGCGTTGTAAGCACAGTAAGGCTCCCGCTCCGACATAGCGCCTCGTGCATTTGCAGAAACCAAAATTGAGACATTCACTAGACAAAATTTGGTTGGGCCAACTCAGTCGGTACCAACATTTCACAAATTTTGTTTGCAATTCTTTTGATCAAATTTTTTTGAAGCACCTGTATTGACTACACAGAATTTTGAATTATCAATCTAGGTACAATTTTACCTTAACAGTTACTCCTTGGACGTTGTGACCGGTACCTGTTCGGGCAATATTTTACTCAGATGTTTGACATCGTGATTGAGTGTTTATGTGTTCGAGTGTTTTAAATTTGCTTATAGTTTGTTATATTAATAAGTACAGATTTAAAAAAAAAAATAATTTACTTATGGTCGCTTTATAACAGGTTAGGGCATCAGCGACCTCATTATGTTTACATCAGTACATTACCAACAATTTCAACTATTGTATTTTACATTATATGCATTACATCATTGTATCATAAAAATTGTATGGCTATTATATTACATTAATCAATTTGCTTATTTCCAGTAATTTCATTTTTTTTTCAAACTTCTTCTGATTTGAACAGTGCGTAAAAGCATTCTTCTATTTTCAATGATTTCCTAACATTATCCTTGACATTACTAAGCCTTACTAATTACGTGTATGTACAGAATTGTCACTTATGCAAGCTCTGTTAAGATTCGCAGAACCCTGTTATTCAAGCGCCCTGATTATTACGTTATCGTATCTGTACCCTGGAAGTGCCCACGGCCAGGAAGTGCCATTCCTCGCAGTCAGAGACCAGCACACAAGCAGAGCCTATCAAAATTCTAAAATTATAATATAACTTACAAAATTTGTATTAAATTCTTAATTCAGTCCATTTTCATAGTTCTAAAACACGAGGGACAATTACTAAATTATACATAGTTACACGGTTTTATTTCACAGATTTGTAATTCCAATATAGACACTTTCAGTTTTAGTATATTATCAGTTCCTGGAAACGTGAATTTGAAGACAAGCAGCAACTTGAACATTCTTCTTCCATCAGCTCTTTCACTTTGTGCGTGGACTTCAAAAAGAGTGGATGGTTATGTAGTTGTAGTATTTCTTATAATTGCAATTTCTTGAGGGGTAGTTATCATGTAACAAACTGGATGTTGACGAGATGTAAAGGTTCTGGTAAATTTATGTTTATGTGAGTGGAAGCAGTCGTGCAATTTGTGAATCAATGTAAATTCGACTTCTCTATAATTTGGATTCTGCTGGTAAGGTGTCGAATATACAATATTTAATGAAATCGCTCTAACTACTTTTCTATAAAGAAGTATGTACTTATCTAACAATATTTGTGGACTCACTTGTATACAAATTTATACTAAATGCAAATGGTAACTTAATTGTTTTTATAATTCAACCTTGCGAGCAGGGGCGGATTAATATTTTTGCCGCCTGTAGGCACATCAAATTTGCCGCCCCCTGTTTAAAATTAATGTTACATTTCAAATTGTAACGTTTCAGTAACAATTCCTCATTAATTTAAACGTTTTAACTTTAAAAGTAACATTATATTTTGCACATTGTTTTCATAAATTAAATATTTTTTTTCGGATTAGCTAATTTTGGATATAAACTGTATCTTCATAGCAAGTAACGTTCAACATTATTAACGTTTTAACACTGAAACGTTAACATTAAAAGGAAACTGAAACATGACAACTAGAATTGCAACATGTTTTCTTTCGTCAATGGACCTTAGTTTCAGATTCATATACTTCTGAAATCATAAGGTATACTCTAATGAAGTAGACAAATAAATAGCTTGTATTAAATATTAATATGATATTTTTAAAATAAAAATATGATTTAAGCTGTTATAGTTTTTAGAGAACCTAAATTTGTTTTAGAAAATATCAAGAAAATTTTGCGCCTTTGAAAACTTGCCGCCCTTGAAAATGTGCCGCCGTAGGCACGTGCCTACTGTGCCTATGCGTAAATACACCTCTGCTTGCGAGTGTTATTTCAATACCGTACAAGTAACTTTCATTGACTGCTATTATACTTTACAATCGACTCCTCCTCCTTTTCTTCTTATGTTTATTATGTAAATTTATATCATTGTACTTAGTGGGAAGTGATTAGGTATGTGTTAAAAATCATTTATGGAAGCCACTCAATTATTGTTTCTGGTCAACAACCTAAAGCTTAACTTTTTAAGTTGCCAATGTAACTTACTGAAAATTATTACAAGTCTGAAACGTGTTTCTATTTATTACAGTGAAGGAAATTCAAAATCCCTAACATAGCACGTAATTAGACAATGAGCTATTGCTAGGAAAATAAGTGCGCTTGCTGTATAGAGTCTATTATTAACTTGAATTTCTGACTTATTTAGTCAAAAACAGTAAAAACTGTTTGTGACGAATGGGGGAGAAGATCATTTGCGCACGTTTTATTGAGTTTCAGATCCCCCTCCCAACATTTTAACTATGAATGGTTGAAAGATGAATGAAAGTCAAAAAATAAAACAAACAAAATAAATAATAATAATAAATTTTTTAAAAGCGTCAGATTAGCAACATTTGAAAAATTGACATTTGCTTTCCTGAGTAATAGAAAATTTATTTGCAATGGTAAACGAAATGCAGATTAGATTTTGCTGCATTGCTAATAAAAATAGTAACACGCCCCCAGCTCTACTCTTACCACTACAAGCAAAAGGAGAGCTCAACAAAACGTGCGCATATGAAATTTCATTTATGTCCAGAATCAAAACAAGGAGCCATCTCTGCATTTGCTCAATAGATCAGGGAAACTAAACAAAAACCTGATCGAGATGGAGTTATTGACCCAGAAACTGAAGTGCATTACATGATATATGCATATTATTTTAAAAAAAATTATACAATACAAATGTAAACTAATGCATATGTATCATTGTTTTGTTATTATAAACGTTATTTTAGTATTTGGTGATCAATTATCTAATTGTATAGAAGCAGTTATGCAGTAGAAAATATTTTACTTTTAACTTAAATATGTGTACCGACTTGGTTTAATGGCATCTGGCAAAACGTTGTAAAGTACCGTACAAGTATTGTATGTGAATGTCTTCGAGTGAGCTCTTGTTACTGATTCTTGATAAACTTGATTTCTACGACGTGTATTTTAATTATAAATATCAGCATTGGATAAAAATATGTTCCCACCGTTAAGTAAGTCAGTTTTGTCAAATATTACTAATTCATAAATAATTAGGCAAGGCAATGTTAAGGTACCAAGCTCAATGAAGAATGACATTTTAAAATAAAAAATCAACCTAGTACCTTTAAAATAAATTTCTTAAAATATGTTTCCGCCATTTAAAAAAAAACGTATGGCCGCATATGATTGCTACATTATCCCTTCGTCTTGTGGCCTCAGACGCACTGTGTGTCAAGTATTGCTCGATATACCAAGGGGTGGCTTTGTAAACACAGAAAGGCCTCCCACTCCAACATAGCGTGGCATTTGTAGAAACCAAAATTGAGACATTCACCGGACAAAATTTGTTGGCCCAATTCGGCTGATACAAACATTTGAAATACCCTTCATTTGCATGTTTGATTACTTTTGATCTTTTATTTTTAAACCACCTCAACTGACCATCTAGATTTTTGGACTGTCCTCCTTAGGAATATTTTTATCTTGATATTTTTTCATTGGACATTGAGACCAGACACATTTACCATCATTTTTTTTTTAAATCTGCCCCTACCAAAAAGGAGGTCCGTATATTCCAAAAATGGGTCCGGCATTATTACTCCGGCTTGTGATTTCAGACACACAGTGTGTCAAGTCTTGCTCCCTAGCCAAGGGAGCTTTGCAAACACGCCTCTCGCTTCCACGGAGCAAGGCGTACATTTGCAAAAAACAAAATTGAGACATTCACTGGACAAAATTGGGTTTGGCTAACTCCGCCCGTACAAACATTTAAAAAACCTTTTGCCTGCACATTTAATTTATTTTGAGCAATTTTTTAACCACCTCTATTGACAATCCAGATATTTGGACTACTTGTCTTAGCGATATTATTGTCTTGGTATTTAGTTCTTGTACATTGACAACTAGAACTTTTGCAATCATGGTTTTAAAATCTGAACTCCGCCAATACCAAAACGTGTACTCGCGTCAGACTGCTGCATTATTTCTTCGTCTTGTGATCTGAGACGCGCTGTGCTATGAGGCAGGCATTGCCCCCTAGCCGTGGGGTGACTTTTGAGTACAGCTAGATTTCCGGCTTCCACGGGCGTGACATATATTAACAGAAACCAAAATTGAGACATTCACCGGGCAAAATTTGGTTGGGCCAACTCTGTCGATGCAAACATTTAAAAAACCTTTGATTTGCACATTAGATTGTTTTTGGCATTGACCATCCTAATTTTTGGACTGCCAGTTAATTCATTGACATTAATCTCTTGGAACCTTTACTATCAATTTTTTTAAAATCTGAATTCCGAAAAGTGTGCCAGTTTACGACAGCTGTATTATTCCTCCGTCTTGTGACCTGAGACGCAATGCGCTATGAGGCAGGCGTTGCCCCCTCGCCGAGGGGTGGCTTTGTGTGTACAGCAAGGCTTCCCGCTTCCACAGGGTGTGACGTGTATTATCAGAAACCAAAATTGAGACATTCACCGGGCAAAATTTTGTTGGGGCAACTCAGCCGGTACAAACATTTAAAAAACCTTTGATTTGAACATTTGATTCTTTTTGGCATTGACCATCCTGATTTTTGGACTGTCAGTTAATTCATTAACATTTATTCCTTGGAATTTCTATTATATATGTTTCTAAAATCTGAATTCCGAAAAGTATGCCCTTCTACGACTGCTGCATTATTGCTTCGTCTTCTGTCCTGAGACGCACTGTGCTATGAGGCAGGCGTTGCTCCCTAGCCGAGGGGTGGCTTTGTGAGCGCAAAATTGTTCTGCACAAAAGTGTCTTCCCGCTTCCACGAGGTGTGACATACAGAAACCAAAATTGAGACATTCACTGCCCAAAATTTGGTTGGCCAAACTCAGCCGGCACAAAATTTAAAAAACCTTTGATTTGCACATTTAATTATTTTTGGTATTGACCATCCTGATTTTTGGACTATCAATTAATTCATTAACATTAATTCCCTGGAACCTTTATAATAATTTTTTTTTTAATCTGAATTCTGAAAAGTGTGTCCGTTTACGACTGCTGCATTATTTCTTCGTCTTGTGATGTGAGATGCACTGTGCTATGAGGCAGGCGTTGCCCCCTAGCCGAGGGGTGGCTTTGTGAGCGCAGGAAAACCTCTCGCTCCAACGCAGGGGTGCGACCTGTCCACCTGCCCTCCGCAACCATTCGGGGGGGAAATAGCTTGCCAGCCAGCACTGAGGGTTCCCGCGCGGTCAGGTTCCTGTACAGCGGCGTCCACGCGCAACTACAGCTGAGCGCTCGTGGCTTCAGACCAACCACGCACGTTTCACTGATTGTTTTGAGGTGGCTCAGGGCATCAACTGATGTCGCTGCTGTTCCTCTGCTCCTGAGGTTTTGGAGTTCCGACGGTGTCTGGTTCAACTAGAGTAGGGTCGTGAAACTGGCGGCCCGTGTTGGCATTTATTGTGGTCAGCGAAACGTTATTGGTCAATACTTAAAGTTTCTTTGGCTTCAGATCAGCTGCGTTGCCACGCCGCAAGTTTCACTGATTGTTTTGAGGTGGCTCAGGGCATCAACTGATGTCGCTGCTGTGCCTCTGCTCCTGAGGTTTTGGAGTTCCGACGGTGTCTGGTTCAACTAGACTACAGTCGTCAAACTGGCGGCCCGCGCTGGCTTTTATTGTGGTCCGCGAAAGTTTATTGGTCAATAGTTAAAAGTTTCTTGCATCCATGTCGGTCGACAACATCATGCACCTAGAGCACGTTTAGTGGCGGTACCAACATCCCTTTTAATGCCTTTTAATGTAACGATTTTTTTTCTGAGAAATTCACAAATTCAAAATCATTTCAATGTGCTTCTCTGCGTTATGCATGGTAAAGCTGATATTTCTTTTGTCCCCTTCACAGTAACCCTG
>JAZDUA010000272.1:2012500-2089974 GCA_038098605.1 Gryllus longicercus
TTTTACATATAGTAACTTACAAATAGTATTTTACATATAACAACTAATGATAGCATGTTTGACTAAACCATAAAATAATAACGTACAATATCTATAATTATTGCATTTTGTGATACGTGAAACACTCATTAACACGGTACAATAAATCAATCAAATCAACTCATTTCAAAGTAACTTAGCAAAATATATATTAGAGCAATAACAAACAGGGAAGGAGAAAAAAAATCACTTATACTTCATTTCACTGCACAAAGCAGCAACAAACCAAAATTTTAACTGTTCAGTACTTTCTTATTTGTAGAATACACAATACATTTATCGCACCTTTCACTTCACTTCGTTTTCACAAGACGTTTTCACTCTATTGATGTATTTTCCTAAAACTATGTACTTTCCTAAATATGTACCCTAACAAGATGCTCTGAGCTCACTAATGAACACAAGCGGTAGACACTGCTGTTTGCTCGAGACTCGAGAAGGATAGGCAACAAAGTCTTAACAACGTTCGATTTTCTGACGAGACGCATTTCTAGTTGGGCGGTCTGCTTAACAAAAAAAAATGTACGCTTTTAAGCTACTGAAAATCTACAAATGCTCCAGATAGCCGTCTATGGAGAGGGCTTTGCCACAGAACATCAGGGATAACTTTTTCAAATTGACAATTACGAAATGTTTATTGTGAAATGTTATTTTTCAATCGTAGTTTCAAAATAACAAAATGGTAGTGTACGTAACAAGGACGTAAAGTAGGCGATTCACGCACGAGTCGAGTTTGTCTTCAGAGTGTAGCGAGAAAACTCAACTCGTGCTTCGCCTATTTCAGTTGTTAATTTTCACCCATTTCAATTGTTTTCTTCGCCGATTTCAATTGTTTTCTTCTCTCATTTGAATTGTTTTCTTCTCTCGTTTCAATTGTTTTCTTCTCCTATTTCAATTGTTTTCTTTGCCCATTTCAATTGTTTTCTTCGCCCATTTCAATTGTTTTCTTCGCCCATTTCAATTGTTTTCTTCGCCCATTTCAATTGTTTTCTTCGCCCATTTCAATTGTTTTCTTCGCCCATTTCAATTGTTTTCTTCGCCCATTTCAATTGTTTTCTTCTCTCATTTCAATTGTTTTCTTCTCTCATTTCAATTGTTTTCTTCTCTCATTTCAATTGTTTTCTTCTCTCATTTCAATTGTTTTCTTCTCTCATTTCAATTGTTTTCTTCTCTCATTTCAATTGTTTTCTTCTCTCATTTCAATTGTTTTCTTCTCTCATTTCAATTGTTTTCTTCTCTCATTTCAATTGTTTTCTTAGCTCATTTGAATTGTTTTCTTCGCCTATTTCAATTGTTTTCTTCGCCTATTTCAATTGTTTTCTTCGCCTATTTCAATTGTTTTCTTCGCCTATTTCAATTGTTTTCTTCGCCTATTTCAATTGTTTTCTTCGCCTATTTCAATTGTTTTCTTCGCCTATTTCAATTGTTTTCTTCGCCTATTTCAATTGTTTTCTTCGCCTATTTCAATTGTTTTCTTCGCCTATTTCAATTGTTTTCTTCGCCCATTTTAATTGTTTTCTTCGCCCATTTCAATTTTTTTCTTCGCCTATTTCAATTGTTCTCTGCGTATTAAATTGTTTTTTTTTCTGCTCCCTATTTAAATGTTTTTGTCATATTTGTTCCTGCAAATCCAATTTCTCGTGAACATTTTTCATTATTCTCGCTGTTCTGTTGTCTATCCCCTTTCAATTTTTCCTGTATTTTCCTTTCCACATTATCCACAAGTCTATCTTTGCTCTTATGAAGTGTTTTCTCGTGCATTTCTTCTTTCACCAGTTACTTCTTTTTTATTCTTTATCTGTCTTTCCCTTACCCTCCATCGCCTTTCTTCTGTCTCTCTCCCCGCTTCTGTCCATCTTTGTCTCCTGCAACGCGACCCTCTGTTATGCAAAACAATGCAGAACTGCGTAGCTGCGCCACTACACGCTGTTAAAGCCCTACCCCTTGGTGGAAGGAATTTAATCCCCGCCGCTAACAGATCTACTTTAGCCTCTCGTACGCACTGCCTGTATGTGTGTGTGAGTGTGTGCGCGTGTGCGCGTGTGTGATCTGCACACACAGACCGCACTCGACGTTCTATACGCTACGACGCACGCGACAGTGCGTTCGCTTGTTTACCGCTGCGTTTTGTTATTAATGCGAAGATAAATAGGCAGCCCGTTACGCCGAAAGTCATCAACAGTACGGACAAGCATATTTGAAAACAAACCAGGAGAGGTGGCGCAGGGCATCCACTGATGGCACTGCAGTGCCTCTGACCGGGCGGTCCTAGGGTTACACTGCCCCCGGTGGCAGCATTTGCCACACTACCTACACAGCTAGGTTACGAGGGAAGTTACTGGGAGAGGTGGCTCAGGGCATCAGCTGGTGTCACTGCAGTGCCTCTGACCGGGAGGGCCTGGGGTTACACTCCCTACGGTGGCAGCATTTTCCACACTACCTACAGAGCTAGGATACGAGCGAAGTTACTGGGAGAGGTGGCTCAGGACATCAACTGATGTCGCCGCAGTGCCTCTGACCGGGAGGTCCTAGGGTCACACTCCCCACGGTGGCAGCATTTTCCACACTACCTACACAGCTAGGTTACGAGCGAAGTTACTGGGAGAGGTGGCTCAGGGCTGATGTCATTCAGTTGTCTCTGACAGGGAGGTCGTGGGATTCCAGTCCCGACGGTGGCAGGATTTTCGACACTAGCCAGATACCTAGGTCAAGCGCCGACGCTATTAGGAAAAGAATTCTTGCTGTCGGCTGCTCTGGTCGGTAGTTTGCCGTGTTTTTTCCCGGCGAATGCCGGAGCAGTACCCTAACAAACGGGCCACGGACCGCGCGCGATCTTTCCTCCCATTGCTTGTCCTAGCCTCTCCCCTTACACTAGCATGCACCATACTCCACACATGGCGGGAGACCTGTGGGGAGCTTAGAGCTCTTCCCGGCTGTGATGGTTAAGATCAACACCAGGCGAATGCCGGAGCAGTACCCTAACAAACGGGCCACGGACCGCGCGCGATCTTTCCTCCCATTGCTTGTCCTAGCCTCTCCCCTTACACTAGCATGCACCATACTCCACACATGGCGGGAGACCTGTGGGGAGCTTAGAGCTCTTCCCGGCTGTGATGGTTAAGATCAACACCAGGCGAATGCCGGAGCAGTACCCTAACAAACGGGCCACGGACCGCGCGCGATCTTTCCTTCCATTGCTTGTCCTATCCAACATCTTGCTCGCACTGCCACTTCCACTACACTACCACACGTCTCGGGAGACCGGTCGGTAGGTTGGAGGTTGTCCCGGCTGGGGCTGTGCCCCTCCGGTGGGAGATATCTGGTTGGGAAGTCCCCGCTAGCAAACGGTAGGTCGGTGCCGGATCTCGCCATCCAGCCGGACAAGACCACCGCCACCTCCCAAGCCAAAAAACATGCTCTATACTAACGGGACTATTGACCTTATCAGTCGACGCGTCTGGAATCACTAGTAATCAGTCATTCAAAACAACGTATTTAAATCAAGAAACTTACCGCAAGTATTCTCCTCCAGGCAGTGGTTGAAGTCGATTCAGATATTTACCTAGTGCCGAAAATCAGTCGGTCGGGACGCGAACCCATAGACCTCCCAGTCAGTTCGTGCAGAAACAAGGGTAATGCCTATCACCTCTGAGATAGCTGTCGGTGAAATACCATGGAGCAATCAGGGGAATTTTCTTATTCGAAAATAATTATTTGCTTAATTTTAATTAGTGTCGTGTGAGTAGTTTGAAAAAAAATTGTAAGTTTGATATTATTGTCAGAAAAATACAAATAGTTATCAGGATTAAAACTATTAAAATGAATTCCTTTTTAATATCCACTCTCCAAGTTAACGATTACGTAAATTTTAACAATGACCCAAATTGATATTTAAAGAACAAACATCAGCACATTTAATAGCCACAACAATACTGATAACTTTAAAAAAAATCTTTTTTCTTTCTGTTCGACAGTTTTGCCTTTCAGGGGTTTGTACATTTTTATTTTTAATGCATAGCATTTGGGCAAACAACGTCTCACTCTTGTATCTTACTACTTGCTAATTTACAGGATCAAACTTATATTTATAACATATCTAAACAATTTACACACAATTTACACGCAAATTTTACTACACAGTATTCGTTCTTAAATCCAGATACTCTCTAGACATTGAAATATTATCTTAATATTGAAGGGAAACATATACAAATTTTTAACATGTAAATTCTTGTAGTGAATATTTATTTTCAGGGGGTTTTTTAACATACCTTTCGCATATCGTAAGCGTATTCTCTTGGGATTGTTTCATGTTTTCCTCATTGTAAATTTTATACTCCAAGGAGAAGATAGAAATAATGCAAAAAAGTCAAGTTATTTCATTTATTCTCGTTTAGGGGCTCTATGTGAAGGTCTCTTTGGATATGTGAATTAGAAATGAACCAAGGTGCCTTTGCACATTAAAAAAAAATGTTTTGTATTATCTGTAGTTTTTCAATGTTGGTTTTCGCTGTGTTATTGCAGACCGGACAGGCGTAAGTGAGTCAAGGCGTAATAATAGATTTAAATATTAAAATTGCACATTCCAAGTGTAAGGCTGAGCGGAAGGATATCTTTTTAAGGGAGAAAGTTTTCTAAATATTTGATTAATTGATAATGAAGGTGAGGATTTTTTAGTAACATGTTGCTTCTGGGAATGATTCCGTGACTCTCAGGCTACCATTATTTCACTGTAAATATGCTTTATTTTATTTAGTTAGTGACAATTTTAGAAGTCGATAAGCATTACAGAATGAATGGAACAAAATTAAACTTTATTTTACACACTTCTTCTACACGTTCCTATCGCAAAAATCATTTTTTCTAAACAGAACGATAATCTTGTATCAATAAAATATTTTTTTTGTCATATCTTAATCAAAGAGCATCAACTCCACAAATTGCGTGTGAGGAAGAACTCCTACAAACCCACAGCGGAGCAGCATTTTATACAGCAAATCTCTAGCAGAAGCCAGGCGATGGACACTTTTGTGTCATGTGCCACATAATTTTCGGAGCTACTTCCATTTCACCAGGATGAGATAACTCGCTTCAGGCCGTCACACATATCACAGGTGCATTCTCCGTGACGTATGTGGGCTTTAAATATTTCGCGGGGAACATCGCTTTAAGCGCTCCGAATATACAAAAAAAAAAAAAAAAAGTGAAAAATGTATGCCACCGACGCAACAATCGCACCGTCCATTTTCGTGTTTATTCTGTTTTTTTCTCTTCTCTCTGACAGAAACGAAATCATCTACTACAATGCTTTTATAAAAAGAGATTTAGAGTTAACGTATGAACCATGGCATAAGAACGCATCTGCGCGCAGTAGAGTAACGTGATACTCGCTTGTGTGGAAAATGTTATTTTTAATGTTTTGTATTGCGACATATACTGCACGGTTCCCGACAGAAAAATCTTTGTTAATCATGTAATTTATTTTTTATTATAATGATGTGATTGTTTCTTTATCATACACGGGAGGAGATATTTCGTGAAAGTATCGAGTGTTATTCTAAATAGCAACTCAACATAGGACTTAATGGATTTGCTTAATTTCTATTTTCCTCTTTTGCGAAGTGGAGTTACAAGAAAACAATGCCTTTCATCGGAGAGAATAGAGCTATTTATCGTAGTTAAAAATAATTATTCTCATTTTACATAGGTTGACAAAAAAAGGAAGAAAACGTTTGATTCAGTTTGATTGAACCACTTCAATTTCGTTCAGTTCTCGTATTCTACGAATCACCTATCTAATCTTAATAAATCTAAAATTACACACTATAAAAAATAAGCAATTTTATGCTGCATAATGTTTTATTAATAAAAAACAAATCCCATATTGATTTCTTTGATATACCATTCAAACATTTTTGTAAATTGATGAAAAAGGAAAATTCAAACCCCCTCCGCACTCCCCTCGCCGTACCCGACTACCCATTTCGTTATCTCTCGCCTTTTCAAGAATCTCCTCAGTCGGGAGATTCTGAGCAGCACTCCAACATCCAGCCCTGGCGGCAGCGTGGGTGCAAAGAACTGGGAGCCAGCTCTTGCGTGCCCCTGTGGTGGGAGCGAGAGATCACGAGCTGAGCTCTGCTTACCCGAAGCAACGCGCTTTTTGAACGGCTACGCAGTCATCTACACTCATTACGATGGCTGGGGATGGAGCCAATATGGTGTCTACCTGCCAGACCGTCCCCGCCGTCCTCACCGTCCCCGCCGTCCCCGCCGTCCTCACCGTCCCCGCCGTCCCCGCCGCCGTCCGCCCGTCCTCCATCCGCCCTTCGCCCTTCCTCTACCCGTCCTCTGCTCGTCCCCCGCCCGTCCCCCGCCCGTCCCCCGCCCGTCCCCCGCCCGTCCCCCGCCCGTCCCCCGCCCGCCCCCCGCCCGCCCCCCGCCCGCCCCCCGCCCGCCCCCCGCCCGCCCCCCGCCCGTCCCCCGCCCGTCCCCCGCCCGTCCCCCGCCCGTCCCCCGCCCGTCCCCCGCCCGTCCCCCGCCCGTCCCCCGCCCGTCCCCCGCCCGTCTCCCGCCCGTCCCCCGCCCGTCCCCCGCCCGTCTCCCGCCCGTCTCCCGCCCGTCTCCCGCCCGTCTCCCGCCCGTCTCCCGCCCGTCTCCCGCCCGTCTCCCGCCCGTCTCCCGCCCGTCTCCCGCCCGTCTCCCGCCCGTCTCCCGCCCGTCTCCCGCCCGTCTCCCGCCCGTCTCCCGCCCGTCTCCCGCCCGTCTCCCGCCCGTCTCCCGCCCGTCTCCCGCCCGTCTCCCGCCCGTCTCCCGCCCGTCTCCCGCCCGTCTCCCGCCCGTCTCCCGCCCGTCTCCCGCCCGTCTCCCGCCCGTCTCCCGCCCGTCTCCCGCCCGTCTCCCGCCCGTCTCCCGCCCGTCTCCCGCCCGTCTCCCGCCCGTCTCCCGCCCGTCTCCCGCCCGTCTCCCGCCCGTCTCCCGCCCGTCTCCCGCCCGTCTCCCGCCCGTCTCCCGCCCGTCTCCCGCCCGTCTCCCGCCCGTCTCCCGCCCGTCTCCCGCCCGTCTCCCGCCCGTCTCCCGCCCGTCTCCCGCCCGTCTCCCGCCCGTCTCCCGCCCGTCTCCCGCCCGTCTCCCGCCCGTCTCCCGCCCGTCTCCCGCCCGTCTCCCGCCCGTCTCCCGCCCGTCTCCCGCCCGTCTCCCGCCCGTCTCCCGCCCGTTCTCTGCCGGTCCATCCCTCTCGACCTCTCGTGGAGGATGATTAAATTTTAAAGCGTAGCATAGAGAACTTAATTTATTGTTCAATTAATTGAAATGGGCGTTCCATTTAAGGTTTGACTGAATTGAAAGACCTAAAAATGTATTTACCCTAACATCAGTCAATGGCATACCATTCAATTTCAATGGAGTACAGAACTGTTTATTTGAATTGGAAAACTGCATTGAAACCGTTTACTTTACATTTACTATTAATTAATTTATTACGGAACGAATTTAAAATATCTGATATTGTACTATTTACGGTTTTTTTATTGCAAATAATATTCGTATAATCCACAAAGAAAACTGTTCTTCCTTTTCTAATCATCGATAGCATGTCGTTTATGTCTAGTAGGAAGGGAATAGGGCCTAAAATCGATCCCTGCGGGACTCCACATGCTAGATGTTGATTTAACCGAGATGGATATAGCATTGTACTCTCCATTTATTTCTTCTTTCTTTCTTTTTAAATTCTTCTATTTTCTGCGTGATTCCAACGTTGGGATGGCCGCGTAAGCCGGTGCCGCGTGTGTTCACAACAGACAGCGCAAAGTCTCCTGAAGTTGCGGGTCTGGCCGACGAGAGTGGAAGCGTTGCGTCTGGGGGCGAGGATTGCAAAGAATATTCGGATAATCATTTTCGTATAAACTGTTCTTCCTTTTATAATCAACAACAGCATGTCGTTTATGTCTAGTAGGAAGGGAATAGGGCCTAAAATTGATCCCTGCGGGACTCCACATGCTAGATGTTGATTTAACCGAGCTCGATATAGCATTGTACTCTCCATTTATTTTTTCTTTCTTTTTTTTTTTAAATTCTTCTATTTTCTGCGTGATTCCAACGTCGGGATGGCCGCGTAAGCCGGTGCCGCGTGTGTTCACAACAGACAGCGCAAAGTCTCCTGAAGTTGCGGGCCTGGCCGACGAGAGTGGAAGCGTTGCGTGTGGGGGCGCGGATTACGCGGTGCGGCAGGCAAAATCCGCTATGACTGGGGTTTCGCGGTGGGTCGGACGAAAGCGGGGACTGGTGAGTAGAGAAGCTGCAGTAGTAGTAGTAGTTGCTCCGATGCCGGGAACGGAGGGAGTCTAACGTGAACACGGATTTGTGACGGATGTTTGAGTGTTTGCAGCGGCGATCTGGAACTCGCTCAACGTTGCTACGGCAACGGGATGGTCACAGGTGTATGTTGACGTTGCTAAAATGTAGAAGCAGAAACGGAATTGCAGACGTAGGGTAATCCAAACATTGAGTGCTCTTTTTTCTAGTTATCTATACTAATAAAAGTGAATTCAGCGTCATGTAACTGGCATCGATATCACAAAAAGAACTGTATGAATAGATACGAAATTTTTACAGGTTCTTCAGGACTGTCGCAATGTGTTTGAAAACTTTGGTAAAAATTAATGGAATAAAAATTTGGGAAAAGTAATTTAAACAATATGTTAGTAGATTTACCACGATCATTATTTTTTTGCCTGTCACTAAGAGCGGATTGGTTTTTAATATATTCCGTCAGAGGTCAGGAGCGTGGAGCAGAAGCGATTCTTAAAAGCTTAGTTTCCGATATATTCCGTCGGAGGTCAGTAGCGGTGTGGAAGAATCGATTCCTAATATTGGTATTTTTTTTAATTTAAGGTCGCTAGGTAGCTAATACTAGGTCATTAGCAACCACTATTGCTTGTAACGGTATGGTAACTGTAAGGATGACATGGTAATGATGGTGATAGGGGGTGTGAAAGGACGAACACAATACAACCATGTCCGAGGCGGGACTGAAACTCGCGATCCTTCGGTCCGAGATGGCTACGGCACTACTGCCTTAGCGATCTCGGCCACCGGATCGGCTAATTTTGGTGTTGTGGTGCGTTTTCATTGGCATTTACAATAAAATAATTATGAGTCGTCATTGCCAACAATACGGTTTATTACAATAGCAGCTATTGCAATAAACAATATTGTTGGCAATGGCGACTCATATAATTATTTCGATTCCTAATAGCTTGGTTTCTGATATATTCCGCCAGAGACCAGTAGCGGTGCAGCAGAACTCTTACCTAATAGATTCGCTAGAGGCCAGTAGCAGTGCGCAAATAGACAGTCAATAGACAGTCAATAGACAGTCAATAGACAGTCAATAGACAGTCAATAGACAGTCAATAGACAGTCAATAGACAGTCAATAGACAGTCAATAGACAGTCAATAGACAGTCAATAGACAGTCAATAGACAGTCAATAGACAGTCAATAGACAGTCAATAGACAGTCAATAGACAGTCAATAGACAGTCAATAGACAGTCAATAGACAGTCAATAGACAGTCAATAGACAGTCAATAGACAGTCAATAGACAGTCAATAGACAGTCAATAGACAGTCAATAGACAGTCAATAGACAGTCAATAGACAGTCAATAGACAGTCAATAGACAGTCAATAGACAGGAGTGTTGAAGTAGGAGACAAATTTCCTCCGCATCCCGGGCTGCAAGGCGCCTAAATATCAGGCGGAAGCAATATTATTTCATACTGTAGCGAAACCGATTTCCTCATGCCAGGAAAATTAAATTAAACAAACTGACTCGGCCACCATGAGTTCGACTGGGAACAGATTGCGACATGGCCTCACGCGCGCAACCCTGCTTATCTGACAGCCGTCTCCGCCTCCGGCACATTAAGAAAGTCGTTACAGGGTCAGTTGTCGACAGATTTACTGTGGAGCACGTGTTCGCATGGCCAGCTGCGCGAACCTTCTAGATCGCTTTTGAAATCGACAAATTCTTTCACGGACAACGCCCGTCTTGTGCGAGCATGTTCTAGAAGGGCAAAGAAAATTCTGGACGCTCACAGTTATGCAAAGAGTCGGAACTCCATTCACTACCCCTGTCACCATTGGTCGAAATAACGTAATGCGCCATTTCTTTCGGCCAATAGCGACGCAACTATCTTAAGGAGCCAGAACATACGAGAAAATTGGGTGGGGGCAAAAGTTAACCTAATGCAATTTCGACTGACAGAATATCAGAAGAGCTTGGGCATCAGACGGGGCCAGACGGGAGAAGGGCCAGAGCATCAGACGGGGCCAGATCATTTAGACGGGGAGCAGTCGGGAGAGAATCTTCTCTAAGGGCGTAACTATTCGTCGGAGAGAGACCAGTGTGCCTCTGAAAAACTTATAATTATTCGTCGGAGGGAGCCTGAGTTCTAGGCTGAGGACAGTTAGGAGAAAAACTTATCTGGGGTGGGAATTATTCGGGCGAATGTGCCTATGTGGGATTTTAGTATTTTGCTGCGAGTTTTGAGCGTTGTGCCGGCTGCAGTAGACAGAGAAAATTCTCTGAGGGTGGGAATTCGTCGTGAGGCGAATGTTTCTCCGAAGGATTGCTAAACTGTCCGAAATTGTAATCGACAATCATTATAATGAGAACCAGAGGTACGCATAGTTAATTACTACGTTCCTGAGATTGAGACCGCCCATCCGCTCCAAGTCTACCAGTCTACCAGTCTACCAGTCTACCAGTCCTGCTTCGAGTTACTACCAGTTCAACCAGACTGCCAGACGCCGTTTCAACGCAGCCACGCATCGCCTCCCTTGTGGTGACGCCATCAGACGACCCGACCGCCAGCTGACGGCCCGGGGGGCCATTGACCTCCGCTGAATTTTTTCTGAAGGACGGCAGCCGTTTCCTCGCCCCGGCCGCGCCCCCCTGTGAAGGTTGCCGCCGCACTCTCGGCCGCAACGCGCCCGCCTAGGGCCCACAGAAAAAACTTTACCAAGGCAATATAATTCAGGGTATTCATCCCTGCGAAAATCCTGTAATGCGGTGTCGCGCTAAGACACACTGATCTGTAATATTTGTTACCATTGTGATGCTAACTATAAGTCTTCCTAATTTCTAAGCTTTACACTGGCTACTAACTTTTCATCTTCTTATCTGTCCACCTAATTTTCAGATTTCTGATTCTATTTACATGTGTAACTTCCCTGGGGCATTTTGAATTATTTTGCCCAGGAATAAAAGTGATTTTACCAGTGATCAAAGTGTTTCTTTCATGTTACCAGTATTTGTTAACAATTCCTTCCATCACCGACTGAGCTATTTCAGGGCCGCTTACCGGGCGTTCTCTCACGAGACGACCGGGAGTGTTACAATACAGTATTCTGATTTATAATGTTCTACTTATTTACAATAATATTTCAGTAATCGAAATGTTTTAAAATCTGAATTAAATAAATATATTTCAAAAGCTGTACAACTAGTAAAATAGCTTCAAATTGTCTTTCATATTTATGAAATAAACACGTTTTGAATCTAACTTTAAAAAAATTTCTTCCTTCTACCTTTGGGGCACCTAATTTATTTTATTGCTATCACATTGCATTGCATTTTATTGCATAGTGAACCCTCGGTTGTAGTGAACTGGTTCCGGTTCACTTACATAACATATAAGCATAAGAAGATTCGATTATAGCGAACCTGAAGCTCGGCTATGATGAACGTAGTAAATAAATCCGGATCCTTCATGTTATTAGGTGAGTAAGAGGGCATTCGGAGAGTGGGGTGGTGTTCCAACCATTCAAGAGGCATTGAAGGGTGTCGTGACTGCATTACGATACTTAGAGACAGAGGATAATACTGAGCCAAGTATGGCGAGAGCACGAACTGTGGAAATGGATCTAGAGAAATTACGAATAAAAAATTTACGAAGCAAATAATTGAAAATAATTGAGTTTTAAACGACAAATAAAGATATTGTTTTTTTGGTTCGTGCTGTTCATGAATTTGCTCTATCTGTATACTAATACAATCAATAATCGTGGAGAAATTCTATTCGAATCCCCAAAAGTTCGCTATAACCGGAGTCGACCGTATATGTATACCATTGTCGGTACTAACAGTAAAAAACACCAAGCACACCGTGTGTTTCAGAAACTCTGTTTATGAATCACGGCGGAGCGTAAAGGCTGTGGGCTTAGGTGTTCGCTATAACCGGAGTCGACCGTATATGTATACCATTGTTGGTACTAACAGTAAAAAAAAACAAGCACACCGAGTGTTTCAGAAACTCTGTTTATGAATCACGCCGGAGCGTAATGGCTGTGGGCTTAGGTGCGGGCGTGGGCGTGGGCGTGGGCGAGGGCGTGGGCGTGGGCGAGGGCGTGGGCGTGGGCGTGGGCGTGAAGGGAGTCGTCGATGGCGGCGAACCGGAAGCAGCTGATTACGCAGCCGGCGGCGAGAGTGGGGGCGGAGTGGCCGCGCGAGAAGAGCTTGGATGCTGGCCAGTCGGCGCAGCCTTCGCCTCCGTGATCGCTTCACAACCGTAATCACAACTGTCTCTATACAATTCGACTCTCGTTTCTCTCGTTTCTCTTCTTCTTTGATACTCGTTTTCTCTCCCTCTCCTCGTTTTCTCTCTCCCTCTCCTCGTTTTCTCTCTCCCTCTCCTCGTTTTCTCTCTCCCTCTCCTCGTTTTCTCTCCTTTTCTCTCTCCCTCTCCTCGTTTTCTCTCCTTTTCTCTCTCCCTCTCCTCGTTTTCTCTCCTTTTCTCTCTCCCTCTCCTCTTTTTCTCTCCCTTTCTCTCTCCCTCTCCTCCTTTCTCTCTTTTTCTCTCTCCCTCTCCTCTTTTTCTCTCCTTTTCTCTCTCCCTCTCCTCCTTTTCTCTCTTTTTCTCTCTCTCCTCTTTTTCTCTCTCTCCTCTTTTTCTCTCTTTTTCTCTCTCCTCCTTTTCTCTCTTTTTCTCTCTTTTTCTCTCTCCTCCTTTTCTCTCTTTTTCTCTCTTTTTCTCTCTCCTCCTTTTCTCTCTTTTTCTCTCTCCCTCTTTTTCTCTCTCCCTCTTTTTCTCTCTCCCTCTTTTTATCTCTTGCCCCTGCCTTCAAAGTTAAAAGCTGGTAATTACATGGATGACAATTGTCAGAATATATCTCCTAAAAAACAATATGGCTACAGACAACTTCATAACAGCAATACATGAATAAAACAAACAATAAGCAATATTAGGAATGTGATGGATTGAGATCGTAACTTTCTTTTCCATTATCCTTATAGTTATTAGGACAACCATTACGTTTAACGCCACGTAGCTTTCTTGTTGCAAGCAACTCCGTCTCCGGTTAGAACAGAGATCGCTGTTGTATAATACCTCGCGTGAATTTGTATCACGTCGGTGGTTCATATTATACGTGCTTTTACGCATCGGAAAAATAGTTTCAATGTTAATATTGATACGACGAACAAAACAATCCCTTTATAACGTTTTCTGTGATTTTGCGAAATGAGAAAGGGTTATCAAAAACTTGATTGCATGCAGGGTTTCTGCTTTTGATCTTGTGAAATAATGGAATGCCGCAGCAAAAAAGTGGTTTCAAAGATAATATTTGGGAATTACTAATATTATCTGTTTGTTTTATTTGAAAACAACCAATCGAAAGGGATGTGGATAACTTTTGAAGCAGAAACGATATTTTATTAATGGTCAACGTTTAGTTCTTTGCATTATTTGGGATATTGTGCTGACCACTGTCATACGAATAGTCGGAACGTGCTTTTTGCTAGTCTATGATAACGTAAATATAAATTTCCTCTCATTCATGTACTATTATTAAAAAAATATTGAATGCGGAGTTATTTCTAAGAGTGTATGTATAAAGAGAATGTGAGTACGTTTTGACAAATTCAAGTACTATTAAAATGTTGCTCTTAACATTTTGTGCAGACACATTTGTTCAAAAACTATTTTAAAAATCAGAAAAACGGTAATAATGTAGGAGATAAATTAATTGATGTTAAAAATTAGGTTATATTATAAATATAAATAGGAAATATAAAAAGAAAACGGTAACATCTGTTACACAGCTATTACGGTATATTATTTGACATTCTAAAATAAATCTAAGTAAAACCGAAAATATTTGATTTCATGTTCTTGACATTTTGATCCTTGCGTGATATCGTTTTCAAGGCACCACATCTAAAAGCGACAAAAGAAATAAAGAATTAAAACAAATATGTTAAAATAATTAAAACAATAATTTTATTAGCGTGGAGGTCTGACTTGTCTCATTAATATTGTCCAATATTTTGTCATGGTTCAACATACACACAAAACTTAACGTGTGATTCACGTTTTATTCCATCAGGGGATTTTTCTCTTCAAGCAGTTCTTTACCGATGTAAAATTCCCACGATCTTGATTCCTTCTCGATGTACATTACACACGCTAAAAGCTCTGGAATCACCAACTGCCTTATCAGAGCATGTACAGTAAACTATAATATGCATACGCCCTATGAATTCATGCATGAACCACTCACAGTTGTAGGAATAATTAGTACAAGCTGTAACGTTCCCACAGGACTGCAGGGTGGTTTCCATTCGAAATTTGATAACGATTTGCAATCTGTGACACCTTCTGTATAATCTGTTCTCGATGTTAAACCTTCATTAGAATTGCATAATATCAGATTACACACAGCAACATTTTTCTTTCGCTTGAAAAATGAAGAACTATTTCTAGTACTTCTTTCACTTTTGGGTATTATGAATAATACGAGACTGCGATCAGTACATGAAATTTCGCATCGTTAAGAATACGATGACCATAATTTTGGTAAATACTTTTTTTCACTTCACCAATGCTAAATCCTGAATTTCTTTCTCAATGCAATGCATTCCTCAATTTTAAATATTCAAATAATGTCTTACTCACTTTTTAAAAAGAATATTGAATATTTGTGTAATTTTGGAGGAAATGGTTATATTTTTCAAAAAATATGTAAACAATCCCTTTTGTGTGTTGGCACCCCTTCCTGTTCACGCGAAGTAACACGGAAAGGCAATATATTTGCTCGGCTTTGATTTCTTTCTCAATGAAATTTATCTCTCAATGTTAATATGTAAAGTATGTCTTATGCATTATTAAAAGAAAGTAGTTGTTGAGTAGTTTTGGTGGAAATGTGATAGTTTTCCAAAGCAATGTGTACACAATAATTTAGTGAGTTGGCATCGCTGTCTATTTACGCGAGTGAACACTGGAATGCAATTTATTCAGTCTACTACGGATGGAAGATTATTAAATGATAATCAAAAACCGTCTAATCGATTATTTTTATTACATTAATTTGCATCGATTAATCGTTCCAAATTAATCGATTAATCTTATATAATCGATTAATTCTTCACATGTTTTAAATAATGCGTAAAATCGATAATCTTTAATTTGTAAATTAATTGTCTTGTAACTTTACTTATTTTAAGAAAACCTATCACGATAACATGAATCATTTTCAATTTTCTGTCTTGTTAAATTTTATTTATTAAAATTTATCTGTTTAAGAACAATTTAGTTATTTTAAAGATATTTAAAAATTCAACTAATATAACGTTTTTAAATTAAATAGAAAAGAATGTAATACACACAGTTTTTGCCACAAGTGAATTGCAACTTCTTAATCGAACAAATCTCAATTCTAATAAACGAAAATATTATCAATAAAATAAAATAAATAAATAAAACTATTATTTACAAAAAAAAATTTCTGTAATATAAATCTCAATAACTGATCTTCAGTTGAACAATATCTAATAGAAACAATTCGTACATTTATGTGTAGAGACTAGGAATTCCGTTGCTTAAGTTCAAAAGTAGAGATGTTCTTTCATATTTTTCTCAACTTGAAAACTAATATTTGAATTAAAATAAGCGAGCTAAAAATCGGAAAAAATAACTAATGTGTGCATTAACCGGTGTACAAATAAATCGAGGTCAATGCTTCGATTAATCGTATAAAATTATAGGTTGTTGTACTAATCGCGATTAAATCGCCCGTTCCTAGTGTCTACTCTCCGGTAGAGTGAAGAGTTGTTACCATCGGCACGTTTAGTATTCATTGCAATACCCAGATTATGCATTTCATTACACATATAGGGGGAAAAGTTTCGGAGTTGCTGTGCTTTCCCACTAGTTTTGTTGTTGTTTTCTGATCATTGGGCCGGTGCGTCGGTTGATTGGGAAATTTGGTTGACGCGGATAAACGCGAGTCTATTACGTGTGTTCAATTCATTTTACTTTCTCGCTACGGAGTATTGAGAAAGTTATGTAATGTTGCGCGAAAAAAATGGCGAATTTTTAGCAGAAAAACTCTTTATTACAGAGTCCAGGTAACGAGAAATGGAAAAATCCAGAGTTTAAATTTAGAAAAATATTCATCTAACACATGGTGTAGCCAGAATCCATGTTTTGTGGATCCTTGATACCGAAAAATCGAATGACGGCAAAACGTCTGTCCGTCTGTGAACACAACTAGCGGCTGAACTGTTCAGCGAATTTTCTCCAAAATTGACACTCGCCAGTCAATCTGACTGATGTCGCGGTCTCTTGAATTTGATATTGATATTGTAATTTTACGGGGTATTTAACATGAAGCTTCTCAGACATATTCCAAATTTCCAAAAAAATGGCTCCGTTGATTTTTATTAAACTTGGGTTTTGGATGGTGTGGAAGACGTTTAAGAGAATGGTGAAGGTCTCATGATCGTTGAAAGCCCTGATTATTCGAAAATTGCAGACGTTGAGAAGTTTTTCGAAGTCTTCCTACAACTAAAATATTTAAGATAGTTTTTCCCTAAATGAAATCTTTTTCTTAAAGATATATTTTTAAATAAGGTCATGTACAATTTCTCGAACATTTTAGTACTTCTCACATAATGTTGCATGAAAATACAGATGAGAAAGTATATACTGTTTTAGCACCACTAGTTTTGAAAAAAAATCTCTTCTTAAGAAGTAACGACGGAAAAGTAAAAATGTAACATTGTAGAGCTTTGAAAAGTTTAACATACATACTTTTCACTACTGCACCGAGATGAAAACTGCAAATTCAAATGCTGGGCTGAAAACTGATTTAACCCAATGTGCGTGAAGGCTTATATGTAATTAATTTATAACATGGTAGTGTATGTGTATATGTGAGTTACGAGTGACTGATGAATGATGAGCGAGTGATGAGATGAGATGAGCGAGTGATGTGATGTGATGAAATGAGGGAGTGATACGATGTGATGAGATGAAGGAGTGATGCGATGAGATGAGATGAGATGAGGGAGTGATGCGATGAGATGAGATGAGGGTGTGATGTCTTGAGTCTTACAGCTCAAAATTAGAATTCACGAAACGTGGACTGATGTAGTTCAATGGATCTGATTGCAGTTCTGATGAGTATCATTGATTTAAGAGGAGATTCATATTGCAGGTTGAAATCTCAACTTCATTAGCAAATAAAATAGCTGCTTAATGAAAAAGTCAGTACACATATGCATAAGATTTTAACATTCTCTACTACGAGCAATTTATAACGACTTCGACCAAGTTTGCTTTCGTACCTTCTGCAGTTACTTCTCGTTTAAAGAACTTTAGTTAGGTTGAAGATGGAAGAGGACGGCGAGATGTAAGCCACGTCACTTGAAATGGACCCATTCATAATAATTAGCATGGCCGCTTTCCATTGTCATGCGATTTGTCGAAATTTATGGGGGGCCATTTCTCATTGTCGTGACACAAATTCTGGATGCACCATGTTCGTTCTAGGTCGTGAATTGATGTGCTCCGTCCGGGCTTTACAACATGAATATTTATGCCTGAAAAATTTGTTAAAGGGGAATACTTTTCGGAATTTTATTTGTGTACACAATCACAAAATGTTCCATTACCTGCTCAATAATTGACTAGGATTTGGGTGCAAGTGCCAAGTAAATTTTTTATAGGAAGGAAAAAAGAATTCAGCCATTACATTTATTAAAAACCGTTTATTTACGAATATTGTACATCCAGGATATATTCGTAGTTTTCAAACACTTTTATTGTAGATATAAATTTACTTGCAAAATAATTGAATTTGGGTTTATGAGTTGCGAAATCTACGATAAATCGTTTCACTCTACTCTGAATATTTTCAAGATTTTTTTGTTTAAAATGTTTCAAGGTGTTTCCGTTTTCGACATATTATTTTTCTTTAACATGAAATAAGTAGCGACAAAACACTAGACAACACAGATTGACACAAACCGCTTGCCAAATTCTTAATGACACTTGCATTCTTTTTCATTATCAAATGCTGTTGGTTGTAAAATATTTAAATTTGCTATGTTGGTACTAGTGTGTGAGGTAAATGAATATAGAATGACGCTTCCTGTTCAGATGTAGGTGAACTGTTTTGTAGTTAACACATACATGATACAAATATATAATATGTGGTTCATGGTAGGTCAGTGTTGTATTTTTTCATAAAAGAACCTCGTCATCCCAAATATTCAAAACATAAAAATCAACAGGTGTAATAGTTACAGCGACATATCTTCCAACTTAACTGCACTCTACAACAAGGTATTATTTCACATACATCCTCTTGATGTAACTGGCAATGGAAAGCACACAATATATCACGCAAAATCACGTTCTGTGCGAATTTCCCCCTTACATCCTTTTCCATTTCTACTATTCAAGTATTGTGGTATATTATTCATTCGTTCTTATTTTATGATACAGTTTCTTTGACTTACCTTCTGTTTGTCATGTACAAGGTCTTTTTGTATTCATATATACATGTTTTAACACAGTGAGAAAATTACTACCCAGGCAGTTTTGGAATTAGAAATGTTCACACTCTGAGTATTTGTTCCGTTAAACGTTTCTAATGCTTATTGGTAGTTACTTTCGTAGTTGTGATCTAATCACACGAAAGCCACTTTTAAATAAAAGGCGACAGGCCCTAAAACAAATCTGGAAGAGAATAGTTGTTAACGTTAGTAAATTTGTTCTCAAAAACCTAGCTTGAAAATCAGGGTCAAGTTGTGACTCATGATTTAGGGCCAAATTAATTCTGAATATGTAAATCTAGCTTAACCGGAAAAATTCATGATGAGTTTTCTTGACTTTGCTATACAAGTTAACAGTAAAAAGCTATATTAAAGCTTTTGCAGACTCGTCTGTCTGCAGACACAAATGTTATTACATGCCCATCGATAGAACGACAGAGCGATGCGTGCATATCATGACAATCGATAGACTGTAACATATGTTTCATTGCATAATTTTATTTTTTGACAGTCTCCTGAAAGAGCAGTTCTTTCTAGTCAGGCGCAGCTCTATATGTTCTATTTTTAGCATTAGCGCTAAAAGTGGAATGGTGTTCAACTGTTCAGTTAAATCTGTGAATACAAGAAAGGAAACAAAATACTTTCTGTGGCCGCATCAGCTAGTACTGACCTCAATGTTTCATGTGATTTATATGCTTGAATTAAAATAAAATAAAATAAAATGAAAGAAAGTAAGGGTGTATAAATTGTAGTATATGACACACGTGGTAAAAGTGATTTTGTTTTTCTGGTAGGTTTGTGTTTCTGGGTCTACCGGTCTCGTGTCACAATCTTTCCTACAAGCAAAATAAAATGCCATTTTTATAACTCGTATAATAAATAACCATTACCAATCGTCAAACGTATCATGTCATAAGGATTCATGTGATGCCTGAAAAGTAGTGCAGTAATTTTGTATCGTTTCACCACGTAGATACTCTGAAAATCATAAAAACATTTTTTCTACAATTATTCCAGAATATTTTAGGATTATCTGGCTAAAAATAACGTAAGTTGAGTTTGATTGTCGAGAAAAATCGCTTGAAGTCATCTCCGTATATGCTTAAATTATCTTAAACGAGTTTCTGGAACTTAAAATTCCAATAACACGTTTTTTATAGTTCTCTAAGAACATTTCGAAGAATTCTAAAAAAATGGCCAATTTTTTGCTAGTACAAATGTGAAATAGTCACAAAAACTAGGAAATATCGAATGAGTGATCGCTTATTTAATGTTAATTTAACAAATATGGAATGAAGTCACTCTTATTATTATTTTTCTCTTTCCCTTGTTATTGTTTCATCTCTCTTTATGTTCCCTCTTCCGCATCATCATATGCGTTTCTAGAGCAGACGCTACGAGATGGCCTTCTAGTAGATATTCAAATGCTTGTGATGATTTCTAACGCTCTCTGAAGGTCATCGTTTCAAGACGAAGAAAAGAGTCGGAATTTACATCTCTTTCCGAGAATGTCGGACCCCATTCTCCAGAGCGCTTTGGGATTCGAGCCAAGTTTTCTGTCGCGCCGTCAACAAACCCGACACGCAGAAATTTTTACGAGAAATCGAAACGAATGAAGGCTGCTAGGCAAAGCCTCCTGCGATTCCGTTACCCCCACTCCTTTCTTTTCTGCCGTCGTAGACAGACGACAATCGCTATCGGATTTGGTACGCTCGCACATTTCTACGTTCGTAGCAAATGCGATCGTGTGATGGGGAGCGAGTAGCCAAAAGAGGGCTGTATTTTAGTTTGCAACGCATTATGGTGAGGATGAAGCTAGAGCGGTCGCCTTGAAGTTTAAAGAAAAGCAAATGAAACGAAAGAAAAATAGAAATAGTAACTTTTTTTATGAGCAGAGAGAAATTAAATTTAGTTAGATATGTAGTTATGTAATTTGATATATTACACAAAGGGAAATTCGGGGGGAAAATAGGATGGTTGATTTATCGATTTAATCAAGTTCAAGAAGTAATTTGTGTAATTTACTACCAACCAGACAATTTAATTTTTTGGTGGAAATGATTAATACGTAATATAAAATGAATATGAATTGCTTTGTATTAGAAATATTAACAATTAGAAAATTTAGCAATATAAAGAAACTTATTTTTTGATAGAAGAAAGCTCTCGTCTTATTAAAATATTGTTGTCATGGAACGTCATAAAAAACGAATAGCGTGAATTGTAATTTAATATTGCAAGTGCACCCTATGATGCACGGTAGATCGCGGGTTAATCATATCTACGTCTTTCACAATCGCACTCTACTTTGTGCACTTAACTACTACTTTTAGTCTGTATTGGTCTCTATCTTCAGAAGTTTGTATGAGATGGCAAGCGTTGCTTTTAGTTCATTCACGACCGCTAGATGTCTCTCATATGTTGGATTGGTATTGTTTTGTCGCCGTCGTCATTGGTCCATTATTAATTTGATGGCGCGTATGATAAATCAACTAGTGATGTGCATATCGAATCTGAAAATTACAAGATTGTTGTGCTTCAAAGTGTTGTTTAAGTGGCGTCTAGATTTCACTGCAAATGCATAGTTTCTCCAGTAGTCAGAAAGTATGCGTACTTCGTAAGTGCACAAAACGTCAAATTCCAAATTGTTAAGATTTTTCGCCTTACTACATACTTAGAGTAAACTGAGTGAAAAGTAATGCTGCTGCAAAAATACGTAATTTTCGACAGAAAATCTGGCACTATGGCTCTAGTATCGAAAAAGTGGATAAATCGTCGATATGTGGTGTCAATTAATTTTTCTAAAAAGTTGCGTACTTAGAATTCATGTTTTGAGAGTAATTGACCGCGAAAAATTGGTTGAAAGTAAAAAGTTTGTCTGCCAGTCCATCTGCGATCACCCAAGCGTTCCAAATTTTTTCTTTAAATTTCCCCCCGGATTGAGCCAACAAAGCTAGCTCGGATTGAACTCGGATTGAACTCGGATTGAACTCGGATTGAACTCGGATTGAACTCGGATTGAACTCGGATTTAATTCCAGCTCAGATTGAGTTAAAAATGTTGCGGGAGGCGTATTAGGCGAATATTTCGTATTTTCGAAAATTGCAAAAAAATAACAAACAGCAAAACAAAAATATTGACAATAAATATGTTTTCCTAAACGGAATCTGCCCTCTAAAATTTGATCTGGAATTAATGTAGATGAAAATCTTTGAATTTTTTTGAAAATTGTTAATGTAAATGGTCAACTTTTTTTAAAGCGTCGGGAAGTTTGAGTTTGGTTATGCTTTACTGGAATAGATATAACGTGATTGCCATGCTGACTCGAAGATAACCGCATTGAAATCCCAGCGCGGAGATATATTTTTTGTTGGTTGGAAACTTTTGCATATCATTTAGTATTATCCGCACAACTTTTCTTGATCAATGGGGTACGTTCCACCTCTGGTACAATAAACGTGTGAAGGTAAAAGCTCGCAGCGATCACTGATGGCAACATTACGAACACACATTCATTGATGCGAAACAGATGATGTTTGTCATTAAATCAAGAAATGTTTTTGTTTTTTCTCAAAGAAATTACAGGAATTGCTGAGTTAGGTTGAGGTCCTTCATAAGAAACCTCTCACACTCGTAAGAAATATCGATGAGCTTGTAATAGTTGGAATGCAAAATTATTGAGAAAGATGCAAAGGTGTGCGAATTGGAGAAAGGCAACAAGATTCTTATGAATTCTCTAAGTAATGTTTTGAATCGAACGTCTTCTTACACTGGAGCAAGTATTTCGACGGTACGGAGAAAGATTAAAAGAGCGAATAATTCTTTAAATTTCTTAGAAACGCCGAGTAAAAAGGCAACATTCAAGAAGACAAATTTATCATTCTCTACAAAATTATATTTTTAACACGCCGTGCGCAAAACTCGGCTTCTCGTGCTTTTTTTTTCGTTTACGTCGCGAAGCGTGTACGAAACATTTGTAACGATTCGCAATTGTCTTTCGCCTTGACGACGAGTTTGTTTATACAAATGATAGTGTTACGACACTGACTGGAATCCATTTACTTTTGAACAAGTGCGGTATTTCTAGTTATTTGACATTTAATTTGTATTCCTTCACTTGACGCATTGCTTTTGTCTCACGGCGTGTTAAAAATAGTATACGCAACACGGGTGCGAGGTAATTCCCGCACTCGTCTCTTTGTCGTTCTCGCTACGCTCTGATGACAAACTCTTCTCCTGCGGGAGTCACCTATTTTTCACCCTCGTTACGTACGTTTTAACATATTTTCACCAACTTTCCGCAGATCTTGAGAGTTAGTGGTCGATTTGTAGTATTTTAAATATTTAAAACGATTTTGCTTGTAAATTTGACTAATTTAGTTAATAAAAATAATGCCTTATTTAAGTTGATGTATTAGAGCAGGCGTATTTCAAGAGAAAAAATGGGACGGTAGATTTATCGAAATATCGAGTTCAAGAAAAGAATTGTATAATTTATATTCAAGCAGACTAATTAATTTTCTTCAAATAAATGTTTAATATAAAATATAAAATTAATATTAATTTATTCAGTTTATAAAATGGAATGCATTATAATAAATTATGATTTGTTATTTCATGCGAACGAATTCTGTAAGCTTCTCAAGTCAAGAAACTTACGTCATGCATTGCATTCAAATTAATTTTTTTGAATATGATTTTCTGGATGTTGACATTGCTTCAAAGACGCTAGAGACCCATTTTGTTACTAATATTACCCCTCTCCCACATTTCTCCAAGCCACCGGTTAACAAAAGTAGCGCGGTTATTATCATAGTATTGTTTAACCGTTATAAATAATGAGGGAATGTTGTAGGACCACTATTTTCTTCGCTTTCAAGACATTTTGTAATTACATAAATTTAAAATTTCACAAATACGTTCCGTCTATTTTAGTCCTTTCTCTAATGTGGGAAATTGAGTTTCGTTTAGCCTTCTTCTTCTAAGGAAAAGATAATTTCTTTTTTCTTGCTTTTAATGGCAATTTTTGGAGATGAATGTGTGTAGAAGAGAAAAACAGAAATACAAACCAAGGGAGGTCCATTCTCTTAAATAAAACACACTTTTATTACGGAAGAAGAAACGGGAAGAGCTCTTGAGAATTTCGCAATTTTTAAAAGCTTTTATTCCGGAATTTTGTCGCAATACACTCACAACGTCAGAGTGCTTTAAGGGTAAACGTTCTGTCAGAAGGTTTGTGTTTATCAGCATTTCATTCAGTAAACAACTTTGCGAAACGGTAGAGTTCACAATTAAAAATGGCTCTTCGAGGCTTAAATAAACCGAATTTCCTCTTTCATCATCCGGAAAACCGGGGAAGACAGAGAGAGGAGGAGAAAACATGATGACGCGTTGTGCTAAAGAAAAAAACTGGAAGTAGAATATCCTGATGAAAATCTGTTACTGTCACCCCAGAGGGAAAAGTCTTAAGATAAGATTTTTAGAAAATTGTATTGAACTAGTACGGGAATAAACACATTCCAAGATACATTAATGTCTAATATAATTTATATTTCTTAATACGTCTAAAATATTTCAGGTTAGCTGAAGTAATTCTGTATTTTCAGGTCATTTATAGCTGTTACCTATTAAATAGGAAAACGTTTGCCGATAGTGTAGATTGGAAGTAATTTGAATGAAACCCTCTCGAGAGCCTTCTACCCTCAACTCTCTGGCAGATCTCATCTCCTACTCTCTGAGAGGCTGAGTTTAGCTCTGAGTTAGTTTTCCCGTAGTCTGCAGCAACTCTGACCGGGAGGTCCTGGATTCAAGTTCTGACGATGGGGCATTTTCGATGTTATCTGCGTAGGTAGGTCGAATTCAGACGCTGTCTAGAGAAGAATTCTAGCGGTTGCTTGTTCTAATGGATAGTTTTCCATGTTATCTCCGAATATTACAATTCGAATACCGGAGCAGAGCTGTGACATACGAGCCATGGACCGCTGTCGATCTCACCTTCCTCTTTCTTGTCCTCTCCTCGCCCCTTACACACACTTACTCACATGCACTACACTACCACACATGCCGGGGTATCAGTCGGAAGCTTGGATCTTGTTCCAGCAGGGGCGGTGCCTTGCTGGGGAAGATACCTAGATGGGGAAATCCCCCGATCGCTGACGTGTAGATCGCCGCTCGATCTCGCCCTCCAGCGGGGGATGATCCCAAACACTTCCCGCAATGAACATGCGCTACACTTACGGAACTATTGCCCTAATGGTCGGGCACGGAAACATCAATTAAGTCATCCTCCGCGCGCAGCTACAACTGAGCGAAAAATCCCTATTGTTCTCCGGTGTCCTGGTTGGTGACCCTAGGGCCAGAGTTCGAAACACCTGATTCAATAAGACCTTTTACTAGCATTTGGCAAAATGTATGAAAAATATGTTTTTTTTTGGGGGGGAGGGGTAAACAAGTTTCGCCTTCTTTTTCGCTTTCTTCTTCTTCTTCTTCTTCTTCGCCTTCGCCTTCTTCTTCTTCGCCTTCTTCTTCTTCTTCTTCGCCTTCTTCTTCTTCTTCTTCTTCGCCTTCTTCTTCTTCTTCTTCGCCTTCTTCTTCTTCTTCTTCGCCTTCTTCTTCTTCTTCTTCGCCTTCTTCTTCTTCTTCTTCTTCGCCTTCTTCTTCTTCTTCTTCGCCTTCTTCTTCTTCTTCTTCTTCGCCTTCTTCTTCTTCTTCTTCGCCTTCTTCTTCTTCTTCGCCTTCTTCTTCTTCGCCTTCTTCTTCTTCGCCTTCTTCTTCTTCTTCGCCTTCTTCTTCTTCTTCGCCTTCTTCTTCTTCGCCTTCTTCTTCTTCTTCGCCTTCTTCTTCTTCTTCGCCTTCTTCTTCTTCGCCTTCTTCTTCGCCTTCTTCTTCTTCTTCGCCTTCTTTTTCATCTTTATCTTCTTCTTCTTCTTCTTCTTCTTCATCGTCTCCTTCTTAAGAACAAAGATATTCGAGTTCTGTTATCCTTAGAGTCTGTGCGGTCATTTGAAAGATCAGGCCAGGTCTAAATCCCTTTTGTTCTCCGGTGTCCTGGCTGGTGACCCTGGGAGCACAGTTTGAAAGACCTGATTTAATAAGGGTACCTACTACTAACATTTAGCAAAATGTCTGAAAAATATTGGTTTTTTTGTGTAAACGAGTTATATCTTCTTCTTATTCTTCGTCTTCTTTATCTTCTTCTTCTTCCTCTTCTTTTTTTTCTTCCTCTTCTTCTTTTTCTTCTTCTATTAGAACAAAGATATTCGTGTATTCGTGTTCTGTTATTCTTAGAGTGTGTGCGGTCATTTGAAAGATCTGGCCAGGTTAGAGGTAGTATGTGTGATTCTTGAAATCTTTAATGCTCTTTTCTGACATTTCAATTTCAGCGCGCCATCTCCAATTTTTTAAAAAATGTTCAGAACAGTTCTTACTTGAATGCAATGAAACTTTCAGGAATTGTAGTAAAATAAATAAGTGAAAAATGTAGTGTATCATTAGTGAAAAGTAAACTTGTTGTGAGTTGAACTGAAGTAGCCTTTTTTTTTGTTTTTCAAAAAATAACTCAATAGATTTCTAAAGAATTCTAACATTAATAACACAAAACAAAATTCTTTGGAACTAATTGTTTAAATATATGTTGAGATGTAATAAAAGATGTAAAAAAAGGAAAAAAGTAATAAAAGTAAACGTTTTTGTGTTACATCGAATAAACATTCACAACATTAATAATAAAAAAATGTAATGGGATTCTTTGTTCAAAATGTGCGCTATTCGTCACATTTTAATAAACACCCAGTAATAATTTGGTGTATGAGTAAATATATAGAAAATAAATACATCAGCTAAGGGTTCCCTTAGTTCATTCTGTAGGGTTGCTAAAAGCAAGAGTAATATCTTCATGAAATATAAACGAAGCGGCAATTCAAATCAGTTGAATTCACTCCGCGAGAAACATAAATTAACAAAAAGTGTCGCCCCCAGGACACGAGCAAACATGCGTACTTTACGCCGTGACCATATTCGGAAAGGGAAAGTTTTCTCGCGAGCTCGTCCAAACAAGCGTAAAGCAAACTGTGGGTTTCACATGGCACGTGAACGCAACCAGACCTCGTGTTTTATTGCTTTCACACAGTGGTCAACACACCGTCCAAATGCTTTGGACAAACTGGGGTTTTCGACACAGGGCAAGGGTCGGACAATGAACCCAGATATTTTAGGATGGGGAGGGAACTCTTTTGCAAGTTCATGAATGTGTTGGTGAGTAGGTATGTGTGAAAAATCGTTGTGGTGACACTGGAGGTGCGTTTTAGAATATTCTAAAAGGGCGTGGACGTGTTGAGAGAAGATACGCGACGTTGTGTGAGAGCTGTGAATGGAAATACACATGAGATGAATGTGACATCACGGTGCTGATTTGAATGAATGTTCTGTTACGTAAGCTGCATAAGTCGCAATAGTATTCATTATTCCCGCGAAGTAAAGCACACTTCACTTCGTTGTTCTTCGCAATACCATAAACAATTGTTTTATGCCCTACACAGTTACAAATTAGCCGATCCGGGGGCCGAGATCGCTAAGCCAGTAGTACCGTAGCGATCTCGGACCGAAGGTTCGCGGGTTCGAGTCCCGCCTGGGGCTTGGTTGTATTGTGTTCGTCCTTTCACCCCTATCATCATCATTATCGTGTCATACTCACACTTATCATACCGTTACAAGCAATAGTGGTCGCTAATGACCTAGTAGTTGATGCGACCTTAAATTAAAAAAATATATATTACAAATTAATTGCAAGTAATCTTATTTATTACGTCTATATATTTTTGTTTATAATTATTATTAATATTATTTAATAGCATATTTGTAGTTGTAATACATTCAGATGACTCAAGTGGAACACAAGCACTACACTGGAATCCAATCGTCATTTAAATAACATAATTCCACCCAAACACACGTTTCTTATAAATTTAATATTGCATAACCATCTGTGCCTAGGAAGGTCGAAACACCTTGAAGACTGGACGTCGACTGTTTTTCTACCATTGTTTGCTTTATATGTATGTCTCCCTCGTATGCTGACTTTTCACTCCCTTCTGTGCATGTCTTTCTCTCTCTCTCTCTCTCTCTCTCTCTCTCTCTCTCTCTCTGTCACTCCCATTGTATTAATAGCCTCTCGGGTATTTTCTGGTCTCCTTCACATAATTTACTATCTCTGTCTCTGCGTCTGCCTCCTACGTTTTTTGTTATTTAAGGTCGCATCATCTACTAGGTCATTAGCGACCACTATTGCGTGTAACGGTATTGTAACTGTTAGGATGACACGATATGATGATGATGATGATAGGGGTGTGAATCGACGAACACAATACAACCATGCCCGAGACGGTACTCGAACCCGCAATCCTTTGGTCCTCGGCCTTCCTGACCGGCACCTCTTACATTTGCTAACACTTTCTCGTACTGTTTTCCTTTCTCCTTCATCTACTGCGTGTGCGTAGCAGAATCACAAGAAAATTGATTATTTCATGTGTTCAGGCGCTTCAACTGCCTAAGGTCATTAGTCCTGTAAATGTACATAACATCCTTTTATCACGAGAAATTCCAGTGATCTTCCGCCGTTGGTTGCACATATCGGCCGCCGACCTACATGGCTTGCGCGGTTTCCCCAACAAGGTATCTCCCCCAATGGGGGACCACTCCCATCTGGGAGAAACTCAAAGCTCCCCAATATGAGTGGTATTGTATGGCGCGTAGGTGTAAGTGTAAGAGTTCAGGATAAGACAAAGAAGATCGCATGCGGTTCTTGTGTTGTTTGTTAGAGTTTCTTCCGGCATTCGTCTGGTTTTGGATCGGAGAAACCTCAGAAAACTACCGATCAGAGAGTTTTGCCGCTCGAGTTCTCCTCCTGACAGCGTCGGGACTCGAACCTAGGAGCTCCTGGTCAGAGACACTGCATTGACATGACTTGATGCCTGAACCGCCTAAGCCGCTAAGCTTTCGTAGAGTAATGATGTACACTCCTTTTTCTGTATGTATCATTGTGTATACATCTGTTTATTATATTTATATCTATGAAATATATTACTTTTATATCTATATTATTATTACTATTATTATTAATTATTAATTATTATAGTAAGGGATGAAAGGACTAGGATGGTGGTAGGAAGTGTTAGATGTAGTAGTGGGAGGGGTTCATTGGCGTTTGGAACCATCCTAGCATTATCATTGTGAGCGAGGGAAACCACGAAAACCCTGGTCAGAATGGCCAGTCCGGGGATCAAACCCGGACCTCCAATTGCGAATCCAGCCTGGTACGCACTGAGCCACTTCGGTCGGTTCTATATTTTATATTATATTATATATTATATTATGTTATATATTATATAGTATATAGTATGTATAGTATATAGTATATATAATATATTATATTAAATTAAATTATCTCTTTATAATATTTTTTCACGTCTACTCCGCATTCTGCCTTTTTTTATTTGAGCTTTTCTTACGTATTATCTTCTTGCATTGCGTGTGTGCCTTCTTTTTATTTCTGTCCCTCCTCACGTCGTCTTTTTATATGTCGCCTGCGCAGTCTCTCTCTCTCTGTGTCTCTCTCTGTCTCTCTCGTTCTGTCTCTCCCTCCGTCTCCCTCGCTCGCTGTTGTTGGCGGCAGCGGCGGCGCCGACATAACTGTTACGTCATGGCCCACGCTCGCGGCGACAGTAAACGCAGCGGCCGGGGTATTCATGAGCAGCATCGCGTCGCCCGTTCTCCGGAGAGATCTCTTTGTTCTAGTAACTCGGGCCACCCGGGGCGCACCCGCTCACCCCTCGACGTGCCCAGGGCACGGCTGTCGCTGCCTCGCCCCAACATTCTCCAGTTCATCCAGTAGTTTTATTACGGTTAGCTCGGAGCTTGCGGGAAGGTCTGTAGGGTTGCTGACCGGCCGGTTCTTGGGTTCGACACCAGATGATGGCAGGTTTCTTGACAGTGCATCGGCTCGGTGCATCAACCGACGACACTGCAGTGCACATGACCAGGAGGTCCTAGGTACGAGTCCCCACGGTGGCAGGATTTTCCACACTACCTACACAGCCAGGTTACGAGCGAACTTACTGGGAGAGGTGGCTCAGGGCATCAACTGATGTCACTGCAGTGCTTCTGACCGGGAGGTCCTAGGGTTACACTCCCCACGGTGGCAGCATTTTCCACACTACCTACACAGCTAGGTTACGAGCGAAGTTACTGGGAGAGGTGGCTCAGGGCATCAACTGATGTCACTGCAGTGCCTCTGACCGGGAGGTCCTAGGGTTACACTCCCCACGGTGGCAGCATTTTCCACACTACCTACACAGCTAGGTTACGAGCGAACTTACTGGGAGAGGTGGCTCAGGGCATCAACTGATGTCACTGCAGTGCCTCTGACCGGGAGGTCCTAGGGTTACACTCCCCACGGTGGCAGGATTTTCCACACTACCTACACAGCTAGGTTACGAGCGAAGTTACTGGGAGAGGTGGCTCAGGGCATCAGCTGATGTCACTGCAGTGCCTCTGACTGGGAGGTCCTAGGGTTACACTCCCCACGGTGCAGCATTTTCCACACTACCTACACAGCTAGGTTACGAGCGAAGTTACTGGGAGAGGTGGCTCAGGGCATCAGCTGATGTCACTGCAGTGCCTCTGACTGGGAGGTCCTAGATTCGAGTCTCTACGGTGGCAGAATTTTTCAAAACTAGCTTGTCAGCTTGGTCGAATTCAGTCGCTGTCTGGAGGAGAAGTTTAGAGGCCCGCTGCACTGATCGGTAGTTTCTCCGATAAACTTCAGGCGAATGCTGGAGTAGTTCCCTAGCAAACGGGCAACTAACCGCGCGCGATCTTACCTTCCGCTTCCTTGTCCTATCCTCACCCTAACACACTTGCTCACTAACACTAACATGCACTATACTGCCACACATATCGGGAGACCAGTCGAGTGTTTAGAGCTTGTCCCGGCAGGGGCGGTGCTTCGTTGGTGGGAGATACCTGGTTGAGGACAACCCTGCTAACCGACGTGTGAGTTTGCGTCGGATCGAGCCTGCCGCCGAGCCAAGATCACTACCACCTCTCGCGATAAAACGGCCAATAAACTTACGGAACTAATGACCTTAGCAGTTGTCGCGCCCGGAATCACCAATCAATGAGAAGAATCGATGTTCCCCTATCTCAAAAGGGATCTCTTTGATTTAGTACCTTGAGCCATCCAGGTACAGCCACCACTGATTCCTGTACGTACTCAGGGCTGTCGCTGCCTCGTCCCTAACATTCTCAATTTCAATAGTTTTATTACCAGCTCGGTATAGCTCGGAGCCCGAAATGTCACTGGATCTGGAGCGATGCTAACCGGAAAGTCCTAGGCCAGATGGTGGCAAGATTTTTGACGCTGTCAACATGGCTAGGTTGAATTCAGTCGCTACCTGAAGGAGAATTTTAGTAATCAACTGCCCTCATCCCTTTTTTGTAGTTTCTCCGATCAACACCAGGCGAATGCCGGAGCAGTTCCATAATAAAGGGACCAATAAGGCGCGCGGTCTTTCTTTTCTCTTCCTTGTCATGTCCTGGAATGCACATGAAGAGATGATGTTGAATCTGTGTTTAAATCATGAAAAAATATAATTTTCTGGTCTTGTTCGTGATGTGACAAAATAATTCTGATTCTTTAAAAATGTAGTTTTATAACACCGTTGTACCATTAACGCCAAAACTTTTAAATAAATAATTCTGAATTTTTTTCAGAGACGTTTTTGTAAGGATTTCGGTATGAAATAAAACAAAAAAATTCTTAACATTTTAACTTTTACTACATAATTTCTGTAAATAACAAAAAAACCAAATATACAAATTTGTTTGAAACACTGACAATGTGAGTATTCCGTGAGTATTTTTGAAATTTTATAGCACTAATTTGAATATTTGGTGAGATAGTGGACACGTCTATCCAACTGCCGTTGCAATCTTGCCTATACGGATCGCCATTATTATTATTATTATTATTATTATTATTATTATTATTATTATTATTATTATTATTATTATTATTATTATTATTATTATTACTATTATTATTATTATTATTATTATTATTTTGTTCGCAAATTGTTAGTCTTGAACCACGCGGACATACACTTGCACTTACCGAGGCTCAGTAACATTTATTCCGTGGCAAGTATATGTGACTCTTTTTTGGGGGATCAGCATTATGTTGAATCCACTTTTTATCCTTTTAGGGTGCTAGTCCTGGGTGGACGGAAGATGGAATGATGATGATAATGAAGTATGAATGGACGACACACACATACAGAGGTGCACAAACTCACCCTTGCCCGAAGCGGGATCGAATCCGTGATCCTCCCGTGAGAGATCGCCACTGTACAACTGCCGTTGCAATCTTGCCTTTTCAGATCTTCATTATTATTATTATTATTATTATTATTATTATTATTATTATTATTATTATTATTATTATTATTATTATTATTATTATTATTACTATTATTATTGTTTTTAAAGTTTCAAGAGTATTAACCAATGTAAATATGTATATACGTAAAATTATATAGTAGATAAGTCTAGAATTAAATATATATTGTAAATTCAGTATATAAGGTTAGTTGAGTAAGCTACCCCCGCTACATAAAACTGTGGCCCGCTATAAAATGCATTAAGTTGTTGTAATGACATTACTGAAAATTCCGATGTCATGGCGATTGGCATACGGGTCGACCCAGAGGATCTTCACCGAACACCTTGTCAAATGCGACAGCACCTTGAGGGAGAGCCCGGTGTCACGTGACGGGGAGCGTGTAAAGCAACTCATTAGCATGCTATCTGTGACACGGGCTCTATCGATCCCTTGACGCGAGCTGACAGCGGCTACAGAACGAAAGGAACCGACCCACCGACGGACAAACCGGCTTCTACGAATCTGATGTCTCGGGGCGGCTACGGAGAAAGTAGACAGCGACGGTGATGGTTGCAGCATGGTTTGGTGATGGTGGTGGAGGATAATGAAGACTTTTCGTGAAGCTTACAATATTAATAAATATTTGGCACTTTCTACAATTATTTTTTTCAAGAGATTGCTTTGGTTACAACTTAGGCCGTTTTATTACGTGTGTAAGATTTTAAATTAATGTTTGCAATATTTAAATTAATTGAAAAACGGCTACTTGTTATCAATAGTCTTTGGTACCAATCAGAGTTCGTTCCTTAAGGAGTAAAATAATTTTTAAAATCGGGTTACGATGAATGTCTTTTCAAATGCACGAATTCACCCACACACGCATTTGTTTTGATATTTTTCTAAGGTAAGGTGTTTTGTAAACTAATCTCGCAGTGGTCAATTCACTTCATTAGCATAATCCATTGCTCAACAGTACCTCCCGTTTACCGGCATTATTGTATGATCGTTTTCGTATGTGCCGGTTTATGCAGAGTATTTTCAGTGGATAAATACATTGACCATTTACAAGTGATATTGGTATCGATATCTATAAAACAAATCTGAATTCTGCAATCAGTCTTCAACATCAAATCCATAAATGAAGCATTTTTGCACTGTAATATTTTGAATGATTGGTTGTAAAATTTTGGCATTTTCGTTGCAACGGTGGCAATGTCGATGACGTGATGATTCAATTGACGGCGGGAGTGACAGTAGTGTATATGAAATACACTATGCGATCAAAAGCATCCGGCCACGTGGCTGAAAATGACTTACCAGTTCGTGGCGCCCTCCATCGGTAATGTTGGAATTCAATAGGGTGTTGGCCCATCCTTTGCGTTGACAGCTTCCACTCTCGCAGGCATACTTTCAAAACCCCATCTCGATCAGATTTTTGTCCAGTTGCCCTGATACATTGAGCAAATGCTGAGATGGACCCTTGTTTTGCTTCTGGGCGTAAATGTACCTTCACTATACGAACGTTTTGTTGAACTCTCCTTTTGTTTGTAGTGGTAGGAGTAGAAGTAGGAGCGAGTTACTACTCTCTTAGCAATGCAGAAAAATCAAATCTGCAGTTCGTTATCCGTTACAAATAAGCTTTTTATAACTCGGGAACAAAAATGTCTAGTTTTTCAAATATTGGTAACCTCACGCTTTTTACAATTTTATTTTTATTTATTTATCTTTAACTTTTACTAATCTTTCAACTATTTATAGTTAAAATGATAGGAAGTTTCTGGATCCCAAGAAATCATTCGTTGGTGATCTTCTCCTCCATACTTCACCTACAGTTTTTACTATTTTTGACTAAATAAATCTTAATCAGGTGGTGGAATGTTTCTTGGAGAATGGCAGTCCGTTCTTCACGGAGTACAGCACTGAGCAGAGGTATCGATGTAGGTCGGTGAGGCCTGGCACGATGTCGGCGTTCCAAAACTTCCTAAAGGTGTTTGATAGCATTCAAGTCAGGACTCTGTGCAGGCCAGTCCATTACAGGGATGTTGGTCGTGTAACCGCTTCGCCACAGGCCGTGCAGTATGAACAAGTACTCGATCGTGTTGAAAGATCCAATCGCCATCCCTGAATTGCTCTTCAACAGTGCGTAGGAAGAAGGTGTTTACATCATCAACGTATGCCTGTGCCGTGATAGTGCCACTCAAAACAATAAGGGCTGAAATCCCCCTCCATGAAAAACACGACTACACCATAACACCATTTTGGACGTGTCCGGATACTTTTGATCACATAGTGTATAAGACGTAGTGAAGGAGGTGGCTATAGGTGTGGTGATTGCGTTGATACAGATTGAGTTTCTGGCGACGCTGGGTTACGAAGACAGGTATGGAAGAAGGAGACAGTAGGTGACGGCAGTATGGTGGCGGCAGGTGTGGGTAGTATGTTGTGCAGATGGCATATGTTGTAGAGGTTGTGGAGATGGTAGTGGCGAAAGCAGTCTTATCGGCGTCGTTGGTGGCCATAAGATTTACTTCAGTTGTGGTGATGATAGTGGTGTTGGTGATTGATTAGTGATTCCGGGCACGCCAACGGCCACGTTATTTTGTCCCGTAAGTGTAGTGCATGTTTTAGGAGGTGGCAATGATCGTCTCTCACTGGGTGGTAAGATCCGGTGCCGACCTACCTGACGGCTAGTGTAGTTTTTCCCAACCAGGTATCTCCCACCAGTGCCACCGCGACAAGCTCCAAGCTCCAGACAGGTCTCCTGGCATGTGAGGTAGTGTTGTGCATGTGTGGGGGTGGGTAAGGGATGAGGATGGAACATGGAGTGGGGTGGAAAGATTGCGCCTGGAAAGACTGTGGCCCGTACTGCTTCGGCATTCACCTGGTATTGATCGAAGAAACCCTGGAACCTAACCTATCAGAGCAGTCGGCCCCTAGAATTCTCCTTCACACAGGTACAGGTCCTATCTAGCCAGTGTCTAAAAACCTTCTATCGTCGGTACTCGAACCTAGGACCTCCCGGTCAGAGGTAATGCAGTGACAACAGTCGATGCCCTGAAGTACGATTCCTGAGGTATGTATACCGGTACGGTAGTGGTGATGGTACCGAATGTGATGGGATTGAGGGCGATTGTAATTGTGGTGATGGTGGTGAAGATGGTGAAAGAAGTAGTTTAGATAACTTTCGATAAACTGTCTGCACTTGAGTGAGAAGTGGTTTTCCATCCTATTTTAAACTCTCACTGGAACACTTACAAGACACACAACCAAGACGACTCGTGCAGGATCTGTGTCTTAAGACGACAGGATTTGTGGTCGACCGTGGGACTAGACGTTTTTCTTCAACCTCAAATATTACCCTGTATATAATTTTTCATTAAAATTAATAAGTGAAACGAAATTATCAGTAAATTTTACTAATGAAAGTGTTCGCCAAATTGCCAGTTTCTCTATTTGAAGTTTCCAAGGTTTTCTTTTAATAATTCCAGTCGGATAACGGAGAAATACTTTATGAAACGCATCCTACACTCGATTGAGTTTCTTTGTTCCGTACTCTGACCCCCTTCTTGACTTCAGGCTCATCCTGATGTGATCTAGAACCCATGATCTCGGAAGAGTCGGTAGATAGATATTATTTCTGCAGGCAGGATTGTGCCATTTTCAAGAAGTTACTTTACACCACAAATTACTGCTTGCTTTCGGATACACAATGCGGTTATTTTAAATTACTGAACCTTTGTTTTTTTTTTTACTAAAATATACTGTACAAATAATAATAGCGAAATTAACAATGTTAATATGAAAATAATAACAATGTTATTGTCGACAATTATTACAATAATATCAATAGAAACAACAATAATAATTGTAATACCTCAATTTAAATGGCTAACGAATGCAAATATTTTAAAGTACTTAACACGTGACTTGTGATTAGTACTACCAGAAATCTCAACAGGACTGCAAATACGTGCCCTGACATAATGTGGGGAATGTGCATTAAATGAGCAAAAAAGTCATCCGCCGTCTGTTGCTCGATATTTAAGGTACTGATATGGCATCTTAGTGGAATAAATAAGAGGAAACCTTAAAAACAACCTAACAGAGCAGCTGGCTTCTATAATTTTCATCCATCAAATTCTCATCCACGTCCGACCAATTTTCTTAGCTGATGTTGAAAACTAATTATAATAAATACTGGCATAAAGAAGACTGAAGAAATATTAATAAATAGGGGACTTAAACAAGGATGTAGTTTATCTCCAACACTATTTATATATTAATGACCTTATTACAAAATGGAGATGCATAGCTAGTTCTGGAATACAGTTCAAGCAGAATAAACACCTAATTGTTCTACTTTATGCAGATGACGTAACAATACTGCAAGAAATTGAAGATGATCTGCAAAAAGCTGTATACCTACTGCATCAACTGGGAAGAAATGAGTATAATCTCCGAATATCTAAAAAGAAGACTAAAGTTATGGCCCATTACGGTAGATATCCCATACGCTCAAAAATAGTTATTGACAACACAGTGATCGACCAGATTCAAATTTTAATTACCTTGGTTGTGACATCAGTTATGACACAGTTAAAGACATAGAAAATAAAACTAATAAATTTCAATCAATATGTGGAATAATAAACAGAACACTACAGAACAAAGAAAGGAAAGACACAAAAATGAAGTTCTATAAGACAATGGCTGCTCCAGTTTTCCTGTACGGAAGTGAATCATGGATAATGAAAAAAAGAGACCAAAGTAAGCTCCAAGCAGCAGAAATGAGATTTCTTAGGAAAGTTAAAGGCTGCATTAAACAAGACCAGATAAGAAATAAGGATAGCCGTAAAGAACTAGATATATACAACATAAATGAAAGGATCTTAGAAAATAGGAAAGTATGGCGGCGCCATATCGAAAGAATGGAGGAAGAATGTATTCCACAATTAGTGATGAGCTACCAACCGAAGGGAAGAAGAGATATCGGCCGACCCAGAAAGAAATGGTCCTGAAGTGCAAAGTGAAGACGAAACAGGCATTCCTGCCTAATCCTTGAAATGGAGAAGAACAGAAGATGATGTTGAAAACTCTTTTCAATCGGGACTCGAACCTAGAACCTCCAGGAACACGAAATCTTCACTTACGGAATTCCAAGTATACGTACGTCATTGCAACCGATAAAATCAAGTTGGCGATGAACTTCTTCTCGGCCACATTTACCCGGTGACATAATTTTCTCTCATCAGCCAGTATCGTACGATCTTTTAAATAACCCGTGGTTGCGTAATCTAGTGACTCTACATTCCTTCATATGACACAGTGACATTACGGAAAGTGTCGCCTGTAATTTGAAAGAGGTTGACGCCTGCTGGACTACATTGTGCACTTGCGGTCAAACCGCTGCGTGATGTTTTAGAACTTGGCTGTTTCTTTCCATTTCTTTGGCGCTTTCTATGGGGTTTGGTCTAATAAACACGTGTCCTACGCCCCTCTAGTTAATGGAGGATGGGTTTTGATTAATTGTTAGTGATTCTGGGCGTGGTAGGTCTTTGGTCCCGTAAATGTAGTGATTGTTTTCTCGATAGATGGCTGTGATCTTCCTCCGCTGGATTGTGAGATCCGGCGCCGACCTACCGTCGGTTAGCGGGGTTTCCCTGGACAAGGTATCTCCATCAGCGGGGCACCGCCCGAGCAGGGGCAAGCACTAAGCTCCCGACCGGTCTCCCGGCATGTGTGGTAGTGTGGTGCATGTAAGTGTAAGTGTGTGTGTGTAAGGGGTGAGGTTAGATCACGGAAGAGGAAGGAAGGATCGCGCGCGGTTCATTGCCCGTTTGTTGCGTTTTGCTCAGGCATTCACCTGATGTTGATCGGAGAAACCACGGAAAACTACCGATCAGAGCAGCCGGTCACTAGCATTGTCCTCTAGACAGCGACTGAACACGACCTAGCTCTCTAGCAAGTGTTAAAAATCGTGCTACAGACCAGTCTCGAACCTGGGACCTCAGTCAGAGGCATTGGAGTATAATGGTTATTAGGGGAGCAGCTCATTGCCGGGTCTTAAGAGTGCAAATGGAGACAGGTTAGGGAAGGAAAAGCTGAAATAGATCCACGATGTCTGTTCACGCATTGTCAATTCCAGAGAAGCACCGATCAGCGGTGTCTCAGGGCATCAATTGCGGCCACTGCAGTGCCTCTGATGAGGATGTCCAAGGGTTGAAGTCTCAACGACAGAAGAATTTTCGACACTAGCAACATAGCTACGTCGAATTCAGCCGCTGTCTGGACGAGAGCTCTAGCGGCAGCTGCTCGGATCGGTAGATCCGAGTTATACGTTCCATCGGTAGATCCAGTTATACGTTGTTTCTCCATTCAACACCAGCCGCATGCAGGAGCAGTACCCTACAAACGGGCCACGGACCGCACGCGATCTTTACTTTATCATCCTTGTCCTATTCTCACCCCCTACTTTCACATACATTTGCTACACTATTACATGCCTGCACCCCAGTTGGGTGCCAAGAGCTTGTTCCTGCTAGGACGGTGTGAGATACCTGTTTGTGTGAGATACCTGTTTGTGTGAGTTACCTGTTTGTGTGAGATACCTGTTTGTGTGAGATACCTGTTTGTGTGAGATACCTGGTTGTGTGAGATACCTGGTTGCGTGAGATACCTGGTTGCGTGAGATACCTGGTTGCGTGAGTTACCTGGTTGCGTGAGATACCTGGTTGCGTGAGATACCTGGTTGCGTGAGATACCTGGTTGCGTGAGATACCTGGTTGCGTGAGATACCTGGTTGCGTGAGATACCTGGTTGCGTGAGATACCTGGTTGCGTGAGATACCTGGTTGCGTGAGATACCTGGTTGCGTGAGATACCTGTTTGTGTGAGATACCTGGTTGCGTGAGATACCTGGTTGCGTGAGATACCTGGTTGCGTGAGATACCTGGTTGCGTGAGATACCTGGTTGCGTGAGATACCTGGTTGCGTGAGATACCTGGTTGCGTGAGATACCTGGTTGCGTGAGATACCTGGTTGCGTGAGATACCTGGTTGCGTGAGATACCTGGTTGCGTGAGATACCTGGTTGCGTGAGTTACCTGGTTGCGTGAGATACCTGGTTGCGTGAGATACCTGGTTGCGTGAGATACCTGGTTGCGTGAGATACCTGGTTGCGTGAGATACCTGGTTGCGTGAGATACCTGGTTGCGTGAGATACCTGGTTGCGTGAGATACCTGGTTGCGTGAGATACCTGGTTGCGTGAGATACCTGGTTGCGTGAGATACCTGGTTGCGTGAGATACCTGGTTGCGTGAGATACCTGGTTGCGTGAGATACCTGGTTGCGTGAGATACCTGGTTGCGTGAGATACCTGGTTGCGTGAGATACCTGGTTGCGTGAGATACCTGGTTGCGTGAGATACCTGGTTGCGTGAGATACCTGGTTGCGTGAGATACCTGGTTGCGTGAGATACCTGGTTGCGTGAGATACCTGGTTGCGTGAGATACCTGGTTGCGTGAGATACCTGGTTGCGTGAGATACCTGGTTGCGTGAGATACCTGGTTGCGTGAGATACCTGGTTGCGTGAGATACCTGGTTGCGTGAGATACCTGTTTGTGTGAGATACCTGTTTGTGTGAGATACCTGGTTGCGTGAGATACCTGGTTGCGTGAGATACCTGGTTGCGTGAGATACCTGGTTGCGTGAGTTACCTGGTTGCGTGAGATACCTGGTTGCGTGAGATACCTGGTTGCGTGAGATACCTGGTTGCGTGAGATACCTGGTTGCGTGAGATACCTGGTTGCGTGAGATACCTGGTTGCGTGAGATACCTGGTTGCGTGAGATACCTGGTTGCGTGAGATACCTGGTTGCGTGAGATACCTGGTTGCGTGAGATACCTGGTTGCGTGAGATACCTGGTTGCGTGAGTTACCTGGTTGCGTGAGATACCTGGTTGCGTGAGATACCTGGTTGCGTGAGATACCTGGTTGCGTGAGATACCTGGTTGCGTGAGATACCTGGTTGCGTGAGATACCTGGTTGCGTGAGATACCTGGTTGCGTGAGATACCTGGTTGCGTGAGATACCTGGTTGCGTGAGATACCTGGTTGCGTGAGATACCTGGTTGCGTGAGATACCTGGTTGCGTGAGATACCTGGTTGCGTGAGATACCTGTTTGTGTGAGATACCTGGTTGCGTGAGATACCTGGTTGCGTGAGATACCTGGTTGCGTGAGATACCTGGTTGCGTGAGTTACCTGGTTGCGTGAGATACCTGGTTGCGTGAGATACCTGGTTGCGTGAGATACCTGGTTGCGTGAGATACCTGGTTGCGTGAGATACCTGGTTGCGTGAGATACCTGGTTGCGTGAGATACCTGGTTGCGTGAGATACCTGGTTGCGTGAGATACCTGGTTGCGTGAGATACCTGGTTGCGTGAGATACCTGGTTGCGTGAGATGCCTGGTTGCGTGAGATGCCTGGTTTGTGTGAGATGCCTGGTTTGTGTGAGATGCCTGCTTGTGTGAGATGCCTGGTTGGGGAAAACCCGGCAAGCCGACGGGTCGTCCGGCACCGGCCAGTCACTATCGAGCGGGGAAGAAAACCCCCACCTACATTTGATAAAAACGTGCACTGTACTTACGGGACTAATGGCTTCAGCAGTTGACGCTCCCGAACTCATCTATCACTCGAAAGAAGCAAACTCAATGCAGGGGAGGAAGCGGTTGCATGCACGAAGGTTTGATGCATGCACAAACGTGATCATTTCTTACTACAGTTTTACTTTTAATGAGATTTTAATTCGTGGCCTTGTTTTTAATGACCATTTTTATTTCATAAACGTAAAAACTGCTCGTGTTATTATCTTAACTCACGCTTATGTTGATTTCGATTATAAATGTTGCAAATGTCGTCGTTTATCTTACACGTATATTTTTATTGGTTTGTTAATAAGCGAATAAAACTCTTTTTGATATAGAGTAAAATATTAGTATTCAATATTAGACAAGTTAATTAGTTTTAGTAGATAGTAGTAATTGACTGTGAGGGATCAACGATTTTCGTATTTTTTTGCAACCAATGGCGTTTGGGAGAACCTGATCTAGATATTAGCCTTTGTCTACTTTCTGCCTTAGTAGTAAAAACTGACCAGCCTGTGGCAAGATCTCGACAATATTAGTATTCTGTGTCTACCTAAAAGATAGGTCTGATAATATGGTGTACTCGTATTATTTACAAAAAGTTGTTAAGAATGGTTTCCTAATCTATATGTTATTTACAATATTCAAACACTAATTATTTATTATTCCTCTAAATGAATTTGTCCTGGTGAAAGTGAAGGAATACTATAGTTGCTTATCCAGAATACTTTCAAAATAATTTACTCTTCAGAGAAAAAATATAATTGCTAGCCTTTGTATTCTTTCCCTTTCTTGAGGTAGGGGTGAACCACAAAGGGGATCACGTTGTGCCAGATGCGAAGTTTGTTATCAAGTTGCTTTCTTTAATAAAAAATACAGCGTTAATATGAACCTTGGAAACCTTTTATATTTATTAAAACCCAAACAGCGTCATTATTAATTCTGTTGAAGACATCAACTTCTGGGCGCCAGAGCTAGCACAACTTCACTACAGGACATGTATTATTTATCTTTTGTTACTCTTTAATTTTTGAAGTGGTATACCTTCGCTAGAAAGGCTGTACCTTCCGAACCAATAAAATCTACTATAACATAATTGTCAAATATAATATAAATTTAAAAATCTTATTCTATAATAATTGTAATACTATATTTTTAATTTTTTGTTTCAGGTACAATTTATTGATCTAACTATTGCTGGTCTTCGTCGCACTTAGGGTAAGGTAGCTAGCAATGAAGTAACATAGCATTGTTGATATTAGTGTGAATTTTCTGATGTAGTAAGTACTCTATGAATACATATTATTAGTTGCTGTCTGAAAAATGCGTTCTCTTTAAAGCACGAAACATCGATGTTGAAAAAATATTCACTTTTATACATCAACGTTTAAAACATCTATGTTTCTACGGTTCATCTATGTATCTGCTGTTCATTAAAATACGTTTCATTGAATACATCTGTAATTCACTAAAGAACAACCGTGATTCATTAAGGAACATTATGATTAATTAAACACATGTATGATTCATTAAAAACATACATGACTCTTTAAAAGCATACATGATTCATTAGAAACGTACATGATTCATTAGAAACGTACATGATTCATTAGAAACGTACATGATTCATTAGAAACGTACATGATTCATTACAAAACGTACACGATTCATTACAAAACATACACAATTCATTACAAAACATACACGATTCAGTACAAAACATACACGATTCATTACAAAACACGCGATTTATTAGAAAGCATACGCGATTTATTAGAAAGCATACGCGATTTATTAGAAAGCATACGCGATTTTTTAGAAAGCATACACGATTTATTAGAAAGCATACGCGATTTATTAGAAAGCATGCGCGATTTATTAGAAAGCATACGCGATTTATTAGAAAGCATGCGCGATTTATTAGAAAGCATACGCGATTTATTCGAAAGCATACGCGATTTATTAGAAATCATACGCGATTTATTAGAAAGCATATGCGATTTATTAGAAAGCATACGCGATTTATTGGAAAGCATACGCGATTTTTTAGAAAGCATACACGATTTATTAGAAAGCATACGCGATTCACTAGAAAGCATGCGCGATTTATTAGAAAGCATACGCGATTTATTAGAAAGCATGCGCGATTTATTAGAAAGCATACGCGATTTATTAGAAAGCATGCGCGATTTATTAGAAAGCATGCGCGATTTATTAGAAAGCATGCGCGATTTATTAGAAAGCATACGCGATTTATTCGAAAGCATACGCGATTTATTAGAAATCATACGCGATTTATTAGAAAGCATATGCGATTTATTAGAAAGCATACGCGATTTATTGGAAAGCATACGCGATTTATTGGAAAGCATACGCGATTTATTAGAAAGCATACGCGATTTATTAGAAAGCATACGCGATTTATTAGAAAGCATACGCGATTTTTTAGAAAGCATACGCGATTTATTAGAAAGCATACGCGATTTATTAGAAAGCATGCGCGATTTATTAGAAAGCATACGCGATTTATTAGAAAGCATGCGCGATTTATTAGAAAGCATACGCGATTTATTAGAAAGCATGCGCGATTTATTAGAAAGCATGCGCGATTTATTAGAAAGCATACGCGATTTATTCGAAAGCATACGCGATTTATTAGAAATCATACGCGATTTATTAGAAAGCATACGCGATTCATTACAAATCATACGTGATTCCTTACGAATCATACACTTGATTCCTTACGAATCATACACTTGATTCCTTACGAATCATACACTTGATTCCTTACGAATCACTTCAAACTATTCATTACAAGACCTTTATGATTGATTAAAAAAACATGAATGTTTCGAAGACATCGATGTCGCATCCCTAGTTGGAATGTGCCATCGCGAGTTCAACATTTCGGAGGCTGCCCGTCGCAGTGCCCGGGTGCCCTGGTTTCGCTGCACGCCCTTCGCTCTCGTCTGCAAGGGAGGGTGGGGTGGGGTGGGGTGGGGTGGGGGTGGATGGCGGGCGAGGAGCCCAGGGGAGTTGGCGGAGAATTCGCCTCACGCAGCGCGCCCCCTTCCCTTCCCCTCCCTCTCCCCCCTCCCCTCCTGCAACCGCCTTGTCCTTTCCGCTGCCCGTGGCCGTGAGGTCACAGGGCCAGGAAGGAATGTTAGGGGGTGAGGGCTGGAGGCGTCTCTTATATTCAATGTAAACTTTGCTTAAACGGAATTGGAATAAAATATGTCCATGATGATACGTCTGCGTTGCGGAATTTATTACGTAGAGGCGGTGAGTAGTAACATTTTATTAACTGGAACCGGCAAATTTGGCGCAAGGTATCAACCAATGTCACTGCACAGTCCCTGACCGGGATGTCCTAGGGTTACACTCCAAACGGTGGCAGACTTGTCGACACTGACTTGTCAGCTGCGTCGAATTCAGTCGCTGTCTGGAGAGTAATTCTAGCAGCCGGCTAGTCTGACCGGTAGTTTTCCGTGGTTTCTCCGATCAACACCAGGGGAATGCGGGAGTAGTACCCTAACAAACGGGCCACGGACCACGCGCGGTCTTTCTGTCCCCTACTACGTACACCCACTGTTAGTGCGGTTTTTATAACTTTGCGCTGTAATGCCCGTATTCACAGTGGTCAAAGTAGTAGGTCACTGCTTTTCGTGTCTTTCACGGTTGTGCCGCTAGATGTCGCAAGCAGAGCTTGATACAGTCGTGATCATGCGACATCTAGCGGCACGACCGAGAAAGTCACGAAATGTTGTGACATAAGCCCATTATGCCGCCGTGAAGACGGGCATTGAGGCGCACAGTTATGAAAATTGCACTATAAACGCACACGGACTACGCTAGTACACTAGTCGGGGGGCCAGCGGAGAGTTTAGAGTTTCTCCCGGCTGGGCCGGTGCCTCTCTGGTGGGAGATACCTGGTTGGGGAAAGTCCGCGCAAGTCGACGCATGTCGGGTCTGAATCTCGTCAGCCAGCTGCGGAAAATCACCGCCACATCCCGTGGTAAAACATGCCCTACAATCACTAATGACCTTAGCTGTTGAAACACGAAATGATTAATCAATGAAGTATTAACACCAGAAACTGGAACGTTATTTTAAACTATTTGATTGATTAACTATTTCGTTTTTCGGACGCGTCAACTTCTGTGATGTTAGTCCTGAGGGCGTAGTGCTTGTTATAGTTCGAGGTGATGCTCGTCCGATATTGGAACGTGGGATCTGATGCACTACATGTCACTTTGAGGTGTTTTCCTTTTCCAGATATCTCTCCCAATAGGGCTCAGGAAAAGCATTAACCTTCCAGCTAGTCTCCTGTCATGTAGTGCGCGCGCGCGCGCGCGCGTGTGTGTGTGTGTGTGTGTGTTTGTGAGTACGGGGAGTGATTGGTCAAACAGTTGTACAGTAATGATGGATGAAAATGTCCATCAAAATTTAACAAGCTGCAGCCATCAAATAAGATAATTATTAAGGGGAGGATTTTGATGCCCTAAAAGTCTTGGAATATGTTTGAAAAAGTGGATTTATGACCTAAAAATCTGAAATATGTACTTTAATATGCAATAAAAATTAACGATATTTCGTTTCCTGTATAAACCATTCTTGATAAAATTCAGGACATGAATGCTTGGAAAAAAATATTTTTATGCAAACGTAATGTAATCTACCTTACTTTATGCGAGAAATAGCTGAATTAAATATTCACTTTAGTGAAGTACATTGTATGTCTTGTAACATTTCTTCTGCCTGGTTGTAAAAAAATGTTAAATTGAGAATTATCCCACATATGCACAAGTATTTTATCATCTATACAAAAGAAAAAGATCGCAATCTGTGACAAGCTTTTTGTAATCAATGAACGTACACCAATAAATATTTTCTATGAAGAAATTAAACGTTTTGGACGCAAGTCTTCATTTTAACGAAATATGCAAAATTTTTTCTCCTACAAATACGCGAATATGCCCCAACAAGAAAAATCGATCAAAATGCACAAAAATGCACTTACAAATTAATCTACAAAACATCCAATTCTAACTAAACGTCAAGAAATTTCATTTAGCTATTCCTTGAAACAATGGACAAAAATATGCAAAATCATAGAAATCCACTTCCTAATAATTATACAATGGAATTATAAAAAGCAATTTATTGTAGCGAGTCATGTGATGTTCGTGACGTTCGTTTCCTTCTGTTTCCTCAACTGAGCCTGCATGTCTCAGGGATTTGCGTGAATGAAATGAAAGAAATGGGTAGAGACAGAGGTTGTAGCACATGCATCCACGAATTTCTGCAATCCCGCAAATCCGAACAAAATACAATATCGAAAACTCAAATCTTCCGGTTTTTACTTAGTTTCAACGAATTTTAATGGATATTCCACATACTGATCTGCCCTTTGGCTAGACAGCCCGATACCGGCATTGGCCAACCAGCGGTGGCCCAGCCCGGACAGAAATACCGCCGCCTATCACGCCTAAAAGATGTCGCCTCCCGTCTATAAGATGTCCCGTGTATATGATTACATTCACGAAACCAATGACTTCACATCGCTCCCAAGAAACACAACGTCTTAATTCCCACATGTTCACAGCACACAACATAACACGCTTTGCAACCCCGACTGCCTCAAGTTTACCACGACTGCTCCACGGCTTCATTTAAGCCCCAACTGCAGCCGTTCCAGCGCCCCACGCAAGCCGGGTTTTCTATTACGACCTCCGTTCAAAGACTCACTGCAACACTCGAGCGTCAGCTGAAAACCAATCTCGAGACAAATAACCATAACCTGGCTGCCGCGGCGGAGTGTGGGTCGCCATCTTGTGCCTGCTCTCGCGACTGCTGCGCGCCGCGCGGTGTCTTGACGAACGAGCTAAATATGGTAATTCCCGGAGGAGAGTCTCTTGCAGGGGCAATTAATACGGAAAGTTGTTACGTGGTTGGGTGGCGGGAGGGTTGGAGGAAACAGGCGTACAGTGGGTCCAAAATGAGCTTAAACCTCGCTTTGGCTTTCTTGTGCCAGGGTGAAATGTTCATAGAATGCGTGTTAGGGATACGTAACAATTTTATAACTACTCTGTTTTACCCTGGACTATTCCACTCGTGAAATTAAAACCAATAGTGTTTAAAAATACATTCAAAATGCCTCAATCAGGACGGTGTATTTCAAAAAGTTTATTACTTTTTGTATCCAATTTTTCTTACCTCTTCTCCCTACTGGCCAATCACAAACATCTAACTTAGGAGGGGGTATATGTCGATCGGTATGTCGATGTTCAATAAGCCACACCCACCCACTAAAACATAACCTCTTTGATTTCAACACAGCTCTCTCTTAATTACTATATTTAGAGCATTTTGGAACTCTGTTGTAAATCATTTTATGCGTGAAATAGTCCTCTTAAATATAACTCGCGCTTTGGATATTCTCAAATAAATCTCCTCGCTTCGGGAGTTGGGAATTTATTGATAATTTCCAAAACTCTCGTGGTATTATTTATTATAAATGTCATGTTGCCTTCTGGTTTTATGTGGGGATACTGGAAATTTCTTACATTCAAACGCGTAACCGGCTGAACCGAGCACAGTTTTGTTTAACCGGTGAAGGTAACAGTTGTTGATATATCCATGAGATGTGGAGAATTAGTGCAGATTATACTGGTTGTCTGTGAGAATTTTTATAGCCGCCAGTACTTGCTGCTTTAGGCGAGCCAGCTATTGCATGAGCCATCGAGAAAACATATGACTGAGGGGACCGTGATATCCGGCCACTTCTCGGTTAAGAACAATAGTGGCTTAGTACAAGGTGTAGAGCGATGACGTGCAAGATGCAGAGAGTGAGGGAGGAGGAAAATGAGAGGTGTAAATGAGGGGGAAGAGAATATTGTGGAGGAGGAGGAGATACCAGAGGTAGAGGAGGAGATGTAGGGAAGAATGATATGGTGAAGGAGGAAATGGTGGAGGAAAAGATAGTAGGGATAGAGGAGAGGAAAAGATGATAGTAGTGGAGGGGCAGGAGGAGGAGATAGCAGAAGAGAATAACGATGAGGAGAAGGAGGAAATGGTAGGGGTGGAGGAGAAGGAGATGGCAGTGGTAAATGAGGAGTAGATGGAAGAGAAAATGGTGGAGGAGGATATGGTAGGGGTAGAGGAGGAGGAGGAGGAGGAGGAGAAGATGGTAGGGAAGGATGATATAGTGGAGGAGGATACGGTGGAGGAGGAAACGGTGGAGGAAACGGTGGAGGAGGAAACGGTGGAGGAGGAAACGGTGGAGGAGGAAACGGTGGAGGAGGAAACGGTGGAGGAGGAAGCGGTGGAGGAGGAAGCGGTGGAGGAGGAAACGTTGGAGGAAAAGATGGTAGGGATAGAGGAGAGGAAAATAATATGTTAGTAGTGGAGGGGCAGGAGAAGGAGATTGCAATAACGGAGGAGGAGATAGCAGAAGAGAATAACGATGAGGAGAAGGAGGAACTGGTAGGGGTGGAGGAGAAGGAGATGGCAGTGGTAAATGAGTAGATGGAAGAGAAAGTGATGGAGCAGGAGATGGTAGGGGTAGAGGAAAGGAGGAGAAGAAGAAGAGGGTATGGTAGAGGAGGAGGAGAAGATAGTAGGGAAGAATGATATAGTGGAGGAGGAAACGGTGGAGGAGGAAACGGTGGAGGAGGAAACGGTGGAGGAGGAAACGGTGGGGGAGGAAACGGTGGGGGAGGAAACGGTGGAGGAGGCAACGGTGGAGGAGGCAACGGTGGAGGAGGCAACGGTGGAGGAGGCAACGGTGGAGGAGGAAACGGTGGAGGAGGAAACGGTGGAGGAGGAAACGGTGGAGGAGGAAACGGTGGAGGAGGAAACGGTGGAGGAGGAAACGGTGGAGGAGGAAACGGTGGAGGAGGAAACGGTGGAGGAGGAAACGGTGGAGGAGGACTTGGTGGAAGATGAAATGGTGGAGGAAAAGATAGTAGGGATAGAGGAGAGGAAAAGAAGATGATAGTAGTGGAGGAGCAGGAGAAGGAGATTGCAATAACGGAGGAGGAGGAGATAGCAGAGGAGAAAAACGATGAGGAGGAAGAAATGGTAGGGGTAGAGGAGAAGGAGATGGCAGTAGTAAATGAGGAGTAGATGGAAGAGAAAATGATGGAGCAGGAGATGGTAGGGGTAGAGGAAAGGAGGAGAAGAAGAAGAGGGTATGGTAGAGGAGGAGGAGGAGAAGGAGAAGATAGTTGGGAAGAATGATATCGTGGAGGAGGAAACGGTGGAGGAGGGCGTGGTGGAGGAAAAGATAGTAGGGATAGAGGAGAGGAAAAGAAGATGATAGTAGTGGAGGAGCAGGAGAAGGAGATTGCAATAATGGAGGAGGAGATAGCAGGGGAGAAAAACGATAAGGAGGAGGAAATGGTAGGAGTAGAGGAGAAGACGAAAATCGTAGTAGTAGAGAAGGAGATGGTAGGGGTGGAGGAGGAGATTTTGGTAATAGTGGAGGAGGTGGAGGAGATGGCAGAGGTGGAGGAGATGGCAGAGGAGGAGGAGATGGAAGAGGAGGAGAAAGTGAAAGCGACCATTTCAAATCAACTTCGCCTTTCGGGCCCAGTGTGCGGCGCGGCACCGAAGCCTTGCACCGCAACCCCTCCCCCGGGCGTGTCGCCCGCCCTCGCCCTTCTGTCGCGGGGCGCGGCTCGGCGACTGACGCGAGCGAGCGTTCGCCTATTCAGAAGGAACCGCTCCGCCGCGCAGAGTTTGCGGTTCCTCAGGCGACATTCGAATCCTCTCAAAGACACGGCCGTTTTCAGAACTTCCTCTCTCACCGGGCGGCCGAACGAATTTCCGAGATGAAGAAGGGGGGGATGGAAAAATGTCTTGAAAATACGTCGTATCTTTATTTCACTTTCGGTACGGTCAGTTCTGTAGGTTCGTGTGGGGAAAAAAACGGATGTTGAAATTAGTTGGAGACGTTGGAATCATCGATTGGCTCCCAATAAAAATAGTTTTTGCACTGCAGTTCAAATAGTATGTACAGTGTCTTAAGGCGATAGTATCTAGGCGTTAGAAAAACAGCATTAAATGAATGGGCGGAAACCAGAACGGTATAAGTGACATTTCATAAGTTCTGAGAAAAACTGTTTATTTTAGGCTATATATATCAGTGGCAATGTATTTTCGTGGTTTTGGAGTGCATGTTAGTGTAAGTGTGAGGAAGGAGTGAGGATAGAACAAGAGGAGGAAGGAAAGATCACGCGCAATACATAGCCCTTTTGTTAGGGTATTGCTCCGGCATTCGCCTGGTGCTGATCGGAAACCACGGAAAACTACCGATCAGAGCATCCGGCCGCTAGGAGTCGCTTCCAGACAGCGACTGAACTCGACCTAGCTCTCTAGCTGTCGTCGAAAATTCTGCCACCGTCTGGGCTCGAACCCTACGGCCCCCCAGTCAGAGGTACCAGTAGAGCTGGGAAGTTAATGCAATTTCGTGTTTTTTGTTGATGCTTAATAAATGTGTATTTCATGATCAATATTGAAAATAAAGTAAAAAAATTGATTATAAAGCATATTTGCAGTGAAGCTTTCTGGTATATAAATTAATGTTTTGCATATTTTTCGACTTTTTGTCTAAAATTACACTCAAAGAATAATTTCCAAGAAAAAATATTATAATGCAAAACATGAACTTTCTTGTTGCTTCAAATACGTTAGTACTATAGGTGGCAGACTATGCCGCAGAAATAATATCTGTATCCATTAGTTTTTATTGATTTATCGCCAAGACGTGACACTTCACACTTTCTTTTGGCATCCTCAGATTGACCATGCTTAGTAAGACAACCTCTTTCCCAAACCTTCCCCCTTAAAAAGCATTTTCCTCCCCCGGTCCCTTGCTTATCCTCTGTTTCTCTGGGTGACAAAATGATGTAATATTCTTGTAATATACGTTTTCGTGACCAAACGCTGCGTATATTAACAATTTCTTTTCATATTTCAATATTTTTGTGACATATTTGAATGCATGTTCTAGGGCTAAAAGCTTGCATAAACTTTCCAGCTCTAGTCATCAGTATATTCCCTGAGCCTTCTGAGACGATAGAAACGCTGGAAGTAGTGTTTCAGTTTGGGCCCTTTTCAGTTTCAAAACAACAATTTACGAAGTGCGGAATGTTTTCAGAGGATCTGCTAGCTACGATTATTCTGAATTTTCCTGGCTGCGCGAAGCGAAAAGCAGTGCTATGTTCTTTAAGGATGGTGAATCTGAGTTTCTATCAGTTGTGTGAGTGTTTTGACCAATATTCTTATCACATATGATTACATTTTTAGATTTAGATTTTAGATTTAGATTTATTAAGTCCAAAAAACAGTAAAAACTGTTTGTGACGTATGGGGGATAGTATCTGGGCACGTTTTCTTCAGTTCCAGAATCCCTTCCCGTCATTTTAACTATAAATAGTTGAAAGATTAGTAAACGTTTAACATAAATAAAAATAAATTTTAAAAATCGCAAGATAAGCAATATTTAAAAAATAGATATTTTCGTTTCCGAGTTATAGAAAACTTACTTGCATCGGTAAAAGAATTGCAAGTACGATTTTTCTGCATTGCTAACAAAATAGCAACTCGCCCTTACCTCTACTCTTACCATTACAAGCAAAAGACCAACCATTACATTCAACCAAACAACATTTAAGTTGAGACCATGAATAACATAGGCGAAATAGTAGCCTATGTTTCCTAAAAATCCAATACGACGGGTACTAAGCCTCGTGTTCTAATTCTTTTGTTAAAAAAGTTTTACAAATATCTTAATGTAATGTATATATAATGTGTCTTTTCTAATGTGATGCAGGTAAATTCATCTTGATATCCTGCATCCCATACGGTAAATAAAGACACTAAAAACACAATACAGCTGACAGTAGGTTTCATTTGATTGCTTTTTTGTTCATAGCTCAATTTTACAGTTTATATCAGTAGATATATCAGACGCAATCTGGTGAATTTTTTCCTTCCTTTTCTTCACGTCGTCACCTTCGACTTGAACCTCAGGCACAACCAACTCCTCGAGGCTCGAAGCATTTTCCGCCCTGTGCTGTCCGTCGCTAACTTCCCGGCTTCTGCTCGCAGGCGTGGTGGTGGGGGGAACCGGGTCGCGATAACCTCCATTAAGACGGACCCGCCCGGCGGACGACCATGAAATGTTAAGGAGCGAGTTAGTTCAGAGAGGGCGGGCCGACGCGCAACTTCGGGGCGCCGTGGACGGGGTCGTCCCGGAGGACGATGGCGAGGAGAGAGGGTCGGTCGGCCTCTCGTCTAATCGAGGATCTTTCGGGATCGGGATTTTTTGTTGTCTTTGGTCTGGCTGCGTGGAGGGAAAACGCAAGAAGCACGTGTGAGGATGTAAGGGTACAGTGTGGACAGGCGTTGGCGGTTAGATTTAGATTTATTCAGTCAAAAAAACAGTAAAAACTGTATGTGACGTAGGGGGGAAATGATTATCTGCGCACGTTTTCTTGACTTCCAGAATCCCTTCCCGTCATTTTAATTATAAATATTTGAAAGAGAGTAAAAGTGTAACGTAAATATAAATAAATTTTAAAAAAATCGCAAGATTAGCAATATTTGAAAAATAGTCATTTTCGTTTTTGAGTTATAGAAAACATATTTGCATCGGTACACGAACTGCACGTATGATTTTTCTGCATTTCTAACAAAATAGCAACTCGCTCTTCCCTCTAGTCTTACCATTACAAGCAAAAGGACAATTCAACAAAACGTGCGCATAGTGAAGCTACATTTTCTTTCATCTAGTGAAATCATCTAGAATTTTCTCTTTCTCTTGCATCTAGTGAAATGAAGGGTCAAGGAAACATTCGCGGATTGTGAAGCTACATTTACGTCCAGAAGCAAAGCAGGGGGACATCTCAGCGTTTGCTCAATGAAACTGGACAAATACCTGATCGAGATGGTTTGAGTTGGCGGTTTGAGTTGGCGGTTTGAGTTGGCGGTTTGAGTTGGCGGTTTGAGTTGGCGGTTTGAGTTGGCGGTTTGAGTTGGCGGTTTGAGTTGGCGGTTTGAGTTGGCGGTTTGAGTTGGCGGTTTGAGTTGGCGGTTTGAGTTGGCGGTTTGAGTTGGCGGTTTGAGTTGGCGGTTTGAGTTGGCGGTTTGAGTTGGCGGTTTGAGTTGGCGGTTTGAGTTGGCGGTTTGAGTTGGCGGTTTGAGTTGGCGGTTTGAGTTGGCGGTTTGAGTTGGCGGTTTGAGTTGGCGGTTTGAGTTGGCGGTTTGAGTTGGCGGTTTGAGTTGGCGGTTTGAGTTGGCGGTTTGAGTTGGCGGTTTGAGTTGGCGGTTTGAGTTGGCGGTTTGAGTTGGCGGTTTGAGTTGGCGGTTTGAGTTGGCGGTTTGAGTTGGCGGTTTGAGTTGGCGGTTTGAGTTGGCGGTTTGAGTTGGCGGTTTGAGTTGGCGGTTTGAGTTGGCGGTTTGAGTTGGCGGTTTGAGTTGGCGGTTTGAGTTGGCGGTTTGAGTTGGCGGTTTGAGTTGGCGGTTTGAGTTGGCGGTTTGAGTTGGCGGTTTGAGTTGGCGGTTTGAGTTGGCGGTTTGAGTTGGCGGTTTGAGTTGGCGGTTTGAGTTGGCGGTTTGAGTTGCCGGTTTGAGTTGGCGATTTGAGTTGCCGGTTTGAGTTGGCGGTTTGAGTTGGCGGTTTGAGTTGGCGGTTTGAGTTGGCGGTTTGAGTTGGCGGTTTGAGTTGGCGGTTTGAGTTGGCGGTTTGAGTTGGAGTAGAAGTTGTTTCATCGATATCGCTCTGTTTAAAAGAAACTTGAATAGTTGAACGTGGCAGAGAAATAATATGTTCTTAACTCATTATTTTAATTAATTCTATTTGTTCGATAGACTATTTGTTTCGCCCTTCATTTTTCATGAAGGCGCGTATTACTCGTCTTTCTTTCTCGTCATCAATTATAGGACAAAACAGAAAGTACATTAATCTTACTATCGACAGACAGCTCACCCCCAAGCATCCAGGCTGGGAGATGGACAGGTAGAAAGCTGAACACAGAGACACAGGAAAAAAGAGAAACATGATTTCTGTATCAGGTGACTCGTCAAGAATATCGGTTTTTTCTGGCCTTATCCTGTTAATTCTACTGAGAGCGGTTATAAGCAAAACGAATAGCCCTCTATTTATTCGAAAAAAAAACGCGTAATAATTTACAAACAAACGAAAATTACATAATGAAATATTATGGAAGAATTAAGATAATAGTGTAATATTTTTTGGAAATAATGATTCGATGTATTAATGAATTTCTGGTGGAAGTCACTCATATTGTGTGTACGCCAGAAGACCTCCTATATAGACTACAACACCAGTAAATATGTCTACATTGTAACTTGTATATGTACCAGTAACGAAAGAGCGATCATACTCTTCATTGTAACGACGTGTTTTCTCAATATTTAGGGAGATTTTCCACAGGGTGAAACGAAATTGCGTAGACAGACCCGATGAAAGGCGTGATCTATTCTTACATGCATGCCCAACGAGCATTAGGGTTATTTAACGAACGATTTGTTTTGCGTGGGCACGGCCACTGACCGTTGTTCCGCTCCGTGTGTTCCACCCAGGTTTCCTTTAGAATTCTAGCCCCTGGACAGGTCTAAACCGTGTTTTACACGGTCATTTTCGCATCTTTTTTTCATCATTTTTCTGTACAGTAAATGGAAAAAGGACATTCGTTTCTACGCAGTATGTTTCGGTGCCGAAACTGGATGAGAGTTTTACACGGTTATTTCGGTCTTTGAACGTAATCATGGAGAAAATACTTTTTCCGGACGCCGCATATAGCGCTGAAGTTCAAACATTTGAACATCGCATCTGTGGTAATAAATTAAGTTAGGTTAGGTTAGGTTAGGTTAGGACTGAACTCGGATGCGACAATATTAGAATACATTGCAGAATTTATTTCTCTTTACATAACCACTTCACATTACAATTCAACACATCAGAACGCTCTCAGGCAACTACAAAATGATCATATCGCTTCACACGCGCAACAACCTAGAGAAACTTCCGTAAAGGGCCGCCAGGAGCGCGGTCGTCAAACTGGATGAAATCTGTTCCGAAAAATTAAGCATGCGTCATTTTTTCGTACAAATTACATTCAGTCTGGCCTGTATCTTTTCTGTACGAAAAATGATGAAAAAATGATCGTGTAAAACAGGCTTAAGGGATCATTTTCGTGGCGGTCCGACCCACGACCGTTCCTTAGACGCGTTTTTACTCTCACGTGCCGCTGACATTTCAATATATCCGAGATTTCCGGTTGAAAGAACGTGAGATCTCGTTAGGACGGGAAATTGTCGGTAGGATTAAATTTCGGAGGAAACTTGCCAGTGTTCTTTTGCATGCCACAAGGATGATATGGCCACTGTGGATTTTTCGCACTTCGGAAAATCCTCGCGACGAAGCTGGGTTCGAACCCTCGCGCTTTGGGTTTAAAGGCCACTCTTCTCCATCTCTTCCTTCCCCTCGCCTCTCTCCACTCATCTCAACACTCTCGTTTCCCTCTTCACGTCTTCAGCTTTCTCCTATTTCTTCCCACCCATCTTTCCGCACCCTTTCTACTCCTCTTCACTCTCCTCTTCCTAATCATCTTCCCTTCCCTCTCCCCTTCCATTTCCTCTTCCCTCTCCTCTTCCAACCTCTTTTCGCATCTTTTCCCCTTTCCCTCTCACATCCCCCTTCCTCATTCCTTCTCCCCTCTATTTCTATCCTCCTCCCCTTCTTCCCTCCTATCCCATTCTCTCATCCTCTTCCACTCTCTCATCCTATTTCGTTCTCCTCCTCTCTCCCATCCTCTACCCTCCACTCCGCATCCCTTTCCCCAGCCTTTCTCTAGTCCTTTTCCCTTTCTCCCGCTCTTTTCCCTTTCTCCCCACCTTTTCCCTTTATCTCTTCTCCTTTCCTCATTGTCTCATCCTTTTATCACTCTCTCCTTCTTTCCCCTTTCGCATTTCTCCTCTCCTGGTCGCTTTTCTCCTCTTTTCCCTTTCTCCCCTCCTTTCCCCTTCATCCTCAGCCCTTTCTCGCACCCAACAAAACTTTCCGAAAAAATAAGTAAGATTTTCCGTGTAAAAGTTAAATCTTCAGTGGCTAGCTTCAAAATGAGGTGTAATATTTCCAACGTACTCTCAATGATTGATGCTCTGTTTAATGCCTTATAGATGAAGACAGTGCAACATGAAAATCAATAATTATTTGCCGATAAGGGTCTGGAATTCAATTCTAATTTACATTCTTCATTGTTTTATTCGCATAAGAGCAACATTTTCAAAATAATTTAACTACGTTCGTATGCTACAACAGTGTTACACCCAGTAAACGACAGAGAAAAATCAACGAGAATGAAAGAAGATTCATTTTTCAGGCTGTTGTTTATAAATTCTTAAATAGTTTCGTTTTAAAACTGTTCTTGGTATTTAAATTAATGCCAAGTTTTACATCGACCTCCAATAATGTTTAATGCATGAAACACAAAATGTAGGATATGCATTAATGTTTGAAAAAATAGAACATCTCTTGGAGCACAGAGTACGCATGCATTCTTAAGAGAAATCTTCCGCTCAAAAAGAACGCAAATTTTATTTTGCATCGTAAACCAGGTAAAACTCGAAATATTCAACAGAAGATTACCTCTATCTTATACTCACCTCATTGCTATTCAAAACTCGACTTGTTTCCACGTTAGCGACGCTTTTTGGCGTTCAAGGAAAAAAACATCTGCTTTTGTTCACATCCCATTAATAAAAGAATTTTATATGCTTTGACATAAAATGACCCCGCTACGAGGTGATTACTTCGAGCTTATCTCAGATTCTCTTCGTATTTTTAGACAGGCTGAGGTAGCTCAGGGCATCAACTGATGTTATTACAGTGCCTCTGACTAGGAGATCTTAGGGTTAGAGTCTCGACGGTGGCATGCTTTTTTGATACTAGCTATACAGTTAGGTCGAATTCTGCCGCTGTCTGGAAAAGAATTTTATCTGCCGTCTGAGAAGAAGTCTAGCTGCCAACTTCTCTGATCGGTAGTTTTCCGTTGTTTCTCTGATCAACACCAAGTGAATGCCGGAAGTGTGCCCTAGGAAACGGGCAACAAACCTCACGCGATCTTTCCTTTCTCTTTCTTGTCCTATTCTCACTCCTAATTTATACACTCACATGCACTACCTCACATGCATTACATCTCACTACACTACCAGACGTGCCGGGAAACCAAGCGAGAGCTTCCTTGTCACAAAATAAACCAGAATAAACCATTTTCCATTCCTTGTCTCAGAATAAAGCAGGGATGTCTCCGTAGTACAAGGTCATTTGTTACATTGGCACCACAGTACTCGTATAAAATGTAATACTCGGAATATAAAATGGTGAGTATGCTATGTGATGTTTTTGTAATGTGCCGTAGGTTTGTCTAAAGCCGAACCCTTCAATTATATTTTTAATTTCCACGACATTATATTTCTTCATTCAATTATATTTTGACATTTCCATGCATATTCTATTCTTAGTATTGAAGGCAGCATTTATTTATATAATATATATGATGAAACACAGAATGTGTTCCCTTACACTAATTAAAACATTAGTGTAAGTAATCAATATATATTTTGGACTGCGCGGTACGTACGCCAAGCGCTGCGAACAACGACGGGAGCTAGCAACGGTCGCTACCGCCACCGGTGCCACCGCCGGGAGGCCAGCGTGAGAACGTCAGTTACAAACTGGGCAGCGAGCACGTGCAGGCGGTCGTTAGGAGAATTGCGAAAAAGACAGACGTTAGCGGAGCGGCGTAGAGTTCGGACGTGTGGCGAAGAGCTCGCCGTTAGCGCATGGACAAAAGGGAACATGCGATGCGTTCGTAAAGTAATAGTAATTGTGAAGCAGTAAATACGTGAAGTAGACAATGAGATTATCATTAGAATAAAAGATTCGTGTTGATAGAACAATCGATTGCGCTTGTAGTAATTAGTGTAGTGGAAACCTTACCGAAACTGTGTGGTACGGAACTGGGACCAGCACGCGTGATAGGCGCGGGTTGAGTAATTGAATCCATCGACGGAAGGTGATTCGAGAGAGGTGCAACGCCGTGGTATCAAGATCCGAGTCGGGGAGGAGTCACAAGGTCACCAGCCCAGGACGACCGCCACGCCATCGGCCGCCGACGGCCCACAGCTGCTGCAGAGGTAGGCAACCCTGTCGATACGAGCTGTTCCACGAGCATCGAAGGTATTTGGTCGGGGCCCCGAAGGTATGATAAATGCATATTACACCTAATCTTGGTACCATGGCAGAGTGTATAAAGGTTGTCAGATCATGTAATTAACAAATTTGATTTGCAAATAAACCTTGTTCATGATTGTATTTCTATTTCTGATTAACTTTCCCAATATTATACCAACTTATCCAGGGACCCATTCACGGAAAAGATACCCTCCTTTAGTGTTATATTGCAGTGAAATACCCGGCATCACCAGGTACGTCACAATATATATATATCTATATATATATATATATATATTATATACATTACGTACGCATACATATTACGTACGTATACGGGAAAGTAACTAGTGGTGTTACAGAATGGCACTGACTTTCTCGTAGTCGTTTTCTATTTTCTGTCTCAAATAGCTATTTTGACTTACCACACTCTTGCCAGCTGCCATCTTCGTCGCCTAATGTACATCTTTTAAAAAATGTCTCAATTTTTCCGTTTCCGAATTGCAGAATGCAAATATTACTTTATGAATATTAATATTCATAAAGTAAAATTGGGGTCTACAATCAGTAAACTGAAAAATTGAGAAAAAAAGCTATGTACTTTGGACGGCGAGAGACGGCAGCTGGCAAGAGGATGGAACAAATCAGAATAGTTAGCCCAGTCCAAAGCTGTACGCTCAATCGTAGTAGGTACAATGTTCATTAATACGTTGTTATGGTGTCTGTACTTGGTTACAGGTGCAGTGTTTGGGTTTACACACGACTTACAATATGTGTAAGAAAAGCCGAATCGTCTTGCAGAAAAACAGATAAATTTAACTTCACTTCTGACACCTTAGAAACCCGTTTTGTGCACCATAACAACCCAATATGAATTCGATGAATTCGAATCGATTCTGGAAATCGATTTTCCGCAGCCTTACATAACTTTCTCTATACTACGTGCATTACTCGGTATATACGTACGTATACGGGAAAGTAACTAGTGGTGCTACAGAATGGCACTGACTTTCTCGTAGTCGTTTTCTATTTTTTGTCTCAAATAGCTATTTTGACTTACCACACTCTTGAAAGCTGCAATCTTCGTCGCCTAATGTACATCTTTTAAAAAATGTCTCAATTTTTCCGTTTCCGAATTGCAGAATGCAAATATTACTTTATGAATATTAATATTCATAAAGTAAAATTGGGGTCTACAATCAGTAAACTGAAAAATTGGGAAAAAAGCATTGAACTTTGGACGGCGAGAGACGGCAGCTGGCAAGAGGATGGAACAAATCAGAAGGGTTAGCCCAGTCCAAAGCTGTATGCTTAGTCGTGGTAGGTACAATGTTCTTTAATACGTTGTTATGGTGTCTCTACTTGGTTACAGATGCAGTGTTTGGGTGTACACACGACTTACTATATGTGTAAGAAAAGCCGAGTGGTCTTGCAATAAAACAGATAAATTTAACTTTAATTCTGACACCTTAGAAACCCGTTTTGTGCACCATAACATCCCATTATGAATTCGATTAATTCGAATCGATTCTGGAAATCGATTTTCCGCAGCTTTACATAACTTTCTCTATACTACGTGCATTACTCGGTATATACGTGCTTATACGGGAAGGTAACGAGTAGTGCTACAGAATGGCACTGACTTTCTCGTAGTCGTTTTCTATTTTCTGTCTCAAATAGCTATTTTGACTTACCACACTCTTGCCAGCTGCCATCATCGTCGCCTAATGTACATCTTTAAAAAATGTCTCAATTTTTCCGTTTCCGAATTGCCGAATGCAAATATTACTTTATGAATATTAATATTCATAAAGTAAATTTGGGTCTACAATCAGTAAACTGCAAAATTAGGGAAAAAAGCAATGTACTTTGGACGGCGAGACGGCAGCTGGCAAGAGGATGGAACAAATCAAAATAGTTAGCCCAGTTCAAAGCTGTATGCTCAATCGTAGTAGGTACAATGTTCATTAATACGTTGTTATGGTGTTTCTACTTGGTTACAGGTGCAGTGTTTGGGTTTACACACGACTTACAATATGTGTAAGAAAAGCCGAATGGTCTTGCAAAAAAACAGATAAATATAAATTTACTTCTGACACCTTAGAAACCCGTTTTGTGCACCATAACAACCCATTATGAATTCGATGAATTCGAATCGCTTCTGGAATTCGAAAGAAGAGTTAGCCCAGTCCAAAGCTGTATGCTCAATCGTAGTAGGTACAATGATCATTAATACGTTGTTATGGTGTCTCTACTAGGTTACAGGTGCAGTGTTTGTGTTTACACACGACTTACTATATGTGTAAAAAAAAGCCGAATGGTCTTGCAAAAAAACAGATATTTTTAACTTCACTTCTGACACCTTAGAAAACCGTTTTGTGCACCATAACCACCTATTATGAATTCGATGAATTCGAATCGATTCTGGAAATCGATTTTCCGCAGCTTTACATAACTTAAAACTGAAAAATGACTAAATAAAAATTATCAGAAAAATTGGAAAAAAAAGCAATGTACTTTGGAAGGCGAGAGACGGCAGCTGGCAAGAAGATGGAACAAATCACAATAGTTAGCCCAGTCCAAAGCTGTATACTTCATCGTAGTAAGTACAATGTACATTAATACGTTGTTATGGTGTCGTTACTTGGTTACAGGTACAGTGTTTGGGTTTACATACGACTTACAATATGTTTAAGAAAAGCCGAATCGTCTTGCAGAAAACAGATAAATTTAACTTCACTTCTGACATCTTAGAAACCCGTTTTGTGCACAATAACAACACATTTTGAATTCCATGAATTCCAATTGATTCTGGAAATCGATTTTCCGCAGCTTTACATAACTTAAAACAGAAATATAACTGTATAAATATAAACTGAAAAATTGGAAAAAAAAAGCAATGTACTTTGGAAGGCGAGAGACGGCAGCTGGCAAGAAGATGGAACAAATCACAATAGTTAGCCCAGTCCAAAGCTGTATACTTCATCGTAGTAAGTACAATGTACATTAATACGTTGTTATGGTGTCGTTACTTGGTTACAGGTACAGTGTTTGGGTTTACATACGACTTACAATATGTTTAAGAAAAGCCGAATCGTCTTGCAGAAAACAGATAAATTTAACTTCACTTCTGACATCTTAGAAACCCGTTTTGTGCACAATAACAACACATTTTGAATTCCATGAATTCCAATTGATTCTGGAAATCGATTTTCCGCAGCTTTACATAACTTAAAACAGAAATATAACTGTATAAAAATAAACAGAAAAATTGGAAAAAAAAGCAATGTACTTTGGAAGGCGAGAGACGGCAGCTGGCAAGAGGATGGAACAAATCAGAATAGTTAGCCCAGTCCAATGTTGTATACTCAATCGTAGTAGGTACAATGTTCATTAATACGTTGTTATGGTGTCGTTACTTGGTTACAGGTGCAGTGTTTGGGTTTACACACGTCTTACGATATGTTTAAGAAAACCCGAATCGTCTTGCAGAAAAACAGATAAATTTAACTTCACTTCTGACAACTTAGAAACCCGTTTTGTGCACCATAACAACCCATTATGAATTCGATGAATTAGAATCGATTCTGGAAATCGATTTTCCGTAGCTTTACATAATTTAAAACTAAAAAATTACTGAATAAAAATAATCTGAAAAATTGGGAAAAAAAGCAATGTACTTTGGAAGGCGAGAGACGGCAGATGGCAAGAAGATGGAAAAAATCACAATAGTTAGCCCAGTCCAAAGCTGTATACTTCATCGTAGTAGGTACAATGCACATTAATACGTTGTTATGGTGTCGTTACTTAGTTACAGGTACAGTGTTTGGGTTTACATACGACTTCCAATATTTTGAAGAAAAGCCGAATCGTCTTGCACAAAAACAGATAAATTTAACTTCACTTCTGACACCTTAGAAACCCGTTTTGTGCACCATAACAACCCATTATGAATTCGATGAATTCCAATCGATTCTGGAAATCAATTTTTGCAGCTTTACATAACTTAAAACAGAAATATACCTGTATAAAAATAAACTGAAAAATTGGAAAAAAAAGCAATGTAGTTTGGACGGCTAGAGACGGCAGCTGGCAAGAGAATGGAACAAATCAGAATAGTTAGCCCAGTCAAAAGCTGTATACTCAATCGTAGTAGGTACAATGTTCATTAATACGTTGTTATGGTGTCGTTACTTGGTTACAGGTGCAGTGTTTGGGTTTACACACGACTTACGATATGTTTAAGAAAACCCGAATCGTCTTGCAGAAAAACAGATAAATTTAACTTCAATTCTGACACCTTGGAAACCCGTTTTGTGCACCATAACAACCCATTATGAATTCGATGAATTCGAATCGATTCTGGAAATCGATTTTCCGCAGCTTTACATAATTTAAAACTAAAAAATTACTGAATAAAATTAATCTGAAAAATTGGGGAAAAAAAGCAATGTACTTTGGAAGATGAGAGACGGCAGCTGGCAAGAAGATGGAACAAATCAGAATTGTTAGCCAGTCCAAAGCTGTTTACTTCATCGTAGTATGTACAATGTACATTAATACGTTGTTATGGTGTCGTTACTTGGTTACCGGTACAGTGTTTGGGTTTACATACCATTTACAATATGATTAAGAAAAGCCGAATCGTCTTGCAGAAAAACAGATAAATTTAACTTAATTTCTGACATCTTAGGAACCCGTTTTGTGCACAATAACATTCCATTATGAATTCGATGAATTCGAATCGATTCTGGAAATCGATTTTCCGCAGTTTTACATAACTTAAAACTAAAAAATTACTGAATAAAAATAATCTGAAAAATTGGAAAAAAAGCAATGTACTTTGGAAGGCGAGAGACGGCAGCTGGCAAGAGGATGGAACAAATCAGAATAGTTAGCCCAGTCCAATGTTGTATACTCAATGGTAGTAGGTACAATGTACATTTATAAGTTGTTATGGTGTCGTTACTTGGTCACAGGTACAGTGTTTGGGTTTACACACGACTTACAATATGTTTAATAAAAGCCGAATCGTCTTGCAGAAAAACAGAAAAATTAAACTTCACTTCTGACACCTTAGAAACCCGTTTTGTGCACCATAACAACCCATTATGAATTCGATGAATTCGAATCGATTCTGGAAATCGATTTTTCGCAGCTTTACATAATTTAAAACTAAAAAATTACTGAATAAAAATAATCTAAAAAATTGGGAAAAAAAGCAATGTACTTTGGAAGGCGAGAGACGGCAGCTGGCAAGAAGATGGAACAAATCACAATAGTTAGCCCAGTCCAAAGCTGTATACTTTATCGTAGTAGGTACAATGTTTATTAATACGTTGTTATGGTGTCGTTACTTGGTTACAGGTACAGTGTTTGGGTTTACATACGACTTACAATCTGTTTAAGAAAAGCCGAATCGTCTTGCAGAAAAACAGATAAATTTAACTTAGAAACACCTTAGAAACCCGTTTTGTGCACCATAACAACCCATTTAGAATTCGATGAATTCGAATCGATTCTGGAAATCGATTTTCCGCAGCTTTACATAACTTAAAACTGAAAAATGACTGAATAAAAATAATCTGAAAAATTGGGAAAAAAAGCAATGTACTTTGGAAGGCGAGAGACGGCAGCTGGCAAGAGGATGGAACAAATCAGAATACTTAGCCCAGCCCATAGCTGTATACTTCATCGTAGTAGGTACAATGTACATTAATACGTTGTTATGGTGTCGTTACTTGGTTACAAGTACAGTGTTTGGGTTTACATACGACTTACAATATGTTTAAGAAAAGCCGAATCGTCTTGCAGAAAAACAGATAAATTTAACTTCACTTCTGACATCTTAGAAACCCGTTTTTTGCGCAATAACAGCCCATTTTGAATTCGATGAATTCGAATCGATTCTGGAAATCGATTTTCCGCAGCTTTACATAACTTAAAACAGAAATATAACTGTATAAAAATGAACTGAAAAATTGGAAAAAAAAGCAATGTACTTTGGAAGGCGAGAGACGGCAGCTGGCAAGAGGATGGAACAAATCAGAATAGTTAGCCCAGTCCAATGTTCTATTCTCAATCGTAGTAGGTACAATGTACATTTATAAGTTGTTATGGTGTCGTTACTTGGTCACAGGTACAGTGTTTGGGTTTACACACGACTTACAATATGTTTAATAAAAGCCGAATCGTCTTGCAGAAAAACAGAAAAATTTAACTTCGCTTCTGACACCTTTAAACCCGTTTTGTGCACCATAACAACCCATTATGAATTCGATGAATTCGAATCAATTCTGGAAATCGATTTTCCGAAGCTTTACATTACATAAAACTAAAAAATTACTGAATAAAAATAATCTAAAAAATTGGGAAAAAAAAGCAATGTACTTTGGAAGGCGAGAGACGGCAGCTGGCAAGAAGATGGAACAAATCACAATAGTTAGCCCAGTCCAAAGCTGTATACTTCATCGTAGTAGGTACAATGTTTATTAATACGTTGTCATGGTGTCGTTACTTGGTTACAGGTACAGTGTTTGGGTTTACATACGACTTACAATCTGTTTAAGAAAAGCCGAATCGTCTTGCAGAAAAACAGATAAATTTAACTTCAATTCTGACACCTTGGAAACCCGTTTTGTGCACCATAACAACCCATTATGAATTCGATGAATTCGAATCGATTCTGGAAATCGATTTTCCGCAGCTTTACATAATTTAAAACTAAAAAATTACTGAATAAAATTAATCTGAAAAATTGGGGAAAAAAAGCAATGTACTTTGGAAGATGAGAGACGGCAGCTGGCAAGAAGATGGAACAAATCAGAATTGTTAGCCAGTCCAAAGCTGTTTACTTCATCGTAGTATGTACAATGTACATTAATACGTTGTTATGGTGTCGTTACTTGGTTACCGGTACAGTGTTTGGGTTTACATACCATTTACAATATGATTAAGAAAAGCCGAATCGTCTTGCAGAAAAACAGATAAATTTAACTTAATTTCTGACATCTTAGGAACCCGTTTTGTGCACAATAACATTCCATTATGAATTCGATGAATTCGAATCGATTCTGGAAATCGATTTTCCGCAGTTTTACATAACTTAAAACTAAAAAATTACTGAATAAAAATAATCTGAAAAATTGGAAAAAAAGCAATGTACTTTGGAAGGCGAGAGACGGCAGCTGGCAAGAGGATGGAAAAAATCAGAATAGTTAGCCCAGTCTAAAGCTGTATACTCAATCGTAGTAGGTACAATGTTCATTTATACGTTGTTATGGTGTCGTTACTTGGTTACAGGTACAGTGTTTGGGTTTACACACGACTTACAATATGTTTAATAAAAGCCGAATCGTCTTGCAAAGAAACAGAAAAATTTAACATCCTTTCTGACACCTTAGAAACCCGTTTTGTGCACCAAAGCAACCCATTATGAATTCGATAAATTCAAATCGATTCTGGAAATCGATTTTCGGCAACTTTACATAACTTAAAACAAAAAAATTACTGAATAAAAATAATCTGAAAAATTGGAAAAAAAGCAATGTACTTTGGAAGGCGAGAGACGGCAGCTGGCAAGAGGATTGAAAAAATCAGAATAGTTAGCCCAGTCCAAAGCTGTATACTCAATCGTAGTAGGTACAATGTTCATTAATACGTTGTTTTGGTGTCGTTACTTGGTTACAGGTACAGTGTTTGGGTTTACACACGACTTACAATATGTTTAAGAAAAGCCGAATCGTCTTGCAGAAAAACAGATAAATTTAACTTCACTTCTGACGTCTTAGAAACCCGTTTTGTGCACAATAACAACCCATTATGAATTCGATGAATTCGAATCGATTCTGGAAATCGATTTTCCGCAGCTTTACATAACACAAAACTGAGAAGTGACTGAATAAAAATAATCTGAAAAATGGGGAAAAAAAGCAATGTACTTTGGAAGGCGAGAGACGGCAGCTGGCAAGAAGATGGAACAAATCAGAATTGTTAGCCAGTCGAAAGCTGTTTACTTCATCGTAGTAGGTACAATGTACATTAATACGTTGTTATGGTGTCGTTACTTGGTTACAGGTACAGTGTTTGGGTTTACATACCATTTACAATATGATTAAGAAAAGCCGAATCGTCTTGCAGAAAAACAGATAAATTTAACTTAATTTCTGACATCTTAGGAACCCGTTTTGTGCACAATAACATTCCATTATGAATTCGATGAATTCGAATCGATTCTGGAAATCGATTTTCCGCAGTTTTACATAACTTAAAACAGAAATATAACTGTATAAAAATAAACAAAAAAATTGGAAAAAAAGCAATGTCCTTTGGAAGGCGAGAGACGGCAGCTGGCAAGAGGATGGAACAAATCAGAATAGTTAGCCCAGGCCAATGTTGTATACTCAATCGTAGTAGGTACAATGTACATTTATAAGTTGTTATGGTGTCGTTACTTGGTCACAGGTACAGTGTTTGGGTTTACACACGACTTACAATCTGTTTAAGAAAAGCCGAATCGTCTTGCAGAAAAACAGATAAATTTAAATTCAATTCTGACACGTTGGAAACCCGTTTTGTGCACCATAACAACCCATTATGAATTCGATGAATTCGAATCGATTCTGGAAATCGATTTTTCGCAGCTTTACATAATTTAAAACTAAAAAATTACTGAATAAAATTAATCTGAAAAATTGGGAAAAAAAAGCAATGTACTTTGGAAGGCGACAAAGGGCAGCTGGCAAGAAGATGGAACAAATCACAATAGTTAGCCCAGTCCAAAGCTGTATACTTCATCGTAGTAGGTACAATGTACATTAATACGTTGTTATGGTGTCGTTACTTGGTAACAGGTACAGTGTTTGGGTTTACATACGACTTACAATATGTTTAAGAAAAGCCGAATCGTCTTGCAGAAAAACAGATAAATTTAACTTAGAAACACCTTAGAAACCCGTTTTGTGCACCATAACAACCCATTTAGAATTCGATGAATTCGAATCGATTCTGGAAATCGATTTTCCGCAGCTTTACATAACTTAAAACTGAAAAATGACTGAATAAAAATAATCTGAAAAATTGGGAAAAAAAGCAATGTACTTTGGAAGGCGAGAGACGGCAGCTGGCAAGAGGATGGAACAAATCAGAATACTTAGCCCAGCCCATAGCTGTATACTTCATCGTAGTAGGTACAATGTACATTAATACGTTGTTATGGTGTCGTTACTTGGTTACAAGTACAGTGTTTGGGTTTACATACGACTTACAATATGTTTAAGAAAAGCCGAATCGTCTTGCAGAAAAACAGATAAATTTAACTTTACTTCTGACACCTTAGGAACCCGTTTTGTGCACAATAACAAGCCATTATTAATTCGATGAATTCGAATCGATTCTGGAAATCGATGTTCCGCAGCTTTACATAACTTAAAACAGAAATATAACTGTATAAAAATAAACAGAAAAATTGGAAAAAAAAGCAATGTACTTTGGAAGGCGAGAGACGGCAGCTGGCAAGAGGATGGAACAAATCAGAATAGTTAGCCCAGTCCAATGTTGTATACTCAATCGTAGTAGGTACAATGTTCATTAATACGTTGTTATGGTGTCGTTACTTGGTTACAGGTGCAGTGTTTGGGTTTACACACGTCTTACGATATGTTTAAGAAAACCCGAATCGTCTTGCAGAAAAACAGATAAATTTAACTTCACTTCTGACACCTTAGAAACCCGTTTTGTGCACCATAACAACCCATTATGAATTCGATGAATTAGAATCGATTCTGGAAATCTATTTTCCGCAGCTTTACATAATTTAAAACTAAAAAATTACTGAATAAAAATAATCTGAAAAATTGGGAAAAAAAGCAATGTACTTTGGAAGGCGAGAGGCGGCAGATGGCAAGAAGATGGAAAAAATCACAATAGTTAGCCCAGTCCAAAGCTGTATACTTCATCGTAGTAGGTACAATGCACATTAATACGTTGTTATGGTGTCGTTACTTAGTTACAGGTACAGTGTTTGGGTTTACATACGACTTCCAATATTTTGAAGAAAAGCCGAATCGTCTTGCACAAAAACAGATAAATTTAACTTCACTTCTGACACCTTAGAAACCCGTTTGGTGCACCATAACAACCCATTATGAATTCGATGAATTCCAATCGATTCTGGAAATCAATTTTGCAGCTTTACATAACTTAAAACAGAAATATACCTGTATAAAAATAAACTGAAAAATTGGAAAAAAAAGCAATGTAGTTTGGACGGCAAGAGACGGCAGCTGGCAAGAGAATGGAACAAATCAGAATAGTTAGCCCAGTCAAAAGCTGTATACTCAATCGTAGTAGGTACAATGTTCATTAATACGTTGTTATGGTGTCGTTACTTGGTTACAGGTGCAGTGTTTGGGTTTACACACGACTTACGATATGTTTAAGAAAACCCGAATCGTCTTGCAGAAAAACAGATAAATTTAACTTCACTTCTGACACCTTAGAAACCCGTTTTGTGCACCATAACAACCCATTATGAATTCGATGAATTAGAATCGATTCTGGAAATCGATTTTCCGCAGCTTTACATAACTCAAAACTGAAAAGTGACTGAATAAAAATAATCTGAAAAATTGGGAAAAAAAGCAATGTACTTTGGAAGGCGAGAGACGGCAGCTGGCAAGAAGATGGAACAAATCAGATTAGTTAGCCCAGTCCAAAGCTGTTTACTTCATCGTAGTAGGTACAATGTACATTAATACGTTGTTATGGTGTCGTTACTTGGTTACAGGTACAGTGTTTGGGTTTACATACCATTTACAATATGATTAAGAAAAGCCAAATCGTCTTGCAGAAAAACAGATAAATTTAACTTAATTTCTGACATCTTAGGAACCCGTTTTGTGCACAATAACATCCCATTATGAATTCGATGAATTCGAATCGATTCTGGAAATCGATTTTCCGCAGCTTTACATAACTTAAAACAGAAATATAACTGTATAAATATAAACTGAAAAATTGGAAAAAAAAGCAATGTACTTTGGAAGGCGAGAGACGGCAGCTGGCAAGAAGATGGAACAAATCACAATAGTTAGCCCAGTCCAAAGCTGTATACTTCATCGTAGTAGATACAATGTTTATTAATACGTTGTTATTGTGTCATACTTGGTTGCAGGTACAGTGTTTGGGTTTACATACGACTTACAATATGTTTAAGAAAAGCCGAATCGTCTTGCAGAAAAACAGATAAATTTAACTTTACTTCTGACACCTTAGGAACCCGTTTTGTGCACAATAACAAGCCATCATTAATTCGATGAATTCGAATCGATTCTGGAAATCGATGTTCCGCAGCTTTACATAACTTAAAACAGAAATATAACTGTATAAAAATAAACAGAAAAATTGGAAAAAAAAGCAATGTACTTTGGAAGGCGAGAGACGGCAGCTGGCAAGAGGATGGAACAAATCAGAATAGTTAGCCCAGTCCAATGTTGTATACTCAATCGTAGTAGGTACAATGTTCATTAATACGTTGTTATGGTGTCGTTACTTGGTTACAGGTGCAGTGTTTGGGTTTACACACGTCTTACGATATGTTTAAGAAAACCCGAATCGTCTTGCAGAAAAACAGATAAATTTAACTTCACTTCTGACACCTTAGAAACCCGTTTTGTGCACCATAACAACCCATTATGAATTCGATGAATTAGAATCGATTCTGGAAATCTATTTTCCGCAGCTTTACATAATTTAAAACTAAAAAATTACTGAATAAAAATAATCTGAAAAATTGGGAAAAAAAGCAATGTACTTTGGAAGGCGAGAGGCGGCAGATGGCAAGAAGATGGAAAAAATCACAATAGTTAGCCCAGTCCAAAGCTGTATACTTCATCGTAGTAGGTACAATGCACATTAATACGTTGTTATGGTGTCGTTACTTAGTTACAGGTACAGTGTTTGGGTTTACATACGACTTCCAATATTTTGAAGAAAAGCCGAATCGTCTTGCACAAAAACAGATAAATTTAACTTCACTTCTGACACCTTAGAGACCCGTTTGGTGCACCATAACAACCCATTATGAATTCGATGAATTCCAATCGATTCTGGAAATCAATTTTGCAGCTTTACATAACTTAAAACAAAATATACCTGTATAAAAATAAACTGAAAAATTGGAAAAAAAAGCAATGTAGTTTGGACGGCAAGAGACGGCAGCTGGCAAGAGAATGGAACAAATCAGAATAGTTAGCCCAGTCAAAAGCTGTATACTCAATCGTAGTAGGTACAATGTTCATTAATACGTTGTTATGGTGTCGTTACTTGGTTACAGGTGCAGTGTTTGGGTTTACACACGACTTACGATATGTTTAAGAAAACCCGAATCGTCTTGCAGAAAAACAGATAAATTTAACTTCACTTCTGACACCTTAGAAACCCGTTTTGTGCACCATAACAACCCATTATGAATTCGATGAATTAGAATCGATTCTGGAAATCGATTTTCCGCAGCTTTACATAACTCAAAACTGAAAAGTGACTGAATAAAAATAATCTGAAAAATTGGGAAAAAAAGCAATGTACTTTGGAAGGCGAGAGACGGCAGCTGGCAAGAGGATGGAACAAATCAGAATAGTTAGCCCAGGCCAATGTTGTATACTCAATCGTAGTAGGTACAATGTACATTTATAAGTTGTTATGGTGTCGTTACTTGGTCACAGGTACAGTGTTTGGGTTTACACACGACTTACAATATGTTTAATAAAAGCCGAATCGTCTTGCAGAAAAACAGAAAAATTAAACTTCACTTCTGACACCTTAGAAACCCGTTTTGTGCACCATAACAACCCATTATGAATTCGATGAATTCGAATCGATTCTGGAAATCGATTTTCCGCAGCTTTACATAACTTAAAACTAAAAAATTACTGAATAAAAATAATCTAAAAAATTGGGAAAAAAAGCAATGTACTTTGGAAGGCGAGAGACGGCAGCTGGCAAGAAGATGGAACAAATCACAATAGTTAGCCCAGTCCAAAGCTGTATACTTTATCGTAGTAGGTACAATGTTTATTAATACGTTGTTATGGTGTCGTTACTTGGTTACAGGTACAGTGTTTGGGTTTACATACGACTTACAATCTGTTTAAGAAAAGCCGAATCGTCTTGCAGAAAAACAGATAAATTTAACTTAGAAACACCTTAGAAACCCGTTTTGTGCACCATAACAACCCATTTAGAATTCGATGAATTCGAATCGATTCTGGAAATCGATTTTCCGCAGCTTTACATAACTTAAAACTGGAAAAATGACTGAATAAAAATAATCTGAAAAATTGGGAAAAAAGCAATGTACTTTGGAAGGCGAGAGACGGCAGCTGGCAAGAGGATGGAACAAATCAGAATACTTAGCCCAGCCCATAGCTGTATACTTCATCGTAGTAGGTACAATGTACATTAATACGTTGTTATGGTGTCGTTACTTGGTTACAAGTACAGTGTTTGGGTTTACATACGACTTACAATATGTTTAAGAAAAGCCGAATCGTCTTGCAGAAAAACAGATAAATTTAACTTCATTTCTGACATCTTAGAAACCCGTTTTTTGCGCAATAACAGCCCATTTTGAATTCGATGAATTCGAATCGATTCTGGAAATCGATTTTCCGCAGTTTACATAACTTAAAACAGAAATATAACTGTATAAAAATGAACTGAAAAATTGGAAAAAAAAGCAATGTACTTTGGAAGGCGAGAGACGGCAGCTGGCAAGAGGATGGAACAAATCAGAATAGTTAGCCCAGTCCAATGTTCTATTCTCAATCGTAGTAGGTACAATGTACATTTATAAGTTGTTATGGTGTCGTTACTTGGTCACAGGTACAGTGTTTGGGTTTACACACGACTTACAATATGTTTAATAAAAGCCGAATCGTCTTGCAGAAAAACAGAAAAATTTAACTTCGCTTCTGACACCTTATAAACCCGTCTTTGAGCACCATAACAACCCATTATGAATTCGATGAATTCGAATCAATTCTGGAAATCGATTTTCCGAAGCTTTACATTACATAAAAACTAAAAAATTACTGAATAAAAATAATCTAAAAAATTGGAAAAAAAGCAATGTACTTTGGAAGGCGAGAGACGGCAGCTGGCAAGAAGATGGAACAAATCACAATAGTTAGCCCAGTCCAAAGCTGTATACTTCATCGTAGTAGGTACAATGTTTATTAATACGTTGTTATGGTGTCGTTACTTGGTTACAGGTACAGTGTTTGGGTTTACATACGACCTTACAATCTGTTTAGAAAAGCGAATCGTCTTGCAGAAAACAGATAAATTTAACTTCAATTCTGACACCTTGGAAACCCGTTTTGTGCACCATAACAACCCATTATGAATTCGATGAATTCGAATCGATTCTGGAAATCGATTTTCCGCAGCTTTACATAATTTAAAACTAAAAAATTACTGAATAAAATTAATCTGAAAAATTGGGAAAAAAAAGCAATGTACTTTGGAAGATGAGAGACGGCAGCTGGCAAGAAGATGGAACAAATCAGAATTGTTAGCCAGTCCAAAGCTGTTTACTTCATCGTAGTATGTACAATGTACATTAATACGTTGTTATGGTGTCGTTACTTGGTTACGGTACAGTGTTTGGGTTTACATACCATTTACAATATGATAAGAAAAGCCGAATCGTCTTGCAGAAAAAACAGATAAATTTAACTTAATTTCTGACATCTTAGGAACCCGTTTTGTGCACAATAACATTCCATTATGAATTCGATGAATTCGAATCGATTCTGGAAATCGATTTTCCGCAGTTTTACATAACTTAAAACTAAAAATTACTGAATAAAAATAATCTGAAAAATTGGAAAAAAAGCAATGTACTTTGGAAGGCGAGAGACGGCAGCTGGCAAGAGGATGGAAAAAATCAGAATAGTTAGCCCAGTCTAAAGCTGTATACTCAATCGTAGTAGGTACAATGTTCATTTATACGTTGTTATGGTGTCGTTACTTGGTTACAGGTACAGTGTTTGGGTTTACACACGACTTACAATATGTTTAATAAAAGCCGAATCGTCTTGCAAAGAACAGAAAATTTAACATCCTTTCTGACACCTTAGAAACTCGTTTTGTGCACCAAAACAACCCATTATGAATTCGATAAATTCGAATCGATTCTGGAAATCGTTTTTCCGCAACTTTACATAACTTAAAACTAAAAATTACTGAATAAAAATAATCTGAAAAATTGGAAAAAAAGCAATGTACTTTGGAAGGCGAGAGACGGCAGCCTGCAAGAGGATTGAAAAATCAGAATAGTTAGCCCAGTCCAAAGCTGTATACTCAATCGTAGTAGGTAGAATGTTCATTAATACGTTGTTTTGGTGTCGTTACTTGGTTACAGGTACAGTGTTTGGGTTTACACACGACTTACAATATGTTTAAGAAAAGCCGAATCGTCTTGCAGAAAAACAGATAAATTTAACTTCACTTCTGACGTCTTAGAAACCCGTTTTGTGCACAATAACAACCCATTATGAATTCGATGAATTCGAATCGATTCTGGAAATCGATTTTCCGCAGCTTTACATAACCCAAAACTGAGAAGTGACTGAATAAAAATAATCTGAAAAATGGGGAAAAAAAGCAATGTACTTTGGAAGGCGAGAGACGGCAGCTGGCAAGAAGATGGAACAAATCAGAATTGTTAGCCAGTCCAAAGCTGTTTACTTCATCGTAGTAGGTACAATGTACATTAATACGTTGTTATGGTGTCGTTACTTGGTTACAGGTACAGTGTTTGGGTTTACATACCATTTACAATATGATTAAGAAAAGCCGAATCGTCTTGCAGAAAAACAGATAAATTTAACTAATTTCTGACATCTTAGGAACCCGTTTTGTGCACAATAACTTTCCATTATGAATTCGATGAATTCGAATCGATTCTGGAAATCGATTTTCCGCAGTTTTACATAACTTAAAACAGAAATAAAACTGTATAAAAATAAACAAAAAAATTGGAAAAAAAGCAATGTCCTTTGGAAGGCGAGAGACGGCAGCTGGCAAGAGGATGGAACAAATCAAAATAGTTAGCCCAGGCCAATGTTGTATACTCAATCGTAGTAGGTACAATGTACATTTATAAGTTGTTATGGTGTCGTTACTTGGTCACAAGGTACAGTGTTTGGGTTTACACACGACTTACAATCTGTTAAGAAAGCCGGAATCGTCTTGCAGAAAAACAGATAAATTTAAATTCAATTCTGACACGTTGGAAACCCGTTTTGTGCACCATAACAACCCATTATGAATTCGATGAATACGAATCGATTCTGAAATCGATTTTTCGCAGCTTTACATAATTTAAAACTAAAAAATTACTGAATAAAATTATCTGAAAAATTGGGAAAAAAAAGCAATGTACTTTGGAAGGCGACAAACGGCAGCTAGAAGAAGATGGAACAAATCACAATAGTTAGCCCAGTCCAAAGCTGTATACTTCATCGTAGTAGGTACAATGTACATTAATACGTTGTTATGGTGTCGTTACTTGGTAACAGGTACAGTGTTTGGGTTTACATACGACTTACAATATGTTTAAGAAAAGCCGAATCGTCTTGCAGAAAAACAGATAAATTTAACTTCACTTCTGAAATCTTAGAACCCGTTTTGTGCACAATAACAACCCATTTGAATTCGATGAATTGGAATCGATTATGGAAATCGATTTTCCGCAGCTTTACATAACTTAAAAAAGAAATATAACTGTATAAAAATGAACTGAAAAATTGGGGAAAAAAGCAATGTACTTTGGAAGGCGAGAGACGGCAGCTGGCAAGAGGATGGAACAAATCAGAATGCTTAGCCCAGTCCAATGTTGTATACTCGATTGTAGTAGTTACAATGTTCATTTTATACGTTGTTATGGTGTCGTTACTTGGTTACAGGTACAGTGTTTGGGTGTTCACACGACTTACAATATGTTTAATAAAAGCCGAATCGTCTTGCAGAAAAACAGATAAATTTAACTTCACTTCTGACACCTTAAAAACCCCGTTTTGTGCACCATAACAACCCATTATGAATTCGATGAATTCGAATCGATTCTGGAAAGCGATTTTCCGCAGCTTTACATAACTTAAAACTAAAAATTACTGAATAAAAATAATCTGAAAAATTGGGAAAAAGATGCAGTGTACTTTGGAAGGCGAGAGACGGCAGCTGGCAAGAGGATGAAACAAATCAGAAGAGTTAGCCAAGTCCAAAGCTATATACTCAATCGTAGTAGGTACATTGTTCATTTATACGTTGTTATGGTGTCGTTACATGGTTACAGGTACAGTGTTTGGGTTTACACACGACTTACAATATGTTTAATAAAAGCCGAATCGTCTTGCAAAAAAACAGAAAAATTTAACATCCTTTCTGACACGTTAGAAACCCGTTTTGTGCATCATAACAACCCATTATGAATTCGAGTGAATTCGAATCGATTCTGGAAATCGATTTTCCGCAGCTTTACATAATTTAAAACTAAAAAATTACTGAATAAAAATAATCTGAAAAATTGGAAAAAAAAGCAATGTACTGTGGAAGGCGAGAGACGGCAGCTGGCAAGAAGATGGAACAAATCAGAATAGTTAGCCCAGTCCAAAGCTGTATACTTCATCGTAGTAGGTACAATGTTACATTAATACCGTTGTTATGGTGTCGTTAGCTTGGTTACAGGTACAGTGTTTGGGTTTACATACGACTTACAATATGTTTAGAAAAGACGAATCGTCTTGCAGAAAAACAGATAAATTTAATTTACTTCTGACATCTTAGAAACCCGTTTTGTGCACAATAACAACCCATTTTGAATTCGATGAATTCGAATCGATTCTGGAAATCGATTTTCCCCAGCTTTACATAACTTAAAACAGAAATATATCTGTATAAAAATGAACTGAAAAATTGGGAAAAAAAGAAATGTACTTTGGAAGGCGAGAGACGGCAGCTGGCAAGAGGATGGAACAAAACAGAATACTTAGCCCAGTCCAATGTTGTATACTCGATTGTAGTAGGTACAATGTTCATTTATACGTTGTTATGGTGTCGTTACTTGGTTACAGGTACAGTGTTTGGGTTTACACACGATTTTACAATATGTTTAATAAAATCCGAATCGTCTTGCAGAAAAACAGATAAATTTAACTATCACTTCTGACACCTTAAAAAACCCGTTTTGTGCACCATAACAACCCCATTATGAATTCGATGAATTCGAATCGATTTCTGGAAATCGATTTTCCGCAGCTCTACATAACTTAAAACTAAAAAATTACTGAATAAAAATAATCTGAAAAATTGGGAAAAAAAAAACAATGTACTTTGGAAGGCGACAAACGGCAGCTGGCAAAAAGATGGAACAAATCACAATAGTTAGCCCAGTCCAAAGCTGTATACTTCATCGTAGTAGGTACAATGCACATTTATACGTTGTTTATGGTGTCGTTACTTGGTTACAGGTACAGTGTTTGGGTTTACATACGACTTACAATATTTTTAAGAAAAGCCGAATCGTCCTTGCAGAAAAACAAATAAATTTAACTTCACTTCTGACATCTTAGAAACCCGTTTTGTGCACAATAACAACCTATTTTGAATTCGATGAATTCGAATCGATTCTGGAAATCGATTTTCCGCAGCTTTACATAACTTAAAACAGAATATAACTGTATAAAAATAAACTGAAAAATTGAAAAAAAAGCAATGAACTTTGAAGGCGAGAGACGGCAGCTGGCAAGAGGATGAAACAAATCAGAAGAGTTAGCCAAGTCCAAAGCTGTATACTCAATCGTATTAGGTACAATGTTCATTTATACGTTGTTATGGTGTCGTTACATGGTTACAGGTACAGTGTTTGGGTTTACACAGACTTACAATATGTATAATAAAAGCCGAATCGTCTTGCAAAAAAACAGAAAAATTTAACATCTTTTCTGACACTTAGAAACCCGTTTTGTGCACCATAACAACCCATTATGAATTCGATGAATTCGAATCGATTCTGGAATCGATTTTCCGCAGATTTACATAACTTAAAACCTAAAAAATTACTAAATAAAAAAAAATCTAAAAAATTGGGTAAAAAAGCAATGTACTTTGGAAAGCGAGAGACGGCAGCTGGCAAGAAGATGGAACAAATCACAATAGTTAGCCCAGTCCAAAGCTGTATACTTCATTGTAG
>JAZDUA010001059.1:0-231436 GCA_038098605.1 Gryllus longicercus
AAACCAAACCATAAGAACCTACTTTTTTAAAGTAATTTAAAATTCGATGCACTCAAAGATTGTTATTGTAACTAAGACGGTTATAATATTAATAATATTGTGTATTTGATATCCTAGCTGTTAATTTTATTGATACGTATATGGAATTATTTTGTGTAAATGAAAATTGATTTTTATAAATTTTAAGTTAACAAATATGATTATGGGAAGACATTTCTGCCCAAAACGTCGTGAATATTGTTGAATGAAGAATTATTTGTAATATAAATTAATATGAAACTAAAGCATATTCAGGCGATTTATTAAATTATCTTTATAAATTTTTGGCCAGGGACAACATATTCGAACTGACAATAATTATTGACGTATTTTATTTGGGGTATCTTTTTATACACCACCCATCCTGCTTGTTCCCCGTTTTCTTACAGCATATCTGACAACCCTGCCTCCAAGTAGGGATGCGACGTCGATGTCGATGTTTGGTTTTTAAACATCGATGTTTTGAAGGCGATGTTTTAAAGCCGATGTTTTTTATAATCGATCTTTAGAGCTCGAAGTTTTTAAATTCAAATGAGTCTTATAATAATCACAATTTTGAAAGAGAGAAAGTATTGAAGTGTAACTGATCCAACGTGTTCCAATTGAATGGGACCTTCATCGAGCAGGGCAAAGCATCTCTAGACGGAGCAAGGTCCCCTATGTCCCTTCCTCCTATCCTCCTATAAAATAAAATTTCCTACGCGTATCTTCGTATCTCGCCGTGAGGGCGCCAACGTACGCGGCGCCGCAGTCGTAGGTCCGCAGGCGTCTCCCCTCCTTCCCGTTCCTTTTTCGGGGAACTGAAGAAGCTCTGACCCCTGAGATGACCCTGAGCTCTCAGGCTTTCACACTCAGTTTCTCGCAGGGTCGTAAAGTTAGTAAATAGCAGCGCTATCATCGAATTCATTTTTTCTTCACGCCAAAATTACAACTAGTCTATTAAATGAGTTTTAAAAATATCGGTGCTTTTTGAGCGATGTTTTTTTGAACATCGATGTTTTAATTTTGAACATCCGATGCTTCTTGAACGATGTTTCTTGAACATCGATGTTTTAATTTTAAACATCGATGCTTTTGAACGATGTTTTTTTTACATCGATGTTTTAATATTGAACATCGATGCTTTTTGAACCGATATTTTTTGAAACATCGATGTTTTAATTTTGAACATCGATGCTTTTTGAACGATGTTTTTTGAACATCGATTTTTAAAACATCGGTTTTGTTATCGATGTCGCACCCCTGCCACCAAGACCAGGCCTTCACGTCTCGTGCAACATCGCTTCCTCTCGCGGAGCAGCTTCCCGCGCGCCGAGCGCCCTCGTGCGGGGCTTCTCCGCTCCCACGCCCTCCCCCCTCCTCCCCCCCCCCCAGCGCCTCCCGCCCCGCCCACGGATCTTTACGGCCGCTGCCCAATCAGGCGGCATCGGGGTCAAGTCCGCGCCCCACATCCCTCCAAGGCCTTGTGCCTCCTCGCCGCCTTATCGCCCCTCCTCCCTCTGCGAGGGGATGGGCTTCCGGCGGCCCTTCGTGACCGCGCCGCGGCCGTCTGGCCGCCCGCGCCGAGCGCCCCTGGCGGCGAATACGCGCATGCCATCCTCGTCGCGGGCACGAGATGAGCACGGGGTGTTTCTCAAGGGCAGACAGTCCTCCTCACGTATTTTATATTAATGTCATTAACAAATATAATATTTGAAGGAAAAATCGTACATTTTAAGTACAGAGATAAAAGGAATTGACTTTGATTGAATTTTAAACTAGATATACCTCTAACGCAAATCACGCAAAACGATCATAAGTATCCACCAGATTCTCAACTGTCGATTTCATCGTATTTACTAATTATTTTAATTTGAAAGATATTGTAAATTTACATTGTTCAGAATAATTTTTGTAAAAAACACATTTAAAAAATTGATCGAAATCACTCTGAAGAGGTACTTTCAAACTTTTCCCCTCTCATGTCACAAAGCGCTCATGCACCAAGAAGCAAAAAACATGTTTCCGGTGAGCCATAAAACCTGGAGAAGCAAATTCTGTCTTGAAATTCCCATATATACTCTGATAAACCTAGCATCACGTCAAGGTCCAAAAACCCGACGGAGAGGAGGGACACTGTCCATCGAGACCTTCGTTTCGATTTATAATTTGAGAAGTATGTATAAATCGGGGTAAAGTGAAGTTCATTCAATTAGATCAATACGTTTATGGGCGCGTCTCCTCGCCCGTGTGCGAGTTCCATTACGCTCTGGCCGTTTGCAGAGGCTGGTACATAGCAGTATTACATCGTAGGCTCGTAGCAGCCCCCGATGAAGGGCAAATCATTGCAAGTTGACACATATAATCTAATTTGTTGTAAGTTTCATTTATACTAAGATCTCATGCATTTAATTTTTTTCCTCCTCTCATGAAACACCCATGAGTCACCGCTAGGTATGACAGTAACATTCCGAAACTCATATTCTTAGTAATAATATCTCTTAAGATCCGTTTTTGCTGTAGTAAAAGAAAGGAGAATTAAAAATGTGTTCAAAACTGCCCCTCAGTCAGAGAAACTGATAATAAAAGTGATAAATGGCATCGGTTCCGCGTGTGAAATAAATGCATTTTCAAAACTGATTTTATGTTGTCAAAACCAACGAAGTGTGTGGTTATAAACAACGCATACAAATATGCGACTACTGTGTTATTAACATTCAAAGAACTAATGAACAAATCGCAGAACAAATCAACGAATACAGAGAAAAGATTCAAAGATCAAATTTTATCTCTTTAATTCCGAGTACTTCGAGCTCCAAACGTTAGTTACTATTTAATAAATTGAAGACGGAAATCCGTTGATATTGTTGCCACGTTGCCGGTGCACATCACCTTTTCTCTCCGACTACCTACTCTCGAATATAGATTGTTTCAATGTGTTAGAAACTATAATTTTATATTAATTATAATAAATGTAATTATAATACTAAATTATAATAAATAAAATATTAGAATAAATTAATATAATTAATAAAAAGAAACAGAATTATAACGTATTAAACATTTAAAATGTTATGATTGAGATTCAATTACTGCAGCATCAAAGGAAAAAAGAAGAAACACGTTCTTTGGCGAAATCAGTTAACTGTATGAACGTAAAGTAAGTGAAAGACACTCAGATAACCTCATCATAGTACTCTATTTCATAAATCGATGAATGGCATCTACTGTCAAGCGTGGAACTAAAACTTTTTTTTCCTTTTGTTAATTTTGCAAAATGTAAACTATTTGAGACATGAAAGAAACATTTCTTATTTGCAGGTGGTTGCACATGTTCTTCCAAAGGCCGTCGTTTACCCTCTGCAAAACACGTTTTGTGTGTATTCCAGAGCAATTTCCCCAGACCTCACCGAAAAAAAAATGCATTATCCCGAAGGTTTCGTTGGGTGAATATGCTACGACCTTGCTCCATTTTTAGTATGCCCTTCCCCTACCGCTGGTCCCCCCCCCCCCCGAGTTTCCCATGACCCGATTGCACCCCTGCCCCCACCCCTCTTGCTCCGCCGCCGCCCCTTCTTCATTGAATTGCTCCGCGTTCAACACCTGCTTCCCACGCCGCCCGGCGCTGTAAACGCCGCGCCGCCCCGGCCCTCCGGCCGCCCGCCCGGCGGAGCACGAAGCTAGCGGCCTCGACCTGGGGCGACGGCTCATGCCCTTCCAAGGCCCGCCCCCCCACCCTCACCCAGCGACGAGGGTCAGGGGGCCATGAATGCAGTGCCAGTCTTGTTTGTAATCCTAGATTCCGATTTAAATCCAGTGACACTTCAAGGTCAGGAGCTGCACGGAGAGAGACATTGTCATCTAATCGGAAGCTCTCATACGAAATATTTAAGAATGAAGTTCCCGATTGGGTAACAGTGTCCTCTCCATCCAGCTCGTGATCTTGAAATGCCACTCTGTTTAAATAGGAGTATACTCGTGATGAGTGAAATTTTCTCATTTGCATATATTTTTGCTGATGGTATCCCTTCGTGGTGTCTCAAGATTTCTTCTCTTATCAGTGAAATATGTAGGTACTTTTCGGACGGCAATATGCGAGTAATCTCAGTTTTTGTTTTTGTATTTTTTGCTACAGTAAGCAAATGAGATCGTGAGCAAGTGAGATCTGTGAGCAAAATTTACATGCTATTATAATCTTAGGGAATTCCCGTACAGCAGGGCACGGGGTGATAGTCCCTCAGAAAGAGTGAAGAACTACTTCAATAGTTGCAAAGTTAAATAAGAATTTCTGGAGTCTTTCAATAAAGTTGTTTAGCTATATTATCTTTACTTATCGTCTAATTTATGTCCGTTTTCCTTGTAAAATTGTTCAGTTCTGAAGTGAATAAATATTTCTCATCACTAGTATCAAGCGGTAATTTTCAACATTAGTATTCTAGAATAAGATAATTTATTTTTTCAAATCATCCAGGCCAGAGTTGACACCACAGCACCGTCGAACAAACAACCCTCCGCTCAGTCATGCGTTACGTAACAGGGATGGTCCCAAGTTTTTTAGTGTGAAGGGAGGCACCTCTGGCTACTGAAGCGGTAGTTCCCCTTCCCAGAGAAGAACGCTTTGCGTTCGGGCAGGGGCGCAAATGAGCCCGGGCATTAACACATTAAAACGAAGACTAAAGTTATGGCCCATTGCGGTAAATACCCCATACGCTCAAAAATAGTTATTGACAACTCAGTGATCGACCAGACTTCAAATTTTAATTACCTTGGTTGTGACATCAGTTATGACACAGATAAAGATATAGAAAATAAAACTAATAAATTTCAATCAATATGTGGAATAATAAACAGAACATTACAGAACAAAGCAAGGAAAGACACAAAAATTAAGTTCTATAAGACAATGGCTGCTCCAGTTCTCCTGTATGGAAGTGAATCGTGGATAATGAAAAAAAGAGACCAAAGTAAGCTCCAAGCAGCAGAAATGAAATTTCTTAGGAAAGTTAAAGGTTGCATTAAACAAGACCAGATAAGAAATGAGGATATCCGTAAAGAACTAGATATATACAACATAAATGAAAGGATCTTAGAAAACAGGAAAGAATGGCGGCGCCATATCGAAAGAATGGAGGAAGATCGTATTCCACAATTAGTGATGAACTACCAACCGAAGGGAAGAAGAGATATCGGCCGACCCAGAAAGAGATGGTCCTGAAGTGCAAGGTGAAGACGGAACAGGCATTCCTGCCTAATCCTTGGAATGGAGAAGAAGAAGCATTAACACGCGCGAGGGTGCAGAAGGGCAGCTCGAGGTGCATCGAACCGAGGCCCAATCGCCCTTGACCTTTCCAGCCACTTCCACCACGCACGACCCCGCCGAGTTGGTAAAGGTGAATGCTTTTCGCTCTCTGTCAGCGGTGCTTAATTTCGTTTCTTTCTTTCTTTCTCCGAAAAGAAAAAAAAATACAAAACGTTTCGAAAATATGTTTTTGGATATATGTGAGAAAACAACCATTATATAATATTTCTTATCGATGAATGTATCCTCATCATTTCTTGATAGCCTAAAAACCAGCTGCAATATTTAGCTACTTCGAATACAAGCAGATGAATTGTATAAACACGCTTTATGGCCGTTGTGTATGTTGTATTGATTGGGCCTATGATTCCCGTGATGATCCTGGCAATCAAAAAAGACCCAAGGGGCCCATCGCGTATCGCTAGTTCGCTCTTCCATCTCTGGGGTCAGGGTGCGCACACTAACCAAACCAAGTAGACGTTGTGGTGATCACGCGAGCTCTCCGAAGGTTTTCTAGTGGTTTTCCCGATTCCCTTGCTTTTAATTCCAACAATTCTCCATCATGAATTATTATCGTTATCGCTCTCAATAAGGCATTAGATTATCACAAACGAGCCTCGACGATTTCAGCAATTGCAAGGACCCTAAATCAAAAGGAAAATAAAATATGTTTCATATTTTTCTATTACATAAGCATAACACATTTCTGAAAAGGAAGATAAAATATGTTTCATATTTTTCTATTATATATGCATAATACATTTCTGGAGACATTGTATCAATGAACAGATGATGCTTTCAAGAGGGGCTTTATGAAATGATAAATGGTCTTAGACTATATCAGGAACACGTGTGCTTGCCTACAGCTACCATGCCACAATTCCATGAAAACATCCATACTAATTTGGGTATACACAGTGCTAGGACAGTGCGCTTGTCGCCAGAATTATCTGCATAAAGTGGGCTGACACGAGATCTCTATAGATCCCTCGAAGGATCTACGGGGTTAGAAGGATGCATTAATTCACCCTTCCTTAGCCGCTCAATAATGGTGAGGTAATTCTTGCGAGTGAGTCGATTCTTTGATTCTACTTCCGCATTTGATGAATCAAGAATGTTCATTAATTGCTTCTTTAAACATTTCATTGGAATTCTTAATAACTGTAAGCCTAATGAAATGTATAATCACACTCATAACGATCTCGATACATGGATTATAAAAACGAAGTAAATTAATTATCCTTTACTTATCATAAAAAGTAATATAACACAATTTACTGTATTGGTTTTTGTGGTAAGTTGTCGTTGGCCTTTAAAATGAAATAATTATAGGGGTTGTCATTGCCAACAATATTATTTATTTACAAAACAGCTTTCGATGGCTTAACAATCATCATCAGTTTCCTGATAAAAGAAATATAATCAGATTATAACATTAGGATTAATAGATTTCCCCATTTGCAGGCCACGTCTTCAACATAAACAAGTATGACCTTAAGCATGTTGGTTTGACACTAGCTGACCAATGGAACAACATAAAATATTTAACATGAATATATGTGTTACGTGTAAAACATTTGGTATTAGCATATTACAAATATAAAAAATGTGAAGGTCAGTTGTATTTACTCGCTCTGCAAAGTACACCAGCAAAACATCTGATTCAAACTGTATCGTCTTTCTCCTTTCCAACTTTAAAACGTGTTGTTCGCTCATACAAGCTCTTACCTTCCATATGAAGTAATATTTTCATGGCTTTGTCAACATCTAATATTTCAATCGGAATACGTTAAATATTTTCCAGATTCAACAGTTTCTTATTTCACACATTTTTCTCCAAGACACTAAGATGATCATAAATATAACCAACACTGCAAAGTCTACCAAAATAGTTTTTTTTCGTAACCGATATGAAGTCATCAGATAGATACCTCATCAAATAAAGGTAAAGATACGACTGAAATTCTCAAAATTAAAATTATTCTTTAATGGAAACGAAAACGTATTGAACGTATCATGTGGATAAAGTGTATAATTGCACTCGTGGTAAATACGAAAACTCGTTTTCTTGAGCATACCATTCATGCAATTATACCCCTCTTTATACACTCGTTTCGTTAATTACTATAATCCTAATGTTTTAATCTGTTTATATTATTAGTATCAGGAAACTGATGAAGAGCCATCAAAACTTGCTCTTTTAATAAATAATATTGTTGTCATTGACAACGCCTATAATTATAACACCATTTACTGTGTTTAATTAGATAAGTAGGGCGCCCCGTAGGATCACAATCGCCGTGTATTACTAATACGCAACATGGCGTAATGACTTGCGACGTATCTTGTAAGGTCCGAAGAGGAAAATAGTGATGCAAGCCGCCTAATGAAGTGCGTGGGTGACACGCTATGGTGTAACGTGATGAATTGTGGGATCGCGTGGCGCAATGGGAGGTCATGTGACTTTGGGGCTGGCGAGAGGAAAAGCCAGCGTATAGCGATAAAGCAGACGCTTACACCGCTCACTCGCGCCCACACGGGTTATGCACGAAATGGAGGAATTTAAATTCCACAATGTACTTCATCGCGGACAAAAACTAAAGAACTAAAAAATAGACATGATTATAGTATTGATACGAACAAAATTATAAAGGAAACGGAAGATATATCTACACATCTATACATATCTCTCTCTGTCTCTCTCCGTCTCTCTCTGTCTCTCTCCGTCTCTCTACTGTCACTCTCCGTCTCTGTCTGTCACTCACAGTCTCTGTCTCTCTCCGCCTCTCTCTGTGTCTCTCGCCGTCTCTCTTTATATATATATATATATATATATATATATATATATATATATATATATATATATATATATATATATATATATTGTAATAATCATAAGGGGGGAGGGCGCCAGGTTCAGCTCCTGAAATATAACTGGATGGAAGAGTTGGGAGGTCAATGAATCAGCACAGAGTCATTTGTGAAAAATAATAATTTATTCCTGGCACCAAAAGCTGCCAGGGAACTTATATGTCGCAATGGGCGACGCAATTTTCAATTAAATTTACTTTGTGGACTGATTGTCCTAATTACTAGTTGCTAATTCTTTTACAGTTAACACATCATGCATACTTTTTGATGAAGCGTGCTATTCATCACTTGAAGTTTGCAGGGCCTGAGCGCGGCCACTTATAATTTCTCGTCGTTACGGTCGTTCGGCGAGACGGATTCGTCTCATAGTTCTTTCACCAGTGGTTGTGCTGTCCTCACGGGCAGGCCGGGGTGGCGGCCACGGGCGGAGGCGTAGGCTGTACCAGGTCGTTGAACTTCAGCGGCGCGTCTCTCTGCAGGTCGCCAAATCGAACAGGCTCAGCGGGTTGAATGGCCACGGGCGTTGATGTAACGCGGTGAGCAGTCACTGGGCTCGGCGCGTGAGGCGGCAAAGGCTACTGGGCCGATGCGGAAACAGCGCGGGATCAAGTAGTCTTCCGCCCGAATTTTCTCCGCGACAAGTCCGCAGTCTTGTCCTAATTATTCCGATTCTGGGAAAGTCTTTCTCAAACTCGCGTCCCGATCGTAAATAACTGAAGTAGTTGAAGTGACTGACGTGACCGAAGTCTCTCAGAAGTAAGTGAAGTAAGCTTGAGAAGTCCTCTCAAGTGCTCTAGTGCTCAAGTCCCCCCGTGCTCTCGTCTCCCAATCTAGTCTCTCAAAAATACTTAAGTGCCTTAGTTCTAAAAATCTTTCACTGTCTGTCCTGATTTCTACTGTGCATCACGTTTTATGAGAAATTCCCTTTCCCCTTCCCCAAAATGTTCCTAGCTCTGGGTTATCCCTTCCCCCCTGGTGAAGCTTCCCATTGGCTAAGGGTGGCTGCGTCGCAAAATTTTGATTAGCCAATCATGTGGCAACTTTCCCGTATCTTTCCGTCGATGTTCTCAGTCTAATACTGGATTCTTTCTCTCGCTCGCTCCTCCCTTTTGTTAGTTGCTCCGGGAGCTGATCGCAGCTGTGTAGACACGTGCGCGCGAAGAAAGCGCATTTCACGGATTCCCGACGGCCGACAGGGGCTAATCGACTGCCTTACTGTAATGGCCCGTGCAGGGATTCGGGTGCCTACCCAGGCGTGTGCCGAGGCGCGTGGCAGAACGAATGTGAGAGGTTAGCATTGTTCGAAAAAGGTTCTCGCTTACGACATGTCGTAAATGCGTCGTCTTCTTCGCCTAATTGACACCCGGCCCAACCCATCGGAGCCCGAATTCCTCGATCGCGCGGCTGAAGGAAGGGCGCGAGGGTGGCGCTTTGTTCGGCGGGAGGGCCGGCGAAGGGCAGCAAGTATTTTTATGGGGGGCTAATAAACATTCCGCCTCTGAAGACAGGGGGGGCTGGGTGCGTTCGGGGCTGGCCCGATGCGCGGTCGGGGGGTGGGCGGCATGACGAAAGAACCCTCCGCGGCGGTAGACGCGTCCCGTTGACCCACTTATTTCTGTGCCGCGGCGCGAGCTATTCCCAGCTGCAGGAATTATCGGTTTGTTATTGGCGACGCCATAATAAAATTATATTTAATTAATCGGTGACGCCACATTAGCATCCCCCTCCCACTAGATTGATAATTCGAGTTTCTTTGTTAATTTCTAATAAAGGGCGAGAATTCTCAATCGTCGAAAAAAAATAACAGTGGTGTCACCTAAGATAAAGACATGCTTAATTTAATTTTTAATTGGAGGCTTAAGATACTGCGCCTCTCTGTCTACATTGCTAATTTTCTATCATTAAAATCCTTACTTTTACGATGCTTACTTCTAATCGTGGCAACTAGTGTCGTATGGGTCGCAGGTTCTGGCGAATTGTGGGCAGAGTTCTCTGAAACGTGTTCTTTTTAATCATTCTTTGAAAGGCCGTAAATTATAGAAATTGTACTTGCCCATCGAATCTCCGTTCGTGTCCCTAAGGCAACACACGTTGGGGTGAGGGATTGATTCGACTTCGTACGGGCCGGTGAAGAGCGGGAAAAACTTGTAGTACAGGCCCGCAGGCTGGTCACTAAGTCGTGGCGTCCTGACAAGTACTTTATCACCTATTTGGAAATGGTGTGGTCGCTTAACTAATTTCTCCCTCCTTTGGGCATTCCTATTCAGGTTTTCCAAAATTATCCTACACCTTTCTTCGTACCCAGGGACGGGCTGTCCAGTTAACCTGGCGAGAAGTGGGAAAGCATGTTTGGGCTTTTTTCCAAAATGGGCTTCAAAGGGGGACATGCCGGTCGAGTCATGAACTACATTATTCAGCCATTCATTAATGTGTGTTATCAGGAGGGGCCATTCCTTGTGGTTCCGTGAAACGTATACTCTAAAGAGGCGGGATATCTCCCTCATGATTCTCTCACTGGGGTTAGATTGTGGATGTCGAATAGATGAAAAAATTACTGAAACGCCCTCGGCTTCTAGGGTCTGGGTCCATTGAGTGCTAGTGAATTGCGATGCATGGTCATTTAGTACTTTCTTGTAAGTTCCTGCAGTCCGAAAGAATTCTTGTGTCAAGCGTCTGAGGCAGTTTTGCGCATTGGGTCTCGTAATGGGGTACAGTTGCGTAAATTTCGAAAATGCGTCAACGACGACCATTACGTGTTTGTAGCCGTATCGTGCAGTTGGTAGCGGTCCGTATAAGTCAAGGCAGGCAATTTCGTTAGGGGCGGTCGGAATAATGTGTCCCATGGGTCCGTCGTAGTGTCTGTTCGGGAATTTTGTTTTCTGACAGATTTCGCACTTGGAAACTGTCGTCCTTGTCTGTCTTGCCATGTCCTTCCAGTAAGAAAATGCTATTAAAATTTTTAAAATTTTGTTACCCCCAAAGTGGGCATGCCTCTGGTGCACGTGATTGATTAATTTAGTGGTAATTTGGGCTGGTATCCAGACTCGATACTCGGTCGGGTGCTGCCTGGTTCTGTACATCACGAGATTGCTAGACAGCTTAACTAGTCCCGGATCACGTTCTAATTTGGAATGTAATGGGTCATTCTGGTCGAGTTGGTTAAGGACAAATTTCTTTGCCCGCCCGATTATAGGGTCTTCTTCTTGTAAATTTTGGAGTGCCCGTGGTTGCATTTCGGGAATAGGAGTAATCCCGAGGTCAATTGCATTGACGTAATAGACGTTTTCGTCTCTGATTTTGTGATCGGACGAGTACGGGAGCCTACTTAAAAAATCCGCGATTAAATTATTCCTCCCCTCACAGTACTGAATTTCGAAATTGAACTGTTGCAACCACAACACCCATCTCAGCAACCTAGCGTTAGAACAGTGACAACGTTTCAAAAAAATTAACGCCTTATGGTCGGTAACAATGAAGAATTTTCTCCCAGCCAGATAGCCTAACATTTTTTGTAATGCCCAGACTACAGAAAGAGCCTCTTTCTCTGTCACGGAAAATGCCTGTTCATTAGGGCGCAAGACCCTACTCGCGACAGCAATGATTTTCGGTTCCGAACTGCCCTCATCTACTTGCGTAAGCATGCAGCCGATACCCACGTTTGAGCTGTCTGTTTGTAAATAGAACGGCCGTGTGAAGTCAGGGTGATTCATCATCACGGCATTTTTGAACGCTGCTTTAATTCTAGCGAAAATCCTGTCGTGCTCTTTGGTCCAGTGCCACTTTTCGCCTTTCCTAAGTAAGTTGCTTAAGGGAGCGGTCAAAGTGCCATAGCCCGGGATGAACCGTGATTGGTACACGCACATGCCCAGGAAACCTTTCAATTGTTTTTGGTTTTGCGGCCGCAATACTTTATCGATCGCGTCGACCTTCCCCGGGTCAATTTGTACCCCGTCAGTGCTCACAATGTACCCTAAAAAGGAAATTTGGGAAGAGCACAGTTGTGATTTCTCAAAATTCAATCTCATGCCGTTATCCAGTAAGCATTGTAGGAGCCTTTCTAAATGAGTAATGTGCTCTTCAAAATTTTGCGAAGATATTACAATATCATCGATATAAGGGGTCACGAATTGTTTTATTCCGTCGCCGAGTTTCTCATCAAGGCATCTTATGAATGCGGCCCCGCTATTCTTCAATCCGAACGGCATGCGTTTCCACACATAGGTTAAGCCGTTGTACAGGAAACCGGTGAATTTTCTATCATCAGGGTGGATGGCTATTTGCCAATACGAACTAGAAAAATCTAAGGCCGAAAAAATTTTCGTTTTGTTGAATTTCCAAAGAATTTCGTCAATGTTTTGTGGCGCTTCGTTCTCAGGTACAGTCACTTCGTTGATGCGTCTCGCATCTAGGCAGATTCTGACTCCCCCGTCTTTCTTTTTAACTACAACAATAGGATTTAAATACGCCGTGACGCTTCTCTCTATTATTCCCTCATTAATCATTTCCCTAATAGTGTCATCGACTTGTTCCCTGAGTGATTGAGGTACAGGATAGTTGCGAATTTTGAAAGGGGTATCGTCAGTGACGTTAATCCGAAAACAAAAGTCTTTCACAGGATGAGTTGGACGCGCGAACACATCCGAAAATTTAAAAAGTAACTGTTCTAGCTGGGAGCGCTCGTGGTCATTAATTAAGTCATTTTTTGCTCTCACTGGGCTTATGACCCCACTCGCGTCATCCCCCCCACTCCAGGACGCACACAGCATATTTGGTTCTATCCCGCCGTCAACTTCATCCGTAAGTGTAATTTCCTTACCCCCACCAAAACTCATAATATCTCTGGAAAAGTCAATCACCCCATCATTTTCTTTTAAGAAATCAACCCCCAAAATTAGATCGTGTTTTAAATCCTCTATAACTAGACAAGGGACGTCAAATAAATGATCTTGTACCTGAAACGAGATAAGGGCCTGCTTATTAATAGGCTTACTTCGTTTATTTCCTACCCCGATGACATAACACTTAGCAGTGGGCAGTGTTGGCACGGGCACTTGTTCACTTATAAGGCGAGAAAATAATTTTAACGAAATGGCACTGATTTCACTGCCTGTGTCGACCAGTGCACGGACAGGAATTCTACTCAATTTAAATTCTAAAACAGGGCATTTCCGGACACGCTCTTTGACTTGATTAGCCTCCCCATTGCCAAAATCGTGGAAGGCGTAATCTACAGATATCGTTTCATCGAATGGTATCTCTGCCACAATTCGTTTGGGACCCAGATACCCAGAGGACCCAAACGGTTCTAGTTTGTCGAATTTGTTCTTACGTTATTATTGCCGCTAGTGCTGGGGCCGTTTCTCTCTGTTGGATTTTCCGGTCTCCCCGCGGGCGGTTCTGGGGGCGGTCGCCTCTCGTTGTTCTCAATGCCGGGCCTCATCCCGTCGCGTCGCCACGGTGGCTGATAGCGTTGACCCCCATTTTGATAGGGCCTGGGATTTCTCTCACCCTCATCATTAGGAAAGTTGACCCTGGTGCGGTCGAATTGGGCCAACAGTTCCTGGAACCTGTCTAGGTTCTCGCACCCTACACTATTGATTAGATTTTGTACATAAGGCGGAAAATGAGCAGTGAGCAACCAAATAATTTTTTTGTCGCCCGCGTGCGGGTCACACAATTTGATGGCCGAAATTTTGCCCATTGCGTAGTCTAGGTATGATAACTTGCCACGCTGGTCCCATCTACTTTCTAAAATTTTCCTTTCAAACTCGTAACGAGTTTGTTCCCCCCAGAATCTGTCCAGGAATCTGTGTCGGAACTCCTCGTAACTGCTCGGGAACGGAGTGAGTGCTGTCAACCAGTGGGCGGCGTTACCGCGTAGCAACTCCTGCATGAACCTGGGTTTGAGCGAGGAGGGAACCGATTTAGTTAGGGCCATATAATTTTCGGCTCGATCTAAGAAAGCTTTCGGGTTCTCGTCCGGAGATCCCGAAAAACAAAGGTTTTGTGGGGGCGCCCACGAAAATCGCAAGCCTGCCTCAGCCGTGGGAGAGCTTCCTACGATTTTTTCTCTGTCCCTCTCTAAAGCCTCTTGCACTAAAATTTTGACATTCCGGTCTATTTCTTCCCTAATTTTAGATTTGTTTCCCCTTACGTATTCCTCTTGCGCATTTCCCATAGAATTTACTTTCTCCTGTATTTGGCTAACCTCCGAGCTTAATTTCTTGTCGATCTTATTAATGTTCTCATTTAGCTCCTTTTTGACGTCGGTTACGCTCTTTTCTAGGGAGTCATCTAGGCCCTCCATTTTATTTTCGAAACCCCGTAGCCTACGGTCCATTTCGGTTTCTAGTTTGTCAAAGTTGACTTTCGTTTCGGCCCTCGAGTGGCCAAGCTCTTCGGTCACTTTCCCTACCCGGCTTTCGATTTCCGCGCATCTCTCCCCTACCTCGCATCTGAAAGTTTTTATTTCTTGACCGAGTTGTTTTTCAAGATGGCCTACTTTTTCCGCCTGCGAATCGAAACATTTCTGTAACTGATCAAATCTTTCGTCGCATTTAGCTTCGTGTTCCGAAAAACGTTTAATGAGTTTCTCCTCCATTTCCCTGGCATTTTCCGCGATTCGGCTAACAATGGTTTCATTAAGTTCATCCTTAGTTTCCTGAATACTCCCTTTTAATTCTCTGAAATGTTCTTCCTGTCGCGCCTCCTGCCTTTGCATCAATTTTAGAATTTCCGCTAAATCGGTTTTACTGTCGCCTTGCGCCGGTGGGTCACTCGAACTGTCTGAGCCTGCTAGATCGACACCTGATTCGTCGAGCATTTTTACTGAGTTCTCTTGTTCACTTAGTTTACTATTAGACCGCACACGCAAACACCGACACACGCAACACAGTACAAAAACAATAAAAAAAACAAACATTATATAATATTTCTTATCGATGAATGTATCTCCTTCATTTCTTGATAGCCTAAAAACCAGCTGCAATATTTAGCTACTTCGAATACAAGCAGATGAATTGTATAAACACGCTTTATGGCCGTTGTGTATGTTGTATTGATTGGGCCTATGATTCCCGTGATGATCCTGGCAATCAAAAAAGACCCAAGGGGCCCATCGCGTATCGCTAGTTCGCTCTTCCATCTCTGGGGTCAGGGTGCGCACACTAACCAAACCAAGTAGACGTTGTGGTGATCACGCGAGCTCTCCGAAGGTTTTCTAGTGGTTTTCCCGATTCCCTTGCTTTTAATTCCAACAATTCTCCATCATGAATTATTATCGTTATCGCTCTCAATAAGGCATTAGATTATCACAAACGAGCCTCGACGATTTCAGCAATTGCAAGGACCCTAAATCAAAAGGAAAATAAAATATGTTTCATATTTTTCTATTACATAAGCATAACACATTTCTGAAAAGGAAGATAAAATATGTTTCATATTTTTCTATTATATATGCATAATACATTTCTGGAGACATTGTATCAATGAACAGATGATGCTTTCAAGAGGGGCTTTATGAAATGATAAATGGTCTTAGACTATATCAGGAACACGTGTGCTTGCCTACAGCTACCATGCCACAATTCCATGAAAACATCCATACTAATTTGGGTATACACAGTGCTAGGACAGTGCGCTTGTCGCCAGAATTATCTGCATAAAGTGGGCTGACACGAGATCTCTATAGATCCCTCGAAGGATCTACGGGGTTAGAAGGATGCATTAATTCACCCTTCCTTAGCCGCTCAATAATGGTGAGGTAATTCTTGCGAGTGAGTCGATTCTTTGATTCTACTTCCGCATTTGATGAATCAAGAATGTTCATTAATTGCTTCTTTAAACATTTCATTGGAATTCTTAATAACTGTAAGCCTAATGAAATGTATAATCACACTCATAACGATCTCGATACATGGATTATAAAAACGAAGTAAATTAATTATCCTTTACTTATCATAAAAAGTAATATAACACAATTTACTGTATTGGTTTTTGTGGTAAGTTGTCGTTGGCCTTTAAAATGAAATAATTATAGGGGTTGTCATTGCCAACAATATTATTTATTTACAAAACAGCTTTCGATGGCTTAACAATCATCATCAGTTTCCTGATAAAAGAAATATAATCAGATTATAACATTAGGATTAATAGATTTCCCCATTTGCAGGCCACGTCTTCAACATAAACAAGTATGACCTTAAGCATGTTGGTTTGACACTAGCTGACCAATGGAACAACATAAAATATTTAACATGAATATATGTGTTACGTGTAAAACATTTGGTATTAGCATATTACAAATATAAAAAATGTGAAGGTCAGTTGTATTTACTCGCTCTGCAAAGTACACCAGCAAAACATCTGATTCAAACTGTATCGTCTTTCTCCTTTCCAACTTTAAAACGTGTTGTTCGCTCATACAAGCTCTTACCTTCCATATGAAGTAATATTTTCATGGCTTTGTCAACATCTAATATTTCAATCGGAATACGTTAAATATTTTCCAGATTCAACAGTTTCTTATTTCACACATTTTTCTCCAAGACACTAAGATGATCATAAATATAACCAACACTGCAAAGTCTACCAAAATAGTTTTTTTTCGTAACCGATATGAAGTCATCAGATAGATACCTCATCAAATAAAGGTAAAGATACGACTGAAATTCTCAAAATTAAAATTATTCTTTAATGGAAACGAAAACGTATTGAACGTATCATGTGGATAAAGTGTATAATTGCACTCGTGGTAAATACGAAAACTCGTTTTCTTGAGCATACCATTCATGCAATTATACCCCTCTTTATACACTCGTTTCGTTAATTACTATAATCCTAATGTTTTAATCTGTTTATATTATTAGTATCAGGAAACTGATGAAGAGCCATCAAAACTTGCTCTTTTAATAAATAATATTGTTGTCATTGACAACGCCTATAATTATAACACCATTTACTGTGTTTAATTAGATAAGTAGGGCGCCCCGTAGGATCACAATCGCCGTGTATTACTAATACGCAACATGGCGTAATGACTTGCGACGTATCTTGTAAGGTCCGAAGAGGAAAATAGTGATGCAAGCCGCCTAATGAAGTGCGTGGGTGACACGCTATGGTGTAACGTGATGAATTGTGGTATCGCGTGGCGCAATGGGAGGTCATGTGACTTTGGGGCTGGCGAGAGGAAAAGCCAGCGTATAGCGATAAAGCAGACGCTTACACCGCTCACTCGCGCCCACACGGGTTATGCACGAAATGGAGGAATTTAAATTCCACAATGTACTTCATCGCGGACAAAAACTAAAGAACTAAAAAATAGACATGATTATAGTATTGATACGAACAAAATTATAAAGGAAACGGAAGATATATCTACACATCTATACATATCTCTCTCTGTCTCTCTCCGTCTCTCTCTGTCTCTCTCCGTCTCTCTACTGTCACTCTCCGTCTCTGTCTGTCACTCACAGTCTCTGTCTCTCTCCGCCTCTCTCTGTGTCTCTCGCCGTCTCTCTTTATATATATATATATATATATATATATATATATATATATATATATTGTAATAATCATAAGGGGGGAGGGCGCCAGGTTCAGCTCCTGAAATATAACTGGATGGAAGAGTTGGGAGGTCAATGAATCAGCACAGAGTCATTTGTGAAAAATAATAATTTATTCCTGGCACCAAAAGCTGCCAGGGAACTTATATGTCGCAATGGGCGACGCAATTTTCAATTAAATTTACTTTGTGGACTGATTGTCCTAATTACTAGTTGCTAATTCTTTTACAGTTAACACATCATGCATACTTTTTGATGAAGCGTGCTATTCATCACTTGAAGTTTGCAGGGCCTGAGCGCGGCCACTTATAATTTCTCGTCGTTACGGTCGTTCGGCGAGACGGATTCGTCTCATAGTTCTTTCACCAGTGGTTGTGCTGTCCTCACGGGCAGGCCGGGGTGGCGGCCACGGGCGGAGGCGTAGGCTGTACCAGGTCGTTGAACTTCAGCGGCGCGTCTCTCTGCAGGTCGCCAAATCGAACAGGCTCAGCGGGTTGAATGGCCACGGGCGTTGATGTAACGCGGTGAGCAGTCACTGGGCTCGGCGCGTGAGGCGGCAAAGGCTACTGGGCCGATGCGGAAACAGCGCGGGATCAAGTAGTCTTCCGCCCGAATTTTCTCCGCGACAAGTCCGCAGTCTTGTCCTAATTATTCCGATTCTGGGAAAGTCTTTCTCAAACTCGCGTCCCGATCGTAAATAACTGAAGTAGTTGAAGTGACTGACGTGACCGAAGTCTCTCAGAAGTAAGTGAAGTAAGCTTGAGAAGTCCTCTCAAGTGCTCTAGTGCTCAAGTCCCCCCGTGCTCTCGTCTCCCAATCTAGTCTCTCAAAAATACTTAAGTGCCTTAGTTCTAAAAATCTTTCACTGTCTGTCCTGATTTCTACTGTGCATCACGTTTTATGAGAAATTCCCTTTCCCCTTCCCCAAAATGTTCCTAGCTCTGGGTTATCCCTTCCCCCCTGGTGAAGCTTCCCATTGGCTAAGGGTGGCTGCGTCGCAAAATTTTGATTAGCCAATCATGTGGCAACTTTCCCGTATCTTTCCGTCGATGTTCTCAGTCTAATACTGGATTCTTTCTCTCGCTCGCTCCTCCCTTTTGTTAGTTGCTCCGGGAGCTGATCGCAGCTGTGTAGACACGTGCGCGCGAAGAAAGCGCATTTCACGGATTCCCGACGGCCGACAGGGGCTAATCGACTGCCTTACTGTAATGGCCCGTGCAGGGATTCGGGTGCCTACCCAGGCGTGTGCCGAGGCGCGTGGCAGAACGAATGTGAGAGGTTAGCATTGTTCGAAAAAGGTTCTCGCTTACGACATGTCGTAAATGCGTCGTCTTCTTCGCCTAATTGACACCCGGCCCAACCCATCGGAGCCCGAATTCCTCGATCGCGCGGCTGAAGGAAGGGCGCGAGGGTGGCGCTTTGTTCGGCGGGAGGGCCGGCGAAGGGCAGCAAGTATTTTTATGGGGGGCTAATAAACATTCCGCCTCTGAAGACAGGGGGGGGCTGGGTGCGTTCGGGGCTGGCCCGATGCGCGGTCGGGGGGTGGGCGGCATGACGAAAGAACCCTCCGCGGCGGTAGACACGTCCCGTTGACCCACTTATTTCTGTGCCGCGGCGCGAGCTATTCCCAGCTGCAGGAATTATCGGTTTGTTATTGGCGACGCCATAATAAAATTATATTTAATTAATCGGTGACGCCACATTAGCATCCCCCTCCCACTAGATTGATAATTCGAGTTTCTTTGTTAATTTCTAATAAAGGGCGAGAATTCTCAATCGTCGAAAAAAAATAACAGTGGTGTCACCTAAGATAAAGACATGCTTAATTTAATTTTTAATTGGAGGCTTAAGATACTGCGCCTCTCTGTCTACATTGCTAATTTTCTATCATTAAAATCCTTACTTTTACGATGCTTACTTCTAATCGTGGCAACTAGTGTCGTATGGGTCGCAGGTTCTGGCGAATTGTGGGCAGAGTTCTCTGAAACGTGTTCTTTTTAATCATTCTTTGAAAGGCCGTAAATTATAGAAATTGTACTTGCCCATCGAATCTCCGTTCGTGTCCCTAAGGCAACACACGTTGGGGTGAGGGATTGATTCGACTTCGTACGGGCCGGTGAAGAGCGGGAAAAACTTGTAGTACAGGCCCGCAGGCTGGTCACTAAGTCGTGGCGTCCTGACAAGTACTTTATCACCTATTTGGAAATGGTGTGGTCGCTTAACTAATTTCTCCCTCCTTTGGGCATTCCTATTCAGGTTTTCCAAAATTATCCTACACCTTTCTTCGTACCCAGGGACGGGCTGTCCAGTTAACCTGGCGAGAAGTGGGAAAGCATGTTTGGGCTTTTTTCCAAAATGGGCTTCAAAGGGGGACATGCCGGTCGAGTCATGAACTACATTATTCAGCCATTCATTAATGTGTGTTATCAGGAGGGGCCATTCCTTGTGGTTCCGTGAAACGTATACTCTAAAGAGGCGGGATATCTCCCTCATGATTCTCTCACTGGGGTTAGATTGTGGATGTCGAATAGATGAAAAAATTACTGAAACGCCCTCGGCTTCTAGGGTCTGGGTCCATTGAGTGCTAGTGAATTGCGATGCATGGTCATTTAGTACTTTCTTGTAAGTTCCTGCAGTCCGAAAGAATTCTTGTGTCAAGCGTCTGAGGCAGTTTTGCGCATTGGGTCTCGTAATGGGGTACAGTTGCGTAAATTTCGAAAATGCGTCAACGACGACCATTACGTGTTTGTAGCCGTATCGTGCAGTTGGTAGCGGTCCGTATAAGTCAAGGCAGGCAATTTCGTTAGGGGCGGTCGGAATAATGTGTCCCATGGGTCCGTCGTAGTGTCTGTTCGGGAATTTTGTTTTCTGACAGATTTCGCACTTGGAAACTGTCGTCCTTGTCTGTCTTGCCATGTCCTTCCAGTAAGAAAATGCTATTAAAATTTTTAAAATTTTGTTACCCCCAAAGTGGGCATGCCTCTGGTGCACGTGATTGATTAATTTAGTGGTAATTTGGGCTGGTATCCAGACTCGATACTCGGTCGGGTGCTGCCTGGTTCTGTACATCACGAGATTGCTAGACAGCTTAACTAGTCCCGGATCACGTTCTAATTTGGAATGTAATGGGTCATTCTGGTCGAGTTGGTTAAGGACAAATTTCTTTGCCCGCCCGATTATAGGGTCTTCTTCTTGTAAATTTTGGAGTGCCCGTGGTTGCATTTCGGGAATAGGAGTAATCCCGAGGTCAATTGCATTGACGTAATAGACGTTTTCGTCTCTGATTTTGTGATCGGACGAGTACGGGAGCCTACTTAAAAAATCCGCGATTAAATTATTCCTCCCCTCACAGTACTGAATTTCGAAATTGAACTGTTGCAACCACAACACCCATCTCAGCAACCTAGCGTTAGAACAGTGACAACGTTTCAAAAAAATTAACGCCTTATGGTCGGTAACAATGAAGAATTTTCTCCCAGCCAGATAGCCTAACATTTTTTGTAATGCCCAGACTACAGAAAGAGCCTCTTTCTCTGTCACGGAAAATGCCTGTTCATTAGGGCGCAAGACCCTACTCGCGACAGCAATGATTTTCGGTTCCGAACTGCCCTCATCTACTTGCGTAAGCATGCAGCCGATACCCACGTTTGAGCTGTCTGTTTGTAAATAGAACGGCCGTGTGAAGTCAGGGTGATTCATCATCACGGCATTTTTGAACGCTGCTTTAATTCTAGCGAAAATCCTGTCGTGCTCTTTGGTCCAGTGCCACTTTTCGCCTTTCCTAAGTAAGTTGCTTAAGGGAGCGGTCAAAGTGCCATAGCCCGGGATGAACCGTGATTGGTACACGCACATGCCCAGGAAACCTTTCAATTGTTTTTGGTTTTGCGGCCGCAATACTTTATCGATCGCGTCGACCTTCCCCGGGTCAATTTGTACCCCGTCAGTGCTCACAATGTACCCTAAAAAGGAAATTTGGGAAGAGCACAGTTGTGATTTCTCAAAATTCAATCTCATGCCGTTATCCAGTAAGCATTGTAGGAGCCTTTCTAAATGAGTAATGTGCTCTTCAAAATTTTGCGAAGATATTACAATATCATCGATATAAGGGGTCACGAATTGTTTTATTCCGTCGCCGAGTTTCTCATCAAGGCATCTTATGAATGCGGCCCCGCTATTCTTCAATCCGAACGGCATGCGTTTCCACACATAGGTTAAGCCGTTGTACAGGAAACCGGTGAATTTTCTATCATCAGGGTGGATGGCTATTTGCCAATACGAACTAGAAAAATCTAAGGCCGAAAAAATTTTCGTTTTGTTGAATTTCCAAAGAATTTCGTCAATGTTTTGTGGCGCTTCGTTCTCAGGTACAGTCACTTCGTTGATGCGTCTCGCATCTAGGCAGATTCTGACTCCCCCGTCTTTCTTTTTAACTACAACAATAGGATTTAAATACGCCGTGACGCTTCTCTCTATTATTCCCTCATTAATCATTTCCCTAATAGTGTCATCGACTTGTTCCCTGAGTGATTGAGGTACAGGATAGTTGCGAATTTTGAAAGGGGTATCGTCAGTGACGTTAATCCGAAAACAAAAGTCTTTCACAGGATGAGTTGGACGCGCGAACACATCCGAAAATTTAAAAAGTAACTGTTCTAGCTGGGAGCGCTCGTGGTCATTAATTAAGTCATTTTTTGCTCTCACTGGGCTTATGACCCCACTCGCGTCATCCCCCCCACTCCAGGACGCACACAGCATATTTGGTTCTATCCCGCCGTCAACTTCATCCGTAAGTGTAATTTCCTTACCCCCACCAAAACTCATAATATCTCTGGAAAAGTCAATCACCCCATCATTTTCTTTTAAGAAATCAACCCCCAAAATTAGATCGTGTTTTAAATCCTCTATAACTAGACAAGGGACGTCAAATAAATGATCTTGTACCTGAAACGAGATAAGGGCCTGCTTATTAATAGGCTTACTTCGTTTATTTCCTACCCCGATGACATAACACTTAGCAGTGGGCAGTGTTGGCACGGGCACTTGTTCACTTATAAGGCGAGAAAATAATTTTAACGAAATGGCACTGATTTCACTGCCTGTGTCGACCAGTGCACGGACAGGAATTCTACTCAATTTAAATTCTAAAACAGGGCATTTCCGGACACGCTCTTTGACTTGATTAGCCTCCCCATTGCCAAAATCGTGGAAGGCGTAATCTACAGATATCGTTTCATCGAATGGTATCTCTGCCACAATTCGTTTGGGACCCAGATACCCAGAGGACCCAAACGGTTCTAGTTTGTCGAATTTGTTCTTACGTTATTATTGCCGCTAGTGCTGGGGCCGTTTCTCTCTGTTGGATTTTCCGGTCTCCCCGCGGGCGGTTCTGGGGGCGGTCGCCTCTCGTTGTTCTCAATGCCGGGCCTCATCCCGTCGCGTCGCCACGGTGGCTGATAGCGTTGACCCCCATTTTGATAGGGCCTGGGATTTCTCTCACCCTCATCATTAGGAAAGTTGACCCTGGTGCGGTCGAATTGGGCCAACAGTTCCTGGAACCTGTCTAGGTTCTCGCACCCTACACTATTGATTAGATTTTGTACATAAGGCGGAAAATGAGCAGTGAGCAACCAAATAATTTTTTTGTCGCCCGCGTGCGGGTCACACAATTTGATGGCCGAAATTTTGCCCATTGCGTAGTCTAGGTATGATAACTTGCCACGCTGGTCCCATCTACTTTCTAAAATTTTCCTTTCAAACTCGTAACGAGTTTGTTCCCCCCAGAATCTGTCCAGGAATCTGTGTCGGAACTCCTCGTAACTGCTCGGGAACGGAGTGAGTGCTGTCAACCAGTGGGCGGCGTTACCGCGTAGCAACTCCTGCATGAACCTGGGTTTGAGCGAGGAGGGAACCGATTTAGTTAGGGCCATATAATTTTCGGCTCGATCTAAGAAAGCTTTCGGGTTCTCGTCCGGAGATCCCGAAAAACAAAGGTTTTGTGGGGGCGCCCACGAAAATCGCAAGCCTGCCTCAGCCGTGGGAGAGCTTCCTACGATTTTTTCTCTGTCCCTCTCTAAAGCCTCTTGCACTAAAATTTTGACATTCCGGTCTATTTCTTCCCTAATTTTAGATTTGTTTCCCCTTACGTATTCCTCTTGCGCATTTCCCATAGAATTTACTTTCTCCTGTATTTGGCTAACCTCCGAGCTTAATTTCTTGTCGATCTTATTAATGTTCTCATTTAGCTCCTTTTTGACGTCGGTTACGCTCTTTTCTAGGGAGTCATCTAGGCCCTCCATTTTATTTTCGAAACCCCGTAGCCTACGGTCCATTTCGGTTTCTAGTTTGTCAAAGTTGACTTTCGTTTCGGCCCTCGAGTGGCCAAGCTCTTCGGTCACTTTCCCTACCCGGCTTTCGATTTCCGCGCATCTCTCCCCTACCTCGCATCTGAAAGTTTTTATTTCTTGACCGAGTTGTTTTTCAAGATGGCCTACTTTTTCCGCCTGCGAATCGAAACATTTCTGTAACTGATCAAATCTTTCGTCGCATTTAGCTTCGTGTTCCGAAAAACGTTTAATGAGTTTCTCCTCCATTTCCCTGGCATTTTCCGCGATTCGGCTAACAATGGTTTCATTAAGTTCATCCTTAGTTTCCTGAATACTCCCTTTTAATTCTCTGAAATGTTCTTCCTGTCGCGCCTCCTGCCTTTGCATCAATTTTAGAATTTCCGCTAAATCGGTTTTACTGTCGCCTTGCGCCGGTGGGTCACTCGAACTGTCTGAGCCTGCTAGATCGACACCTGATTCGTCGAGCATTTTTACTGAGTTCTCTTGTTCACTTAGTTTACTATTAGACCGCACACGCAAACACCGACACACGCAACACAGTACAAAAACAATAAAAAAAACAAACATTATATAATATTTCTTATCGATGAATGTATCTCCTTCATTTCTTGATAGCCTAAAAACCAGCTGCAATATTTAGCTACTTCGAATACAAGCAGATGAATTGTATAAACACGCTTTATGGCCGTTGTGTATGTTGTATTGATTGGGCCTATGATTCCCGTGATGATCCTGGCAATCAAAAAAGACCCAAGGGGCCCATCGCGTATCGCTAGTTCGCTCTTCCATCTCTGGGGTCAGGGTGCGCACACTAACCAAACCAAGTAGACGTTGTGGTGATCACGCGAGCTCTCCGAAGGTTTTCTAGTGGTTTTCCCGATTCCCTTGCTTTTAATTCCAACAATTCTCCATCATGAATTATTATCGTTATCGCTCTCAATAAGGCATTAGATTATCACAAACGAGCCTCGACGATTTCAGCAATTGCAAGGACCCTAAATCAAAAGGAAAATAAAATATGTTTCATATTTTTCTATTACATAAGCATAACACATTTCTGAAAAGGAAGATAAAATATGTTTCATATTTTTCTATTATATATGCATAATACATTTCTGGAGACATTGTATCAATGAACAGATGATGCTTTCAAGAGGGGCTTTATGAAATGATAAATGGTCTTAGACTATATCAGGAACACGTGTGCTTGCCTACAGCTACCATGCCACAATTCCATGAAAACATCCATACTAATTTGGGTATACACAGTGCTAGGACAGTGCGCTTGTCGCCAGAATTATCTGCATAAAGTGGGCTGACACGAGATCTCTATAGATCCCTCGAAGGATCTACGGGGTTAGAAGGATGCATTAATTCACCCTTCCTTAGCCGCTCAATAATGGTGAGGTAATTCTTGCGAGTGAGTCGATTCTTTGATTCTACTTCCGCATTTGATGAATCAAGAATGTTCATTAATTGCTTCTTTAAACATTTCATTGGAATTCTTAATAACTGTAAGCCTAATGAAATGTATAATCACACTCATAACGATCTCGATACATGGATTATAAAAACGAAGTAAATTAATTATCCTTTACTTATCATAAAAAGTAATATAACACAATTTACTGTATTGGTTTTTGTGGTAAGTTGTCGTTGGCCTTTAAAATGAAATAATTATAGGGGTTGTCATTGCCAACAATATTATTTATTTACAAAACAGCTTTCGATGGCTTGACAATCATCATCAGTTTCCTGATAAAAGAAATATAATCAGATTATAACATTAGGATTAATAGATTTCCCCATTTGCAGGCCACGTCTTCAACATAAACAAGTATGACCTTAAGCATGTTGGTTTGACACTAGCTGACCAATGGAACAACATAAAATATTTAACATGAATATATGTGTTACGTGTAAAACATTTGGTATTAGCATATTACAAATATAAAAAATGTGAAGGTCAGTTGTATTTACTCGCTCTGCAAAGTACACCAGCAAAACATCTGATTCAAACTGTATCGTCTTTCTCCTTTCCAACTTTAAAACGTGTTGTTCGCTCATACAAGCTCTTACCTTCCATATGAAGTAATATTTTCATGGCTTTGTCAACATCTAATATTTCAATCGGAATACGTTAAATATTTTCCAGATTCAACAGTTTCTTATTTCACACATTTTTCTCCAAGACACTAAGATGATCATAAATATAACCAACACTGCAAAGTCTACCAAAATAGTTTTTTTTCGTAACCGATATGAAGTCATCAGATAGATACCTCATCAAATAAAGGTAAAGATACGACTGAAATTCTCAAAATTAAAATTATTCTTTAATGGAAACGAAAACGTATTGAACGTATCATGTGGATAAAGTGTATAATTGCACTCGTGGTAAATACGAAAACTCGTTTTCTTGAGCATACCATTCATGCAATTATACCCCTCTTTATACACTCGTTTCGTTAATTACTATAATCCTAATGTTTTAATCTGTTTATATTATTAGTATCAGGAAACTGATGAAGAGCCATCAAAACTTGCTCTTTTAATAAATAATATTGTTGTCATTGACAACGCCTATAATTATAACACCATTTACTGTGTTTAATTAGATAAGTAGGGCGCCCCGTAGGATCACAATCGCCGTGTATTACTAATACGCAACATGGCGTAATGACTTGCGACGTATCTTGTAAGGTCCGAAGAGGAAAATAGTGATGCAAGCCGCCTAATGAAGTGCGTGGGTGACACGCTATGGTGTAACGTGATGAATTGTGGTATCGCGTGGCGCAATGGGAGGTCATGTGACTTTGGGGCTGGCGAGAGGAAAAGCCAGCGTATAGCGATAAAGCAGACGCTTACACCGCTCACTCGCGCCCACACGGGTTATGCACGAAATGGAGGAATTTAAATTCCACAATGTACTTCATCGCGGACAAAAACTAAAGAACTAAAAAATAGACATGATTATAGTATTGATACGAACAAAATTATAAAGGAAACGGAAGATATATCTACACATCTATACATATCTCTCTCTGTCTCTCTCCGTCTCTCTCTGTCTCTCTCCGTCTCTCTACTGTCACTCTCCGTCTCTGTCTGTCACTCACAGTCTCTGTCTCTCTCCGCCTCTCTCTGTGTCTCTCGCCGTCTCTCTTTATATATATATATATATATATATATATATATATATATATATATATATATATTGTAATAATCATAAGGGGGGAGGGCGCCAGGTTCAGCTCCTGAAATATAACTGGATGGAAGAGTTGGGAGGTCAATGAATCAGCACAGAGTCATTTGTGAAAAATAATAATTTATTCCTGGCACCAAAAGCTGCCAGGGAACTTATATGTCGCAATGGGCGACGCAATTTTCAATTAAATTTACTTTGTGGACTGATTGTCCTAATTACTAGTTGCTAATTCTTTTACAGTTAACACATCATGCATACTTTTTGATGAAGCGTGCTATTCATCACTTGAAGTTTGCAGGGCCTGAGCGCGGCCACTTATAATTTCTCGTCGTTACGGTCGTTCGGCGAGACGGATTCGTCTCATAGTTCTTTCACCAGTGGTTGTGCTGTCCTCACGGGCAGGCCGGGGTGGCGGCCACGGGCGGAGGCGTAGGCTGTACCAGGTCGTTGAACTTCAGCGGCGCGTCTCTCTGCAGGTCGCCAAATCGAACAGGCTCAGCGGGTTGAATGGCCACGGGCGTTGATGTAACGCGGTGAGCAGTCACTGGGCTCGGCGCGTGAGGCGGCAAAGGCTACTGGGCCGATGCGGAAACAGCGCGGGATCAAGTAGTCTTCCGCCCGAATTTTCTCCGCGACAAGTCCGCAGTCTTGTCCTAATTATTCCGATTCTGGGAAAGTCTTTCTCAAACTCGCGTCCCGATCGTAAATAACTGAAGTAGTTGAAGTGACTGACGTGACCGAAGTCTCTCAGAAGTAAGTGAAGTAAGCTTGAGAAGTCCTCTCAAGTGCTCTAGTGCTCAAGTCCCCCCGTGCTCTCGTCTCCCAATCTAGTCTCTCAAAAATACTTAAGTGCCTTAGTTCTAAAAATCTTTCACTGTCTGTCCTGATTTCTACTGTGCATCACGTTTTATGAGAAATTCCCTTTCCCCTTCCCCAAAATGTTCCTAGCTCTGGGTTATCCCTTCCCCCCTGGTGAAGCTTCCCATTGGCTAAGGGTGGCTGCGTCGCAAAATTTTGATTAGCCAATCATGTGGCAACTTTCCCGTATCTTTCCGTCGATGTTCTCAGTCTAATACTGGATTCTTTCTCTCGCTCGCTCCTCCCTTTTGTTAGTTGCTCCGGGAGCTGATCGCAGCTGTGTAGACACGTGCGCGCGAAGAAAGCGCATTTCACGGATTCCCGACGGCCGACAGGGGCTAATCGACTGCCTTACTGTAATGGCCCGTGCAGGGATTCGGGTGCCTACCCAGGCGTGTGCCGAGGCGCGTGGCAGAACGAATGTGAGAGGTTAGCATTGTTCGAAAAAGGTTCTCGCTTACGACATGTCGTAAATGCGTCGTCTTCTTCGCCTAATTGACACCCGGCCCAACCCATCGGAGCCCGAATTCCTCGATCGCGCGGCTGAAGGAAGGGCGCGAGGGTGGCGCTTTGTTCGGCGGGAGGGCCGGCGAAGGGCAGCAAGTATTTTTATGGGGGGCTAATAAACATTCCGCCTCTGAAGACAGGGGGGGCTGGGTGCGTTCGGGGCTGGCCCGATGCGCGGTCGGGGGGTGGGCGGCATGACGAAAGAACCCTCCGCGGCGGTAGACGCGTCCCGTTGACCCACTTATTTCTGTGCCGCGGCGCGAGCTATTCCCAGCTGCAGGAATTATCGGTTTGTTATTGGCGACGCCATAATAAAATTATATTTAATTAATCGGTGACGCCACTATATATATATATATATATATATATATATATATATATATATATATATATATTAAACGAGGGTAAGCACAATATTTATTGTAAATTGGCTAATAAAATGAGTAAAGTGTTAGTAATTTGAACTTTTCTTCTCCATTAGAACCACACAAACCTGCATATTTGAATCTAATATAAATAGATAATTTGTTATGTGTCCTTTATTACACTCCCATTAAAACAATGAAATATGTGTCTATGCAACGCTCCGTGGTTCGTCACCAACAATAATTTGTACAAAGATTTCAACATCTCAACAATGGCAGAGACTATCTCAGAGAGAAGCAAGAGGCATCAGAAGAGACTGGGCTGCCACCCGAATCAACAATCAGTGAACATGTTGGACAACAGTAAACTTGTGTATAGGCTAAAGCGTGAACATATTCTAGACTTACCTTTTAGATTCTCTTCATAGTAACTTCTATCTTGTATACCATTTACTAATTGTTCCAAGTGAACAGATTGTAAATTAGCAGAATTGAAAAAAGTGTTACTTTTAAAGATAAAATTGACATACTTCATTGAAAATTTCTTACTTGCGTTTATGGTGGCAATGGATAGAGAAATTTATGGTACTAAGAATTAAGTCGATGTTAGTCACCAGTGATCATTTAAGTTGTCAACCATCCAATAAAATATCAATTTGCCGTCTGGTATCGTAAATTACTAACATTTAACTTCAAAATTAAAAAAAATTAAAACGTGATATTATTATGGATACTAATTACAAGTGAACTAATTACAGGTGATGTATCATAATGACTAAAATATAACAATGAAGTAGAAATTCAATTCAATTGACGATAAAAATAATTAAACAACTATCTATTCCTCATTTCTCATTTCTGGATGCTTAAAAAACTATCGCAAAGTTTCATCATGGCACGTGGCATCCATTTCCATCTGCACAAGTTTAATTCCAGCCATCTTGTTCCGAGAAAACAAATGCGAAGCGGAAGTATCCAGCGTGGGCGTCCGGTGGGTGACCCATTGCGCCGTTACAGAAACAGTCGAAAGTGCACTGCCCTGCGACGACGCTGGCGGGCACGCGATGCGCTTCCCAGGCGCGCATGAATGGACGTTCCGGGTAGCATCGATTATTCCAGATGGGCCGGACACGTGACCTACTTCCACTTGAGGCTCATTGGTCGACTCGGAAGATACGGAAAAGGAAGCCGTAAACAGGTGTAACAAAGCTGAACGGCGAAACTTCGAGATTGGGTTCTTCGTACAGAGAGAAGAGAGAAAGTTCAGTACAGTATGGGCCCGTAATTGCTTAGAAACAGCGTTACCACTTACTAATTTCAGTGTTTTGTTCACATGTGACTAGAAATGCTGAAAGTGAACTTTACGTGACTCAAAGAAATGTGTACGAGAGTGCGAACTTTATGTGACTCAAAGAAATGTGAGCACTGCATAACTTATCTGGATCAAGAGGATCGTGGTTACGAGGGAAATATAAAAACAGTTGAATAGTGTTATTCGTTACTCGTTCACTTCACATTTGCCGACAGAGCCATGGAGCTATGGACAGAGCGTTGCGATCTGTTTACGTGAAGTCACCGCCGACTGAATGAGAATTGCACCTCTTCAGTAGATACTGATCGATTAGATTTGACGTAGAGGGCGGTGGGAGGAAAACAGTCCCCCTCATTGCAGGGTATGGCAGAGTAGATGCTTGCAAAAACATTACTCTTGTGTTACAGATATGTGCAAAGAAGAAATAAAATATTATTCGTGCCTTTTGTGAATACCGTGTACTGTCGATGACAAAGTGTGTTGTACTGAAGCACTGTCCATAGTCTTTCTATTGCATTAATACCCCCTCCCCCAATGATATTAATAACCCCTTTTTATTTTCCTCGCGGCAATAGCTCACTACATTAAAATTAATTTACTGCCAGAAAGTACTTTAGCATACCGAAGTGGATTTGATTTTTTCGAAGACGTCTCAAAAACTACAAAAGCACTTTTTTGGACTATCTCAGCTGTCATCAGCATTAGCCATAAGCTGTTAGACATCGGCACTATTCGTGCATTCTCACTTTCAAAACAACAGTAGTTCCTAAATCTGTCGTGTGCAGATGTATTGTGAACGAGTAATACATGTTCTCTTATGCAGGGAATTATGAATGGTAATTATGAGAGGGAAATATGATACGACAAAAAGAGTCAAGTTAACATCTATTATTACTAAATAAGTAAATGAGAATCATTAAAATTAGATAAATTATATCTAATCCCTTCGGGATTTCTGTCGCCGCTCGATCATTAGCTTATAACGCCCTTGGTGCATAAATAATTATTTTCTGGTGTGAATGTAGCACCTGTAATTGGCATATTAGCCTGAAAGCTTCCTCATATTTCATGATCCCGAAGTAGTTCTACAACATTAGCGCACATTTCTTCTCACCTACCCCTTTCTCATAAGGCGAACGGAAGCGCACCCCCCCCCCGTGATTCAGTCCCCGAGAGCGCATGACACGCGAGACTCAAACGCTGGAATTTTGTTTTGAATTAGCCAACTGCACATCCCATTAAGGGCAAGGGCTTCCTGCTCGGGTAGGGAGTTATTAATCCTTCATTAAGGAAGTGATAGGTGGGTGATGATGAAGGGTGAAGGGACGATCACAAATAGACCATGTCCGAGGCGGGATTCGAACCCGCGATCCTTCACGACACGATACCACTGCCTTGGCGATCTCTGCTATCCCGATCGACCTGGAATGAAAACGAGCGAGCAAATGGCACGCCTTTCTGCCCTGTACAATGCATCCATTTTTTTTCTTCTGCATTTTTTTCAGCTTTCATGGGATGCCTGTATCGGCTATACATGTCACTAATGGAGACACCATTACACTAGACACACTTGCGTGCTCCTCGGTCTGTGATCAGCAGACCCATAAGGCCTTCCGTGACAACACACATACATGAAACAAGGGGCAAACATTCATGCCCAAGGCGGGACTCGAACCCGAACCCTTCCGACCGAGGCGCTGAGTTGGCACACGCTCTCGCCATCCACGTCGGAACTGTATAATACATCCATATTTCCTCTTCACCGACAACGATTTCTGAGCGGTAATAATTACACCCAGCTATGGCCTCGTGTTCCCGCCCGTGGCAGGATGGCGCAAGACGACGTACTCCGGCGCGCGTGCTGAAGGCCGCGAGGGGGCCAAGGGCGAAGGGCCGGGGCGATATTTCGGGGCGGCGCCACCTGCGGGGCACAATGCCACGCGCCGCCCGCCCGCCCGCCCTCCTCCCACCACCGGCCGCCCGTCAGGTGAGACGTCGCTTCCAGCGGGTACGACCAGCTCGAGGCTGCGCTCCTCCTCAGGGCTACGGCGCGGAGGTCGGGCCCGGCTGAAGCACGCGACTGGGAGTGGGGCCAGGTTTGTGTACACTTGGCCCTTGGAAGCATTACAAGTTTACGCCAGGATAAAAAAAATATACACAACGAAAATATATTGTACATACTGTTTCAAACTTGAAATAATCAGGAAATGCAAGATAGTTGATGACCATGAAGTTATTTACGGCACAGTAACTTGCGTGTAAGTCACTCATCAGTACTATCCGTAGCTTTCTTGGCAAATTTTCCTTAAAAAAATATAAATATAAAAAAGAACTCAACATTGGAACAATAGAAGTACAAAATATAGGCATTTCTTTAGTATGAGGTAAGTACAAAATCAGTTAGGGTAGGGACATATACGCGGGAAATTCTAGTGAGGCGGGATATTTCTGGGCTATTATCGAGGAACTTTACATCCGGGTGGTTGGGATGCACTTTTAGGCATAGGTAGTATTTCAAACTTATTTATTTCTTGGACTGCTGGATTATGTAGATCTCCATGTAGTGCAATATTATTGGTCCAAGTTCTTACTCGAAAATTAATAATTTATACAAAAATATGAAATAGAGCTACTCGCTGAATGTGCATTTTAATCGAAAACCGATTCCCACAAATGATGGGCTCACTGTCAGTTCATTCTCTATGTAATAAAAAGGAGCAAAAACTTTTGGTGAGCACTGGATAAAAACATTTAAGAAAATCTCAATTCTTACCTTTATTTCTCAGCACTACGATATCGTATATTTTAGATGAAATCTAACATACATTTAAAGTTAATTGTTCACACAGAATGAGGGAGAAGAGAGTTCTCTGATGCTTGTTGGACACCGCCAAATAGTGAATAGAGTTCACAACAAAAGATGGCAAATGCATGCAGAAGAAAAATAAAAAACAACTGCCAGTCTGTCCGACCACCTCCACCCATTCTCTCGCCCTGGTTCTCGTTTGCTTTTGCAATCCCCTTCCATCCCCTTTGTTTTTCCATTCAAGCTATGCAAATAATTTTGTCGTTTATTATGCGAAGCAACACAATTCCGCTTACGTTTAAAACTAACTTCCTCAAAGCGATTCACGTGAAGGAATCATTAATTTTAAGCAAATACGACCTATTCTGGGCCAGCTTAGCCAGCGTGGCCGCGACCGGGGACTTCTCGTGGTGCACGCGATGGACGGCGAGGTCGTGGTTCAGACGAGGCTTCTGTTGTTCAAAGACCTTCATTATTCACGCCCGCGTGTTTATGGATGCTTGTGGCGATTTCTAGGCCGCTTCAGATTATTAACCTTCAATCTGAATACTCTTACCAATAACATCTCTGCTCTCTTCAAAAAACTATTTACCTTCGTAATATGTTTTCGAAAAAGATTAAATTAATAAATAAATGTTGGTCTGGTAACTTAGAATTTATTAGCTTAACAACTTTTCAATCGCCCAGCGATCGTTTTAGCTTGCAATTTGCAGCGTCTCGGCGTCCATGATGATCGCTACGCAATTGAAAAGTTTTTAAGCTAATAAAATCTAAGACACCTAGAAAACGTTTGTTCATTAATTTATACGAAGGCATCAATTTCACTAACAACATATTTTTAAACAAGTGTTAAATATTATATTATAGCAGAGGTACGCCAAGACACACAGGTAAGTTTATAAAATTAAATTAGGAGTTCATATTGCCAAAAGTACTAAATTATATTTGATATATTTTCAGTCATACAAAACATAGTCGTGCACACAGTGAAGTTGTGTCTTTTCGCAGTCTTTTCGCTGAAGAAAATATGCTGCTGGACATTCACTATAATGTTGGTAGGCAAATAACGAATGTTATTTTTTGCAAACTATTATTGCCTGTTTCAATGTAAATGAAACGCTATGAACAGCCAAACTTACGATTTAAGAATGACAGAAGAGACAAGTACAAGAAGAAATATAACCGTTGTATGATTGAGGTATTGTTCTCTCTAGAAATGTTGAATCAAACTTGGTTGAATCAAACACGGAAGAAAAATTATCAAAGAAGGCGTTCATTATCTTGTAATTTTGGAGAAGCACAATAGCTTTCATAACATTTAAACTGTAAATTTTAAACCAGAATTTTGGATCAAGTAATTGAAGTGGTTGTTGGTGACAAGCGTTTTCGTAAATTTCTCCAAATTTTCCTTTAATAACTAATGGACACACTACACACCAACAAAAAAGGAAAGGTAAGTATCAATTCTAGAGACGAGATCTTAAGAATTAGAAATGAAATATTTCAAAATAGACCGATTAATTTTAACGAATGTAATTATACATACATGAGTTACCTCGTGGAGGAGAGTGGAAGGACAAACAATTTCCATTTTCTTTTCAGAACAATCCCCAGCTAAATTATTCCATACCATTACGACTTCATGGAAACCAGCCACCGGGGGAGCAAGCCAGCTCAACTTGGTGCCGGTCCCAAGCCCGGATAAATGGTGAGGGTTGGCGGCAGGAAGGGCATCCGGCCGTAAAACTTTTGCCAAATCCAAAGAAAATGGAAAGAGAGAATGAATCAGATAAGGTAACGGCTAGGGCGTACCCCGCATATAGCGACGCTCAGCAGCTTCGCCTGACTGCTGTGACAGGACAAGGGCTACCCCACCTACGTCGAGTGGGGTTAAAGAAGTTAGTCAGGATAGGAACTCTCAATATTGGGAGTATGACGGGAAAAAGTAGAGAGATTGCGGATTTGATGGCAAGGAGGAGGATTAACATACTTTGCGTGCAGGAAACAAGGTGGAGAGGCAATAAAGCTAAGGAGATAGGTGAGGGATATAAACTGATATACAGTGGAGCAAACGGACAAGGAAGGAATGGTGTTGGAATAATCCTGGATAGAGAATGGAAGGAACATCTAGTAAGAGTAAACCGTAGGGATGACAGGATCATGAGTGTTGGTCTTGATATTGGGGGTGCAACGACAAATATCGTATCTGCTTACGCACCTCAAGTAGGATGTGATGACGAAGATAAGGAAAACTTCTGGAGAGCCCTAGACCAAGAAATAGGAGAAATACCAACTGACGAAAGATGTTTTCTTGGTACAGATCTCAATGGGCACATTGGCTGCGAGAGATTGGGCGTAGAGAGAGTGCATGGTGGCTGGGGACTGGCTAGTCAGAATTTAGAGGGAGAGAGAATATTGGACTTTGCTGTTGCTAGCGATATGGCTGTGATTAACAGTTTCTATAAGAAGACTGAGAACCAATATGTTACCTATAGTAGTGGTGGAACAGAAACTCAGATAGATTTTATATTATGCAAAAGGAATCATCTTGTGGAGGTCAAGAACTGTAAAGTTATAAAGGGTGAGAGTGTATCTAGTCAACACAGACCTGTGATAGTAGACTGTGATTTGAAGATAAAAAGGAAAGGGAAACAACTGGGAGAGCGGAAGATTAAATGGTGGAAGTTAAAAGATATAGTTCTTGCGGAGGCCTTTAAATCTGAGGTTCTGGGGAGGATTTCGACCAAAGAGAAGGCTAATGACTGGTGGGAGACAAACAGCAAAGTTATAATGCGAGTGGGAGAAGAAATACTTGGAAGAACATCAGGAAAGGGGCAGCCCGGAAACAAAGAGTCGTGGTGGTGGAACAGCGAGGTGCAAGAAATTATCAAGGCAAAGAAGGAAGCCAAGAAACAGTTTGACAGAGAAAGGAGTGTGGCAAACAGGGAATCGTACAAAAGAAGTAAGAAAGAGGCTAAACGGGCTGTTGCAATAGCAAAAGCGAGAGCATTGGATGAGTTGTACGACGAGTTGGATGCACCGGAGGGAGTAAACAAGTTGCACAGAATAGCTAAGGCCAGGGATAGAGCATCAAAAGACTTTACACATATCCGGCAAATGAAAGATAGCGAGGGAGTTGTGCTCAGAAGCGAGAAAAACATCAAGAAGAGGTGGAGTGACTACTTCAGCAAATTGCTGAATGAAGAGCGTCCAAGAGTTGATAGGGGTAAAGGAATTGCAAACGAAAATGTTACAATAGGCATAGAACGAGGAGAAGTTAGTGAAGCTTTAAAAAGAATGAAAAATGGCAAAGCTGTAGGGCCGGATGGTATACCAGTAGAAGTATGGAAGGCCTTAGGTGCGGAAGGTATAGACCTGCTGCTAGATCTGTTTCTTAAAATATATAAAGAGGAAAAAATGCCCGATGTTTGGAGGGATAGTGTGTTGGTGCCACTATATAAGGAGAAAGGCGACATCCAGGACTGTAAAAATTACAGAGGAATAAAACTGGTCTCGCACACATTGAAGATTTGGGAACGAGTGATAGAGCAAAGACTGAGGAAGGAAACATCAATATCAGAGGAACAGTTCGGCTTCATGCCAGGAAAGGGTACAACGGATGCTTTGTTCGCCCTGAGACAGTTACTGGAGAAGCACGGTGAAAAGCTGAAGGAACTACATCTAGCCTTCATAGATCTGGAGAAAGCATATGACACAGTACCTAGAGAGGAGATGTGGAGGTGCATGAGAGTGAAAGGAGTGCCGGAAAAGTATGTGCGGCTGGTGAAGGACACGTATGATAGAGCACACACCAGAGTAAGATCAAGTGTGGGACTGACGGAAAGATTTTCCGTGAGAGTGGGAGTACACCAGGGATCCGCTCTGAGCCCATATTTATTTAATATAATAATGGATGTGTTGACGGAAGGAGTGAGAGAACAGGCCCCGTGGACTATGCTCTTTGCAGATGACATAGTGGTGGTAGATGAGAGTAAAGACGGATTGGAGGATAAACTGGAGAGATGGAGACAGGCAGTCGAGGAAGGAGGACTCAGGATAAGCAGAGCAAAAACTGAATACATGTGGTTTGGAGGAGATGGCAGGCCCGGAAGCATCACACTACAGGGGCAATTACTGACTAGAACGGGAGAGTTCAAATACCTCGGCTCCTATGTCAACGAGAAAGGGGAGCTAGACAGGGAAGTTAACCACAGGATACAAGCTGCCTGGATAAATTGGAAGAGAATGACAGGGGTGCTGTGCGACAGAAGGATTCAGAGGAAAATGAAGGGAAAGGTCTTCAAAGCTGTTGTGAGGCCGGCAATGATATATGGTAGTGAAACCTGGCCGGTGAAGAAGGCTCAGGAAAAGAAGTTGGAAGTGGTAGAGATGAGAATGCTGAGATGGTCAATGGGAAAGACCCGGAAAGACAGGATCCGGAATGAAGTAATACGGAAGATGGGAGGAGTGATCGAGGTTTCAAAGAAGATTCAGGAACGAAGATTGCAGTGGTTTGGACATGTCATGAGAAGGGAAGAGGAATATGTGGGAAGGAAAGTGAGTAGTATGCAACTGGAGGGGAAAAGAAGGAGAGGGAGACCAAAGAGAAGGTGGAAGGACTGTGTCGTGGAAGACCTGCGAGAGAAAGAGTTAATCGAGGAAGATGTGTTGGACAGGATTGAGTGGAGGAGAAGAGTAAGGAACAGCGACCCCTTACCACTAAAAGGGAAAAGCTGAAGAAGAAGAAGAACAAGAAGAATTACGACTTCATGGAATTAACAGTAGCGTGCAGTTCCACTTTATGCTGTTAATAATACAGAGTCGTTTATAGACCTCATATGCTTTCAAAGAAATGCAAAATAATTTACTGTGTCGAGCAAAAGGCTATCGCAAATACTGAAGAATAATTTTTGAAAATATCAGTATGTGGATAAAATCATTAATATTTATTTCATAGTTAAAAAATCAAATACATTTGTTTTTAAACGCTATCTTTCACGGCCTTTCATTGGTGTAATCCATATAGGTGTTCATGGGAATTGGTCTAGATTTCAAACAATTATATCAGTTGTGGAGTTTTATTTCTACATCTTCTGAGCTGGATTAAAAACCCTAATAAGGTATGTCCCTTTGCATTACTCAATTTTTTCTGTACGTGTGTGTGTTTCCATTGAACATGTCATAATTATTGTGTAATACCTATTTCTAAATATGGTGTGTTTCATTCAGCTCTAAAGATGGAGAAATAAAACTCCAAAACGTCGGCCAACTAATATTCTTTTTTTTTTATTTCTGGACCAAATCCCATGAATAACGATACGAGTCATGCGTTTGTTTTGTTTTAAAATTATGTTTTACCACAAAATGTTACCTACGCCTCCAGCCGCAAAGCAATTTCTCTTCCTATTATTGGGTGTGGTCATTCTCGAACAATCTCGAGCGGTTGAAATAATTTGCGCATAATTGCGTCACCGTCCCCACAGCTCCCCTATTAGGAAAATTAACCGCGTAATTGAATTAATTCCCGTCCCGCGCACGACAGCAGTCCCCTGCAATTACGTAACCTCCCTTTAAGGACTTGGATCACAGGGACCCCAAGGGACGTGGTGATGGTATTGTCATAAATCAGCCCCGGAATTTCCAGAAAACCCGATACGTTTCTTGAACTATCAATTCATGTTTGATTTCTAGACTGTATCGCGTGACTAGCACAACCCAGAATCTGGAAACCTGGCTCAACGCTACTGAACAGAAGAACTGAATGAGTTGCAGCAGGATTTTATCAGATAATACGTATAAAATGGTTAGAAATGTTAAATTTTGAAGATATGTCTAAACTACTCAAGAACTGTCTAATCAGAACGTGAAACAATAACAATCATTTCCGAATTTTAAAGAGAATCACAAGAGATAATGCTTAGAATCGTCGACAAATCGGAATGGACGAAGTGACAAGAGTGAATTGACCCCAGCGATGCTCAGGGCATTTTCCGTTACCATGAATCCAGCTCGTTTGATATGAATGCGTATTACACGCGAAATCTCCAAGAATGTTGTTAGTTGAATCTGAAGAAACAAAATGTGCTTCCAATTATAATTCAGTTAATGTGACCGTTTAAAGATCCGAACCGACAATGTTATTTTGAATCGGTCACCATTACATGGCGACGAATTCCTAACGCCATCTTACCCCGGTACATGGAACTGCGCAGTAGCTGATTCAAGTTTGTGAACAGGCCCGGCAAAATTTACGCTACGCTCGAATAAACTGCTAATCGGCGATGAAGAGTATGTCGTCACAAGAGGGGAGAGAACTACGATCCAAGGAAAAAAAACACATTTTTTTCCCGTTCTGACTACGTCTAAATGAAGCTGTTCCTGTGCATGGACGAGAAGAGACCGTTGCGTTGCAGTATTTTCTCCTCAAAGGAAGGAAAAGCAGCCATCTTGATAGATACACATCGCAAGAGTTCTAAACAAGGTAAAAAATTGCACATATTAATTGAATATTATTTGACAAGAATATTATCTTGTGTGAATCGCTGATGTTATATCATAAAAGCAGTTACATTTTAAAACCTGTGCGACGCACGCTAGCGGGCTTAATCATACGTAATGCGCTGCCGTTCTGTTTTTTCAGTTTATTATTTTTATTCTTATAAACCGTTACTAAATGGTGGTGGCAGTGGTTTAAAATCTTCTAAGAGATGTTCAGCTCACTGGATGGGCAAAACTCTGTCCAAATTACTTCGTCGATTCCAGAAGACGAATTGGGAGCTTTTGGAAGGAGAAAAAAGCCTTTTTTCTCAGGCAACATCCGAACGCCGCGACGCAAATGGAGTAACGGAAAAGTGTCCTGCATCAACCTTCAACCTTTGCATCCCTGAGGGCCATTGACCCGTGGCCTTTTTGTCGCTTCAGATCATTAGAAAGAGTTAACGCGAGTGGTACATACATTATTTTATTTTTCACTTCATTTACATCCAGTTTTACATGTGTTGTAAAGTTTTCAGTTTTCTAAATTTTCCTTGTTGGAAGTGATTTAATTTTTATGCGGTTGGGGTCAAAAATGCCCCCAAACAAATGCGCCGTTACTCGCGTAAATTACAAGAAATATACTAAAAACGTTTCCCTTTCCTTTATATAATTATGTTGTGGTTTCTGAACGATAATCTGACATAATTTTTCATTATGAGTTGGTAGCCGTTTCAAACTTTTTCATGCTGGTCAGATAGACACTATCTTCTACACTGTCTTCTTTCAAACTACCAGAGGAAGGCTACCAACTCGGAAAAGACATTCTGCCCATTAGACATCTATGTATAATTTATGATGATACGCTAGAAAGTTTCTTTTTTGAAATAATATTTATATTTGTCATTTACTGTGATGAAGTAAATAAAGCAAGTAAATAGCATCTTTACGCAATTAATAATTCCCAATAATATGCGTTCATGAAATACTTGTAAACTATTGTGTGAATCGTGGGAGGTCAGATTTGATGACAACAGAATCCACGTAAGTAATGGAGAAAAGAGCCGAAGGGTTAAAAATGAACTCATCAGACACGGATCCACGGGGAAGGAAAAGAGGGAAATTGACCCCCTAAAACTGTTCAGTAATAATTAATTTTAACTTTGTTCTAACAAAACTTTCAAACAAACGTTTTTTTGGATAATCATTAAAACAAATAAAATCGCATTGCAGCATGAGTCGAGTTTAGTCTGCTACATTCTACAAAATCTGTACTATGACACATTCGACCAAATCCTTTTTAATTTCCCCTCCCAAAATTTGCCTCTGGATCTGCCCCTGGGTACATTTTTTTTTTTTTTAACATCTGCTTTATTTGCAATTTGTTCTACACGAACATTCGGCAAATACAATTGTACATATATTATCGACATGTAAAGAAACCATACAATTCTGGTTCTTTCTATAAATGGTTTTAAACTAATTGTCCAGTTCAGAGAGAGAAAGAAAAAAAAGACAAACAAACAAAAGCAACAATAAACAATATCACATTGAAATAACAAAAAAACACAATAACAAACATACAATAGTGCAAGCATTGTGACAAACAAAATATATCTACAGTAACAATTATTTTAAAAGAAAAATATTATTTATATCTGTGGTCCAGATCAAGAGGATGTACTCTTTTCAATCTTCTTGTCGTTGTGCTGTTATCTAAGATGTTTATGGCCAGATGATTAATATGATTTTCGAGTCTGTGTTGGTATTTGTGAAATTTTAGAGTGATTTCCTCTTTAACAGTGGTGATATTGAGATCTTTATGTAGAGTGGCGTTTGATACAAACCAGGGAGCATTGCTTAATAGTCTGAGACATTTGGATTGAAATCTTTGAATTATTTCTATATTTGAATGTGATGCTGTTCCCCAGAGTTCAATTCCATAAGACCAGATAGGTTTGAGTATTGTTTTGTAGAGTAAAATTTTGTTTCCTAGACTTAAACTAGATTTTCTTCCTATTAACCATATCATTTGTCTACTTTTCAGTTCTGCTTCCTTTCTTTTGATCGAAATATGTTTCTTCCAGGTTAGCTTTTTGTCTAGATGTAGTCCGAGATATTTGACGGTGTCTACGTTTTCAATTAGTTTTCCGTTTATTTCTATTCTTGTATTTCTTGTACGTCTGAGGGTAAATGTTATACATTTGGACTTTGTTTCATTCATTCTTATTCTCCAGAGTTTACACCATTTGTTTATAAGCTCGAGGTGCTCTTTCAATGTTCTTGTTGCCGTTTCTTGGTTTTCGTGCGAAGCTAGCAGGGCTGTGTCATCTGCATATGTTGCAGTGGTGACGTCTGGGGACTGAGGTAAGTCAGCGGTGTACAGCGTGTACAGCACTGGTCCAAGGATGCTCCCCTGTGGCACTCCTGATAATACTGGATGAAACGGTGTTATTTCATCTCCGAATTTTATTTGAAAAAATCGATCTGAAATAAAGGATCGAAGTATATTATAGTATGGATGCGGCAGACATTTCTTGATTTTATATAGCAAGCCTTGATGCCACACTTTGTCGAACGCTTGCGCGATATCTAGAAACATGGCGGAACAATACTTTTTATTTTCTAGAGCTCCGTTGATGGTGTCGACTACTCTATGAATTTGTTCTATTGTAGAATGACGATTTCTAAAACCGAACTGATGGTCTGGAATTGTGTCATTTTCTTTAAGTAATGGATATATGCGAAATAGTAATATTTTTTCGAATACCTTAGACAAAGAAGGTAATAAACTTATTGGTCTGTACGAGGAAACATCTTGTAGCTGTTTTCCTGTTTTGCGATTACAATTAATTGTGCCAGTTTCCACTGCGAAGGATAGTGTCCGATGCGTATTATTCCGTTGAAAATGGATGTTACAAGGGCGATGAGTTTCTTAGGCAGTTTTTTAAGCATTTCCCCTGTAATACGATCATGTCCAGGAGCCTTATGATTTGGTAGTAGTTTCAGCCCTGCTGTGACTTCTTTTGTTGAGAAGAATTTAATTGGTGGCGACATTTGATGGGGACATTCCAAGAATTCTATGATTTCTTTTTCTTCTGTGAGTAGTGCTGAGGGGTGTGGTTGAAATGTTTTTGCAAAATATTTTGCAAATTCTTCTGCCTTATCGTTTTCCGTCCTAGCCCAGCTTCCATCGGTTTTACGAAGAGGGGGGACATGTTTTGTAGGTCTTTTTAATTTTTTATTAATTTTCCATAAGGAGTAATCTGTAGCTTTTGAGGGTGACAACTTTTCTATTCTTTCCTTCATTTCCTCCGAATGAATTTCTTGTAATTTTCTTGATAAGAAGCGGGAAGTTCTGTTGAGTATTCGTTTGTCGTCCGGGTGATGAGTGCGTTGCCAGGTCTTCTTCATCTGTCTTTTCTCTTTAATCATTTTTAGTATTTCTGATGGGTATTTATTTTTTTCAAACACTCTCATTTCTGGAGTTGCATATACGGCTGCCTGTTGAATGTGTTGTATTAAGTATTCAACAGCATCGTCGATATCTTCTGGACATTTTAGACGGACCTTGGCAGTGGTGTTATGGTAAAGCCAGTTGCTGTATTCTTCCCAGTTCGTTTTTCTGTTTGTAAGGTATATGCTTTCTTTCTTTTTGATTTCAGAAGAACTGATTGTCAGTATTTCTGGAGAATGATCAGATGAAAGATCAAAAGACGGTTCTATTGTGTGATAGGTCTGTGCCATTCCCTTTGTGACGAAGAAATCCAAGACATCAGGTACCTTGTTACCATCCGTTGGCCAGTATGTGGGATTTCCTGATGAAATTGTTTGGAGTTTTAGTGTAGAGATGGCTCCTTCTAAAGCGCGACCTCTTGTAGTTACCAGTCTTGATCCCCATAGTTGATTTTTAGCATTGTAGTCTCCTCCAGCAATGAACCTTGTACCGAGCGTTTTAAAAAACTTGATATACTGATCGGTGGTTATCTTGTGTTTTGGAGGGGAGTATATAGCTGAAATAACGAGCGGACCGAACTTATCGTATACTTGTATAGCGGTTGCTTGCAGATAGTCTTTAGCATTATCTTTGTACATATTGTGTCTGATTCTTGTTTTAATTATTACTGCTGTGCCTCCATGAGCTGTTCCATCTGGATGATTTGTGCAATATACTTCGTAGTCAGATATACGTAGATAGCTTTTTTCGGTAAAATGTGTTTCAGACACTAGAAGTATGTCAATATTTTCTTGATGTAGAAACACTTCTAACTCTCTTCGATGTTGAAGTATTCCGTTGGCATTCCAGGAGACAATTCGCAGTGAATTACTCATAGTTTCTTCATTATTGCAGTCATGATATTAATTAGGCTGGAGATTTGTTCAGCTTGCTTTGCTAAGATGGACTCGAATTTTTTAAATGATTCTTGCATTATGGAAATCAAATTATTTTCATTCGACACATTTTGATTATTGATTTGCGAATGTTGGGCCATTTGTGCATATGTGAACTGTCTACCTGTTCCTATGGTTTGATTACTTGTTAGTGAGCTTGAATTGTTGCCTTCAGTTATGTTTTGCGTAGCATTTCTACGGTGTTGACTTTGACTAGGATACTTGCTGTTACGAATTTTTTGATATACTTCGCAGCCTTTATAATTTGCTGGATGGTCACGGCTACATAGAGCACATGTAGCTGGCGTGTCTCTCGTTTTAGTACAGGTTCGACTATCGTGATTCTTTCCACATTTGACGCAGCTATACGGAAGCGTACAATACCGAAAACTGTGCTCGTAGGACTGACATCGCTTGCATTGTACTATTTCTCGTTTTTTACGCGGTGGTTCAAAACTAATTTTTGCATGTAGTAAGTATTCGACGTCATATATTTTTTTGTTGTTACTTTGAGGTTCTAAGTCCACAAAAAACAATGGTAGAGGTGCTTTTGTTAAGCGATGCTTGATATTATGAATTTGTCTTACTTTGTGGCCTTGTACTTCTATAGCTTCTTTAAGTTCCGTTACGTCTGCTGTTGGGTGCATATTTTTTAATACTACCCGAAAGGCTCTTTCTTGTTTTAACTGAAAAGTATAATGAGCAATATTTTTTAGATTCAGATGTTTAACAAGCGTTCGATAAACCTCCGGTGTTTGAGGTACGATTTTCACATTGTTCATAGTAATTTTGGCGTCATCTTGGTAGGTTTTGACAAGTTTATATGAGAAGTCTTCATCTTTAATGACTTCTTTAATAGATCTGATCATATCAGATATTACTCTGACGCCTGGAATGAAAATAGGCGGTGTACGATATTTGTCTTGTTCTTGCATGCTGCCCTTGGTTGTTGTATCATTGATTTTCTCAGAATTCGAGGTTTCTTCCAAATTTTCATCACAAGAGAGATGTTCATACCTGTTTTTTAATGAGACGGGGTCGTGTTCACTGTTAGTCTTCTTAGAGGGTTGTATAGAGTTGTCATCATAGCGTCTTTTTTGTCGACGCAGCGGGATTGTTTGCCATGAGCTGCACAAGGTTGAGGCCGTTTCCTGCGTTGTAGATGCTTGGCCGTTAGTTGCTGTAGCTTCTAGGACGGTGGCTGGGGTTTCTTTTTCACGCACATATTGCTGTATTTGAAATTGTAACTGTTGGTTCTGTTGCACTAATTGTTGTAAGTGTTGTTTTAGCTGTTGATGTTCATGCAATAAAAATTGGTGCTGTTGCTGAAGGTTCAGTGTTATTTCACTGTGTTCTAAAGTCAATCCGTTCGTACTATTGTTGACGAAAGCTTCACTGTTTTCTTGGTTATTTAGTATTTCTGTTGTTTGTGTGATTAGTCCCCCGAAGGGGACGTGGTCAGTTAACATAATTCACTTCACTATATATGTGCGGTATTGATTTTCAATAGTTCTTGACGCACCACTGTTCACACGAGAATGAAGTCACCTTTGTACACAAATACGAGCGGTCACCACTGTATCACTAGTAACTTTGAACGGTAAGTTGAAAACGTTCCTAATTCACCACTGTTCACAAATAAATGCACTTCTTTCTGACCCCGGACCGGCACTAGTAGCGGCCGGGGCAGTCGGACTTGCGATAAGCGCTAGCCTTCGGCTAACTGGCGGAGCTGCGGAGCACGTCTGCTCGTGACCGCTGCTGAGCGAGAACTCCCCTGGGTACATGGATGGTTTTATGAAAGCTTCGATACGGATGTCGTATCCTTATTGTGCAGAAGAGTCAGGCAAACATATTTTGGATAATCATTAAAACGAACAAAATCGCATTGCAGCATAAGCTGAGCGTGCGCGACATTCTACAAAATATGTACAATGACACCTTTAACCAAAATATTTTGAATTTCCCCTCCCAAAATTTGTCTCTGGACCCGCCCCTGGTGTACATGGATGGTTTTATAAAAGCTTCGATATCGCTGCCGCATCCTTAATGTGTAGAAGAGTTAAGAAAAACATATTTTGGATAATCATTACAACGAATAAAATCGTTGCGCAGCATAAGTGTAGCCTGCGACGTTCTACAAAATTTGTACAAACACACATTCGACGAAAACATTTTGAATTTCCCCTCCCAAAATTTGTCCCTGGACCCACCCCTGGTGTACGTGGATGGTTTTATAAAATCGTCGACACCGCTGCCGCATCCTTATTGTGGCGAAGAGCCCGAGGCGAGCAGCGCGGCGCAGGCGCGGCGCAGGGGCGCAGAGAGAAGCGTGCCGAGCGCGCGAATGACCTTTCGGCGCCGCGACCTTAACCCACTCTGCAAATACCGCGGCGGCGCGCAGGTATTGTCCGGCACCGGCTCAAACTCGCTCCCGCTAACGCGGCCCCGCCCCCTCCGCTCCTCGGCGCCCGCGGCTCGCCAGCATTCCGCCCACGCCTCGCGCCGTCTTCGCCTCCCGCCGACCCCCTCTCCCCCGTCTCGAACTTCGCGCTGTCGCCGCCCCACACCGCATCCCCCACATGATGATCGCGCATCTTGCCCGGGCCCGATCCACCCACGCATTGGAAACGCGACATCGATACCAAAACATCGATGTTAAAGTAGTAGTAGTAGTAGTAGTAGTAGTAGTAGTAGTAGTAGTAGTAGTAGTAGTAGTAGTAGTAGTAGTAGTAGTAGTAGTAGTAGTAGTAGTAGTAGTAGTAGTAGTAGTAGTAGTAGTAGTAGTAGTAGTAGTAGTAGTAGTAGTAGTAGTAGTAGTAGTAGTAGTAGTAGTAGTAGTAGTAGTAGTAGTAGTAGTAGTAGTAGTAGTAGTAGTAGTAGTAGTAGTAGTAGTAGTAGTAGTAGTAGTAGTAGTAGTAGTAGTAGTAGTAGTAGTAGTAGTAGTAGTAGTAGTAGTAGTAGTAGTAGTAGTAGTAGTAGTAGTAGTAGTAGTAGTAGTAGTAGTAGTAGTAGTAGTAGTAGTAGTAGTAGTAGTAGTAGTAGTAGTAGTAGTAGTAGTAGTAGTAGTAGTAGTAGTAGTAGTAGTAGTAGTAGTAGTAGTAGTAGTAGTAGTAGTAGTAGTAGTAGTAGTAGTAGTAGTAGTAGTAGTAGTAGTAGTAGTAGTAGTAGTAGTAGTAGTAGTAGTAGTAGTAGTAGTAGTAGTAGTAGTAGTAGTAGTAGTAGTAGTAGTAGTAGTAGTAGTAGTAGTAGTAGTAGTAGTAGTAGTAGTAGTAGTAGTAGTAGTAGTAGTAGTAGTAGTAGTAGTAGTAGTAGTAGTAGTAGTAGTAGTAGTAGTAGTAGTAGTAGTAGTAGTAGTAGTAGTAGTAGTAGTAGTAGTAGTAGTAGTAGTAGTAGTAGTAGTAGTAGTAGTAGTAGTAGTAGTAGTAGTAGTAGTAGTAGTAGTAGTAGTAGTAGTAGTAGTAGTAGTAGTAGTAGTAGTAGTAGTAGTAGTAGTAGTAGTAGTAGTAGTAGTAGTAGTAGTAGTAGTAGTAGTAGTAGTAGTAGTAGTAGTAGTAGTAGTAGTAGTAGTAGTAGTAGTAGTAGTAGTAGTAGTAGTAGTAGTAGTAGTAGTAGTAGTAGTAGTAGTAGTAGTAGTAGTAGTAGTAGTAGTAGTAGTAGTAGTAGTAGTAGTAGTAGTAGTAGTAGTAGTAGTAGTAGTAGTAGTAGTAGTAGTAGTAGTAGTAGTAGTAGTAGTAGTAGTAGTAGTAGTAGTAGTAGTAGTAGTAGTAGTAGTAGTAGTAGTAGTAGTAGTAGTAGTAGTAGTAGTAGTAGTAGTAGTAGTAGTAGTAGTAGTAGTAGTAGTAGTAGTAGTAGTAGTAGTAGTAGTAGTAGTAGTAGTAGTAGTAGTAGTAGTAGTAGTAGTAGTAGTAGTAGTAGTAGTAGTAGTAGTAGTAGTAGTAGTAGTAGTAGTAGTAGTAGTAGTAGTAGTAGTAGTAGTAGTAGTAGTAGTAGTAGTAGTAGTAGTAGTAGTAGTAGTAGTAGTAGTAGTAGTAGTAGTAGTAGTAGTAGTAGTAGTAGTAGTAGTAGTAGTAGTAGTAGTAGTAGTAGTAGTAGTAGTAGTAGTAGTAGTAGTAGTAGTAGTAGTAGTAGTAGTAGTAGTAGTAGTAGTAGTAGTAGTAGTAGTAGTAGTAGTAGTAGTAGTAGTAGTAGTAGTAGTAGTAGTAGTAGTAGTAGTAGTAGTAGTAGTAGTAGTAGTAGTAGTAGTAGTAGTAGTAGTAGTAGTAGTAGTAGTAGTAGTAGTAGTAGTAGTAGTAGTAGTAGTAGTAGTAGTAGTAGTAGTAGTAGTAGTAGTAGTAGTAGTAGTAGTAGTAGTAGTAGTAGTAGTAGTAGTAGTAGTAGTAGTAGTAGTAGTAGTAGTAGTAGTAGTAGTAGTAGTAGTAGTAGTAGTAGTAGTAGTAGTAGTAGTAGTAGTAGTAGTAGTAGTAGTAGTAGTAGTAGTAGTAGTAGTAGTAGTAGTAGTAGTAGTAGTAGTAGTAGTAGTAGTAGTAGTAGTAGTAGTAGTAGTAGTAGTAGTAGTAGTAGTAGTAGTAGTAGTAGTAGTAGTAGTAGTAGTAGTAGTAGTAGTAGTAGTAGTAGTAGTAGTAGTAGTAGTAGTAGTAGTAGTAGTAGTAGTAGTAGTAGTAGTAGTAGTAGTAGTAGTAGTAGTAGTAGTAGTAGTAGTAGTAGTAGTAGTAGTAGTAGTAGTAGTAGTAGTAGTAGTAGTAGTAGTAGTAGTAGTAGTAGTAGTAGTAGTAGTAGTAGTAGTAGTAGTAGTAGTAGTAGTAGTAGTAGTAGTAGTAGTAGTAGTAGTAGTAGTAGTAGTAGTAGTAGTAGTAGTAGTAGTAGTAGTAGTAGTAGTAGTAGTAGTAGTAGTAGTAGTAGTAGTAGTAGTAGTAGTAGTAGTAGTAGTAGTAGTAGTAGTAGTAGTAGTAGTAGTAGTAGTAGTAGTAGTAGTAGTAGTAGTAGTAGTAGTAGTAGTAGTAGTAGTAGTAGTAGTAGTAGTAGTAGTAGTAGTAGTAGTAGTAGTAGTAGTAGTAGTAGTAGTAGTAGTAGTAGTAGTAGTAGTAGTAGTAGTAGTAGTAGTAGTAGTAGTAGTAGTAGTAGTAGTAGTAGTAGTAGTAGTAGTAGTAGTAGTAGTAGTAGTAGTAGTAGTAGTAGTAGTAGTAGTAGTAGTAGTAGTAGTAGTAGTAGTAGTAGTAGTAGTAGTAGTAGTAGTAGTAGTAGTAGTAGTAGTAGTAGTAGTAGTAGTAGTAGTAGTAGTAGTAGTAGTAGTAGTAGTAGTAGTAGTAGTAGTAGTAGTAGTAGTAGTAGTAGTAGTAGTAGTAGTAGTAGTAGTAGTAGTAGTAGTAGTAGTAGTAGTAGTAGTAGTAGTAGTAGTAGTAGTAGTAGTAGTAGTAGTAGTAGTAGTAGTAGTAGTAGTAGTAGTAGTAGTAGTAGTAGTAGTAGTAGTAGTAGTAGTAGTAGTAGTAGTAGTAGTAGTAGTAGTAGTAGTAGTAGTAGTAGTAGTAGTAGTAGTAGTAGTAGTAGTAGTAGTAGTAGTAGTAGTAGTAGTAGTAGTAGTAGTAGTAGTAGTAGTAGTAGTAGTAGTAGTAGTAGTAGTAGTAGTAGTAGTAGTAGTAGTAGTAGTAGTAGTAGTAGTAGTAGTAGTAGTAGTAGTAGTAGTAGTAGTAGTAGTAGTAGTAGTAGTAGTAGTAGTAGTAGTAGTAGTAGTAGTAGTAGTAGTAGTAGTAGTAGTAGTAGTAGTAGTAGTAGTAGTAGTAGTAGTAGTAGTAGTAGTAGTAGTAGTAGTAGTAGTAGTAGTAGTAGTAGTAGTAGTAGTAGTAGTAGTAGTAGTAGTAGTAGTAGTAGTAGTAGTAGTAGTAGTAGTAGTAGTAGTAGTAGTAGTAGTAGTAGTAGTAGTAGTAGTAGTAGTAGTAGTAGTAGTAGTAGTAGTAGTAGTAGTAGTAGTAGTAGTAGTAGTAGTAGTAGTAGTAGTAGTAGTAGTAGTAGTAGTAGTAGTAGTAGTAGTAGTAGTAGTAGTAGTAGTAGTAGTAGTAGTAGTAGTAGTAGTAGTAGTAGTAGTAGTAGTAGTAGTAGTAGTAGTAGTAGTAGTAGTAGTAGTAGTAGTAGTAGTAGTAGTAGTAGTAGTAGTAGTAGTAGTAGTAGTAGTAGTAGTAGTAGTAGTAGTAGTAGTAGTAGTAGTAGTAGTAGTAGTAGTAGTAGTAGTAGTAGTAGTAGTAGTAGTAGTAGTAGTAGTAGTAGTAGTAGTAGTAGTAGTAGTAGTAGTAGTAGTAGTAGTAGTAGTAGTAGTAGTAGTAGTAGTAGTAGTAGTAGTAGTAGTAGTAGTAGTAGTAGTAGTAGTAGTAGTAGTAGTAGTAGTAGTAGTAGTAGTAGTAGTAGTAGTAGTAGTAGTAGTAGTAGTAGTAGTAGTAGTAGTAGTAGTAGTAGTAGTAGTAGTAGTAGTAGTAGTAGTAGTAGTAGTAGTAGTAGTAGTAGTAGTAGTAGTAGTAGTAGTAGTAGTAGTAGTAGTAGTAGTAGTAGTAGTAGTAGTAGTAGTAGTAGTAGTAGTAGTAGTAGTAGTAGTAGTAGTAGTAGTAGTAGTAGTAGTAGTAGTAGTAGTAGTAGTAGTAGTAGTAGTAGTAGTAGTAGTAGTAGTAGTAGTAGTAGTAGTAGTAGTAGTAGTAGTAGTAGTAGTAGTAGTAGTAGTAGTAGTAGTAGTAGTAGTAGTAGTAGTAGTAGTAGTAGTAGTAGTAGTAGTAGTAGTAGTAGTAGTAGTAGTAGTAGTAGTAGTAGTAGTAGTAGTAGTAGTAGTAGTAGTAGTAGTAGTAGTAGTAGTAGTAGTAGTAGTAGTAGTAGTAGTAGTAGTAGTAGTAGTAGTAGTAGTAGTAGTAGTAGTAGTAGTAGTAGTAGTAGTAGTAGTAGTAGTAGTAGTAGTAGTAGTAGTAGTAGTAGTAGTAGTAGTAGTAGTAGTAGTAGTAGTAGTAGTAGTAGTAGTAGTAGTAGTAGTAGTAGTAGTAGTAGTAGTAGTAGTAGTAGTAGTAGTAGTAGTAGTAGTAGTAGTAGTAGTAGTAGTAGTAGTAGTAGTAGTAGTAGTAGTAGTAGTAGTAGTAGTAGTAGTAGTAGTAGTAGTAGTAGTAGTAGTAGTAGTAGTAGTAGTAGTAGTAGTAGTAGTAGTAGTAGTAGTAGTAGTAGTAGTAGTAGTAGTAGTAGTAGTAGTAGTAGTAGTAGTAGTAGTAGTAGTAGTAGTAGTAGTAGTAGTAGTAGTAGTAGTAGTAGTAGTAGTAGTAGTAGTAGTAGTAGTAGTAGTAGTAGTAGTAGTAGTAGTAGTAGTAGTAGTAGTAGTAGTAGTAGTAGTAGTAGTAGTAGTAGTAGTAGTAGTAGTAGTAGTAGTAGTAGTAGTAGTAGTAGTAGTAGTAGTAGTAGTAGTAGTAGTAGTAGTAGTAGTAGTAGTAGTAGTAGTAGTAGTAGTAGTAGTAGTAGTAGTAGTAGTAGTAGTAGTAGTAGTAGTAGTAGTAGTAGTAGTAGTAGTAGTAGTAGTAGTAGTAGTAGTAGTAGTAGTAGTAGTAGTAGTAGTAGTAGTAGTAGTAGTAGTAGTAGTAGTAGTAGTAGTAGTAGTAGTAGTAGTAGTAGTAGTAGTAGTAGTAGTAGTAGTAGTAGTAGTAGTAGTAGTAGTAGTAGTAGTAGTAGTAGTAGTAGTAGTAGTAGTAGTAGTAGTAGTAGTAGTAGTAGTAGTAGTAGTAGTAGTAGTAGTAGTAGTAGTAGTAGTAGTAGTAGTAGTAGTAGTAGTAGTAGTAGTAGTAGTAGTAGTAGTAGTAGTAGTAGTAGTAGTAGTAGTAGTAGTAGTAGTAGTAGTAGTAGTAGTAGTAGTAGTAGTAGTAGTAGTAGTAGTAGTAGTAGTAGTAGTAGTAGTAGTAGTAGTAGTAGTAGTAGTAGTAGTAGTAGTAGTAGTAGTAGTAGTAGTAGTAGTAGTAATAATAATAATAATAATAATAATAATAATAATAATAATAATAATAATAATAATAATAATAATAATAACAATAACCGAGCGAAGTGGCTCAGTACGTAGTGCACTGACTTCGTAATCGGGAGGTCCGGGTTCGATTCCCGGGCCGGCCATCCTGACCGGGGTTTTCGTGGTTTCCCTCGGTCATAAAGGCGAATGCTGGGATGGTTCCAAAAGTCCACGATCACCTATCGCCTCCTAATCCATTCCTATCATCTTTCATCTTCCATACCCCCGGGCTAACAACCATGGGGAATAAAAATCGGATCCAGCTAAATGCTGGTCCCCCCTAAGAATTGTTGCAAGCACCTGCTACCGCGATAATAAATAAGAACTGAGCCACGGTATATGCAGGATGCTTGCTTGCGTGGACCTAGTCGGCCGATTAACGAAAAAAAAAAATAATAATAATAATAATAATAATAATAATAATAGAGCAATAATAACCATAGTAACAACTATAAGATTAACATTAACAGCGAAATAATAATAATGATAATAAGTTAAAAATGCATCCACTAAGAACCATCGATGTTGAAAAACACCGAAGTTTTTAGATGGTTTCAGTAACATCTAACAAAATTTCATGTGCCTTAAAATTTTCTTTGAGTGTTCGTGATTATCAATTGGTTAAATCACGGTACAAGAAGATACACCCTACTTCCACAGCGTATTTGTTACCCATGTCTCAATGTGGGAAATGAATATGAAGAAGGAAGGAATACAGTGGCATGGAGGTCATCTCAGGCGAGAGAGTTTGGTCGATGAAGATTGTACGCACATCGCTGCTCTGGTTCCAGTACATGAACTACAGTGTTACCGTCAGTTATTATTTCATATTTTAATTTTTACAATATTGTGATCATGGGAATTTTTCATTCGTAAACAAAACATCGGAAAAGAAAGTAAACATCGATGACAAAAAACATCAGCGTTAATAGATCGATGTTTAAAACATCGATGTCGCATCACTACCAAGCACCACGTCATTCCCACCAAAAGCGTGAAGACCCTTTTTACTGTCCCCGCCCCAAGACAACGCCGCATTATTACGCCCCGCTTCACGCCGTGCCAGACTCCATTCACATGATAGATTGATCGATTGATTAATTAGTGATTTCTGGCGCGTCAACTGCTAAGGTCGTTAGTTCCGTAAGTACAGTGCACGTTTTTATCGCGGGAGATGGCGGTGAGATTCCCCCGCTGGCTGGCGAGATCGAGCACTGCCCTACGTCGACTTTAGACCACGAGAAACTACCGATCAGAGCCGCAGGTCGCTGGAATCCACCTCCAGACGAGCTGAACTCCACCTAGCTAAATAGTTAGGTCGAAAATCCTGCCACCGTTGGAACTCGAAACTTGGACCTCCCGATCAGAGGCACTACCAGGGTTGCCACCTCTCCGGGTTTGACCCGGAGACTCCGGGTTTCATAGACCCGGAGGCTCCGGGTTACTGCTGAAAATCTCCGGGTTATATACAAAATGTAATACCTTTTTTCACTTTTTAAAAAAGTGTTTAATCTATGTTGAATAATTTTATTTTATCGAATGGTTTCATATAAATTTCAATAAATTACAGAAAATGCAGACAATTATTGTTTTTTTCTGCAAGGGTTGTCAGATGTCAGTGATATATGCATAAGAAAACATCTGTAATTTTCAGTATTTGTTCTTAAATCATCAATTCGAATCGGCCAATCATGGATACTTACGGATTTCGGCTCGACGGATTTTAGCGCGTGGTCAAAACATGTTAATTTGTCGCCATCTGTAGTAGATGTATTGACTAGAGTCAAATCTAGGAATTTTTACATTCTCGGTTTTCTGTTTGTTATAATATGGCGGTCGTAGTATTGGGTTTCCAAATTTAAAATTTAATTGCCTTGTTTCTTATGATCAATTAGTAATATTTGTTTTGAATATTTATTTTTTTACACAAATCATTTGATCTTTGTAATATAATAAGCTAAGGATTATTTTAAATATATTTTAGTGTAAGATATAAATATATAAAGTAGATATATACTTGTTATTGCGAATCTGTTATGAACAAATTCTTAGAAAAAAAGTACATTGAATTTCTCTGAAATATCATTTTACTAATTTATCATTATATTTATTTTACATTGTTCACGCAACCATGCACATTGAATAATCTCAAATCATTATTGTTAGTACTGCACCTTCACCTCCCCCCCCGGTAATCAATCATTTCCGGGTGGCTTCCATCTCGAAAGTGGCAACCCTAGGCACTACAGTGACATCAGTTGATACCCTTAGCAACCTGCCTTTTCCCGCTCCCGCTTCCGGTCCAGACTCCCTACGCCTCCACTTCACGCCGCCGCTTTTCGCTGTCTCCGGGCTCCTCGCTGTCCTCTCATTAGGACACTCCCGCGACACATCATCCCCATCACTTACCTCCGTGTTATCACTCTCTCCCTTACCCCACCCCACCAGAACTTCCCCTCTGCAACGCTTCCACTGGCACAGTTGCAGCATTGCTTGGTCCATCATATCCAACCTATCGTAGAACTGATTAGTATTTTTCGATTCATGAATCTAACATTTACATGGACTCTATCAATTTCGCTCGCAACTCCACCGATGTGAAGGCATTTTCATTCTCGAACATCGATTTTGTGCATGCTTTCACTCGTCTGCTCCGATTCGTGTCTTTTTCTTCAGTCTCACGAAACACCCACAATAGACCACGTTCGAAATCGTCACCAGCTCCGTCACTACTACTACATCTCACAACTCACGACTCTCATCAATACTTCCCCTCTACAGCACTTCCACTTGCACCGTTGCAGCATTGCTTCGTCCATCATATCCAATCAATTGTACAACTGATTAGACTCTTTCGATTAATGAATCGAACAATTATATCGACTATCAATTTCGCTCGCAACTACAATGATTGACTCGTCTGCTCCGATTCGCGTTTTTTTTCCTCAGTCTCATGAAACACCCACAATATACCACGTTCGAAATCGTCCCCAGCTCCGTCACTACTACATCTCACAACTCACGACTCTCATCAATACTTCCCCTCTGCAGCACTTCCACTGACACCGTTGCAGCATTGTTTTGTCCATCATATCTAACCTATCGTACAACTGATAAGTATCTTTCGATTCATGAATCTAACATCGACTCTTTATCAATTTCGATCACAACTTCACAGAAGTGAAGGCATTTTTATTCTCGACCATAGACTTTGACTCACTATTGACTCGCCTGCTGTGATTCGTGTCTTTTTCCTCAGTCTCTCGAAAAACCCAGAATGAACCACGTTCGTAATCATCAGCTCCGTCACTTCCCCCATCCCTCATTTTCGACTATCGATTTTGTGCGTGCTTTCAGCTCCATCGATGTGAAGATCTTTTCATTCTCGGCCATCGATTTCGTGCATGCTTTCATCTTTGACTCGTCTGCTCCGATTCGCGTCTTTTTCCTCAGTCTCTCGAAACACCCACAATAGACCACTTTGGTAATCGTCACCAGCTCCATCACTACCCCCTCCCGTCCAGGGACGACCGCCCACCTTCACCCCTGCGCTGCGCACAATTAACCTTGGGCGGGGATCGCCCTGGGATGCCAGGCGCGTGACAAACACTGCCGGCCATCGCCTCGCGGAGGCCGCACGCCGGGCGGGGACGGGCAGCCACGTGCGCGGGCCAAAGGCCGCGCCGAGCCGGGCTGGGCGAGCGAGGGGCAGGGACGGCGGACGCATTCGTCGGGGTCAGCGGGGCGTCTACGGACCAACACCCGCGCTACCAACTCGGGCTGCACTCGGGGACGGTTTTACTTAGAAGTAAAATAAGCGGGATACCAAACCATGAGCGACACTGCGTCCCCACCTTAAAATATTCGAAAAATGTCATAAGGGGTCGTCCATAAATTACGTAGTGCTAAAGAAGAGAGAGGGGTCGTTACAAAGCGTCAGCGTTTCAAAGAGGTAAGGAGTATTAGTTTAGTATTACGCAACATTGATATGTTTTTTTCATATTTTTCAATATTTTCTGAAATAATTCCATTCTTTGAGTCTGGTATTAGAACATTGAAATATTAACTAATGAATTGGTTTTGTAAAGGATAAATAAATTAAAGTTATTAGATGTAAGCGGTTACAATAAATGAAAATATTTTTTCCGACTTTCAATTTATCATAAATTTTAATATAAGATAGAAAGAAAATGAACACACATTGTCTATACCGTGCTAAGATTTTTTTCACTTGCATTTACGTGGGGGAGGGGGGTCGCAAGCGGCTTTACGTAATTATTCAGAGAGGTTCAAGTGCGCATGAAAAAGGGGGAAAGGGTCAAAATACTTAAAATTTGCGTTACGTGATTTGGAGTATCTTCTCGTGTCCCTCGCCCCCTGTAATGCACCCCTAACGCAGGCTTGAACCCCCTAATAATAACGTACCGCTTACGTCACCCTTGTAAATGCACGAAGTTAAAATAAATTATAGCACAGAAAAAGCAGTGCGTTTACCTGCATCTAAAAAATATAATAACTTTAATATATCTGTGTTTTTAAAATTAATTAGTTAAGATATTTTAGTATAAGACTAGAATAAAAAAATATTATCTGAGCAAAGTTGAAAATTGTAAAATAATATGAATGTTACGTAATAATAAACTAATACCCTCTGCCCGTATGCAACACAGCGTACCGCTGCGCAGACCACCTCCCCCTCTTTGGTGTTACGTAATTTATGGACTTCCCCCAATACCGTAATTTCACAAATTTAATGGGCACCTTTTTGATCAAATGTAGTTCTCAAAATCGTAGTAGTACTCAAATGCGTATTGTATTCGATGGCGCATTAGATTCATGTGCAAATCCGATTTGTAGGACGCCAGTAACTTCAATATTTTCGTTTATTACGTCACAATAAATTGTTGTTTGCGACAAAAAGCAGAGGATGGTCTTTAGGGTTTCATGTCACCTCAGATTATTAAAACCACTTAACGCCATGATTAATTTTTTAACCTAATTTCAATGATTTAGATTTACTTAATTACTAATAAACTAGATGTTAACTTGACTCGTTTTGTCTTTTCACCCCCCCCCCCACATTTCCCTTTCATAATTCCCTCCATAAAAGAACATCTAGCAACATTGAACTGTTTTCATACGTCCCTTGTAATCAGGATGCTCTCGATCCAGGTAGGTTATGCAGTGTATATCGAAGGCAATAACAAGCAATATAGTATCTAAATAAAATGTTTATATGTGTAAAATAATTGTTAACCAACTAGTCTTTTGTTCTAAATACTTCAACATTTTAAAAATATTATCCTTGTAATTTTATAAAATACTATATATAGTCATGAAAATAAAAATATTAATAAATAATAATATTAAATCTCTGCGTTTAATGTTTTGAATAAAAATATAATATATATTTAATTCTGTAAGCAAACTTAATAATAAACTAGGTTTCACAATTATTTTCATTAACATTAACTCCAATTATCTGTAGACGTTAAAACGAATGTATGCAATCTCTCTTGTTTTTGTGTTCGTATTGGTGTCAATCGTAAGATAAAAACACCACATTGCACTCTTACGAAAAACGAAATTAAAAAGGAATACTTTGATGAGTAGTTGATACCAAGCAACGACTCACTACATCTTCAACATAGTATCTTCACAAGACACAAACAGATCACCAGTTTTTATCAAAGTATCCTATAACTTCTCATAAAGATCACCATTTTTTATCAAAGTATCATATAAATGAATTTAGTAGTATACTCACCCAGCTTGAAACACACTGTTTCTATAAAACATACACTTGATTGTCATTAAAAACGAAACTGAACTTACCTTGATTCAAGCTAGATATGAACATAACTTGCGAAGAAAAATGGCGAATGCTCTTGACCAGACCTGCTCAAACTGGCACTAGAAGAAGGCGGCTGTTCGGATCGCGCCTGGTCTCCGAGCTGAGAGGGGTGACATTGGGGTGAGAGGGGGCGCTAGTGGAGGGGAGGGAGCAAACTGCAGTCGAGTGACCTTCAGATCGGTTTGGCGCACCTTGGTGCGTCGCGGACCCGTCGACAAGTTCCCAGTGAGAGGTACCTTAGGCTCGACAAACCTCACCCCAGTAGAAAAGTGTCGTAACCAGAAAATTGAATTTTGAGTTATATACATTTTTAATAAATAAGGAGTGTACTCATAAAATGCAAATAAAATATAATTCAAATGCAGTTATTTCAAGTATCGTCTTATTTATCTTACAGATTGTATGGTTGTTACTTTCAATTTCTATCGCTGAATGTTACTGTCGCTATATAACTCAACTTCGTCGTCGTCTTTGCCCGGCGAGAGCCAAACGTGATGTTTTAAATAAGTGTAAGATTTCTTGTTAGTAATTTTTAACCATTTGTTTTAAATAGTATCTTATCCTTATCCTATTTTACACCTGGTTTTGTGTTATGCTTATTGCCTGCTCATCACTTCTTTCGTAGTCTTATTTTTCTATAGACTGTGCTCCAAGATGGTGGTTTATCAATGTTATCGATAAAACCAAGCCAAAGTATCGAACTTTTTAATTTTTTCTACATAAATATTCCTATTGCTACGGCTTATGAATCCGTGCGCAGTTACAAAGTCTTTGCAAACCTTTTGTCACTTCTGTGCACCTTCTGCGCTGCGTCGCATGTAGGATCATCCGATGCAGCGGTCAAGTTCCTCCAGTCAGATGCTGACTAGCAAAACTTAACGTCAGCATCGTGGACCTGTCGGAGCGTTGTGTAAGGTTTATTAATAAGCTTACGAAAAGAGGTAACGTTCTGGGGCGTCCATCGAAATGAACAGATCACAAAAAACCAGAAGGGCACTGCATAGAGTGGTCTACAAGTAAGATTTTGTCTACAAACAGCAATAGCTAACCAAACAGCTGTCTTTCATGATTTTCTGAGAATAGGATACTATTCGATCTTGTGGAAAAAGCAATAATTCTCCCTTTCAAACAGCCAGGTAAAATCCCCAAACTGACCGTGAATTAACGTATAATTAGCTTATTGCAAGCGATGGCTAAACATTTTGAAAAAGAACTTCTGACACGTCTATTAAATTTCACCTGTGAAACTGAAGCCATTACGAACATCACAATTAGCTTTCTTTTCAAATCTTGCCACTTCGCATCAACTATTTTGAATGGTAGAATTTACTGCTTTAAGCCTCGCCACAAAAAACACACAATGGAAATCAATGTATCACTAGCATTTTATCATATTTGGCATCACAGGTTATTTTATAAGTTACAAAAAATTGGCACTCCTACTTTTATAGAAAGTATTATCCAGAGCTTTCGTTTTTTTTTTTTTATTTAATTATTTATTTATTAGCTACCCTTTCGGCTGAAGCCTTTTGGGGATTTTATGTTTACGTACATTGAAAAATATTAATTTTTTGGGATATCCTCAGGCGAATGTAGTACTCAGGGCGTACCCCTCAGTTGTAAATTCAGTTTTCATAATATTTTGAAATTTGGAAGCGTGTGTCAGGATGTGATGATGTGACTGATGGTAGATGAGAGTGGAAGTTTCTTGAAAACATTACTGTTCAAGGTTAAGTTAAAAATACCCTGCCTCCTAGTTATGGAATAAAAGCATTTCCCCCATCTATTTTCGCCCTACGTAGCAGATTCTCCTCAAACCCAAGATGCCAATTTAGCACTCTAGGTAGATGACACCGTAATTTTCACCTCAATCTCTGACATCTATTCAATCCTACTTGTATATACAGGTGAGTCACGTAACTTTATAACCTCCTATAACTTTTGAACCGTTGATGTTATTTCAATGCAGTTTTCACAGAACTGCATGAGGGAATGGAGCTAATTGATGCATGTATTCATTTCTATCTCATCAATTGTATTTTACGATATATTTGAGGTAACTCTGTTTTTCTTCAAATAGAAGTATATATATTTTTTCAGTCTATCATGACAAGCATGAAATGACAAATCCAATGATATATATATATATATATATATATATATATATATATATATATATATGTATGTGTGTGTGTGTGTGTGTGTGTGTGTGTGTGTGTTAGAGAAATGTGCAAGTATTATTTTCGTTGAAATAACAATTTTTCTAAAATTCCAAAATGCTCAAATTTTTTCGGCGTCTTCCGATACCCACAGTGATAAAGATAAAATTATTTTTTCTACTGAAATTTATCCATCAGAAACAGATCTTCCTATAAAGTCATGATAGATATTTTCGAAAATATTATTATTTTTGCTTGCAATTGTCTCTAAAATGGCTTCATTGTTATTATCAAATGAAATAATGAAATACATTTTGAAAAACGGATAGAAACCTTTTCTTCTGCTCACCTCGAGAGAAAAGTATATAACGAACGAACGTCCAATTAATTATGTCCAGACGATGTCACTTCAGGCCAGTGAACCACAGCGGTGTTGGCAACCTCCATTGCCAGTAGATGAGAACCCGCATTCTCGCAATGATTAATGACCGAGGTCCATTAAGCCTTCGAATGACCGACGAACAAATGGGCTAATAGATTCTTTAACAATGACTCGTGTTCATGCAGTTGTCACCTTCATTTTCATCGTGTCTTTATATATTTTTCGACAAATGAGAAAGATAAGTTAAACGCTTTTATCTTCAAAATGGAGTAACAAATAGTACTACAAAAAATCATTATATAACATGCATGCTGTACAAAATATTATAAATATTACATAGATATTAGAAAAAGAATGACTGCTTACTGTGAGATTGAAATTTTATAAAGAAAATTTGACAATAATTCGCTCATCTGCTCCTGAAGAAGAGAAAAATTATTTATTTGATGAAAATCTCCAGAAATATTGAAATAAATAAAACAATATGGACCTTTTAATTTTAGCTAGAGATTAGAACAAGTTCTGACATTACGCAAGAACCTATTTCTGATCCTCCCACAGAATAATTAGTGCTATAAGCTAAGAAACGCCTGAATAGTTCATGACAACAGTAATAGACACTGGGAGCATCATAGACTTCAAAGCCTGGTGGTCGAAATATTTTAAGAAGTCAACCGAGTCTCTTACTTTTGTCCTGACAGCCCTCATTGTGAGCCTAGTGTGACTCCACGTAAAGCAGATGACGTATGATAGAGAATATTTTGCTTACCTCTTGGTACGTGAGTATACGTATTGCTGGACTAATCAAGTACTCCTTTATGTTAGTAGAAGGGAAGGCACGTCCAGATTTACTCTTCAAGAACGATTATGTCTCAGCTGTTCTTCCAATCAGCTAAAAGAAAATAATCGATGTTCAAAAAGTAATAAAATATACGTTCCACGAAACTTCATTTTTACCAGAAAGTTTTGATATAGCCACAGAATCGATGACGAGTAGATGCGGATATTATTAATTTAGAAAGAGTATTTTCCACATTCACTTGGCACAAAATGTTAATTCACATATTTACATATATATTCTATGATTATATTGTTTCATATGTCCAAAAATAAAGAAATTTAAAAAATGGTTTTAAAACAATATTTCATAATTATTTTATACAGGAAATAAGTCTGGAGCAAAAAACGGTTCTGTACGTTACTGAAATGCAAATTGAAAGTTACAGAGTAGCCTACGCTCTCAATAACTACTAGTTCTACAGCTTTTGTGTATAACACAAGCGGCCCAGATGCCAACTGGGGATGTTATTAAGTTGGTTTTTATTCTTAATTTTTGTCCTTTCTTTTTTTCTACTCAGAACTTTGGAAGAGGGACTTATTTCCCTTTCCATATCATCATTCAATTGATGTACCTGCAAAGGAACTGGTAATTTTTTTCAGTATTCCCTTGATCAATTAGTCAACCAGTAATTATTAACACCATTAGTTTTAAACACTCTTCAATCGTTTCCCAATGCCTTTATTCGACTGCTAATACTTTTACTACAATTTATGTTGAGATGACAAAGAAAACAATATAAAATTTCATTGCACTAATTACTTAACTTTTAACAACATAAAGTTTAAATTTCGCTAATTCCCTAACTTAGGTTGAAAATAAAACTAGCCTATAATACCTACAGCGAGTTTATGAGGGGACGCTAGATGGATAAGGATTTAAATGACAATTTCACGAGATTTATTCAATAAAAACACATTGATGTCATGATAGTCACATCTAAACTGTTATAATTCTGTGTTGATAATTTCTTTCTTTACACCAAATTGACGACGCTCTCTGATACAACGGTCTTAACGATTTTGAAAACGTATCTTGAAGTGGTGTCAGTAGGAGAAGGGAAGGGATGAAAGGAGATAAGAAGGGGGATACTATTTAGAAGCTTTGTATTGTAAGAAGTAAACATGTTGAAACGCACCGTAAACTTTGAGCCCTTTGCATCTCGGCATTGTCCCCGGGTGACGCATCGCGCTGACGCATAGTATCCCTTGCTCACCCCACACCCTCCCGGGCCCACCCTGCGAACGCTTTAAAAACGCGCGTGACACACAGACGCACCTTCACCCTTGACCGAGCGCCGCCCTTAAAAGCTCGGCGCCTTCCGGCAGCGGCAGTCGCACTCCGAAGTCCCTCCCCGATCGGTCGGGCTAAAGAGGAGAAAGTGAGCAGTCTTCCTGACTTGAGCCAAAGGGACCGGGTCCAGTGGACAGTGAGTCACCTTCTTGACTCGAGTCCGAGAGAGCGGAACGGGTCCAGTGCACAGAGGGTCATCTTCCTGAATCGAGCCAGAGAGAGTGAACCGGGTACAGTGGACAGCGGATCATTCTCCTGTCTGCAGCCAGAGAGAGTGCGCCGGGTCCAGTGGACAGTGAGTCACCTTCTTGACCCGAGCCCGAGAGAGCGGAACGGGTTCAGTGGACAGTGGGTCATCTTCCTGATTCGAGCCAGAGGGAGTGGACCGTGTCCAGTGGACAGTGGGTCATCTTCCTGACGCGAGCCAGAGGGAGTGGACCGGGTCTAGTGGACAGTGGGTCATCTTCCTGACGCGATCAAGAGGGAGTGGACCGGGTCCAGTGGACAGTGGGTCATCTTCCTGACGCGAGCCAGAGGGAGTGGACCGGGTCCAGTGGACAGTGGGTCATCTTCTTGACCCGAGCCAGGGAGTGGACCGGGTCCAGTGGACATAAACTACAGTGACTCACCCCTCGTGACCCAGGACCCGCTAGCGGTCTGCCTGCCAGCCTGATGGCTTCCTGCCCCCCGCCGTTTTGTGCTTCCTGCGGCCATCAGGGTTGGCCTGTTTGGGAGCTTAACGTGGGCGGCCTGAAAGGAAACGTGTAAGTTTTATACTCTTAGCAATTTAGAAACTATCGAGCAATTAAGCAGTTGCGCCCATGCAAGGCTTCTTCGTGGCTTCATACTTGTGGGCTGGGGCCCACTCTGTGATTGAAGGGAGCGTAGGGTAGAGGTTCGGGCCCCAGAGAATTCTCATAAATTCCACCCCTTGTGGTAGGTGTGCTAGAGGCAAAAATAAGAAAATATGTAAAAACGAGTAATGGGGAAGATTTTTTAAAAATGTATTTCAAAATTAGGAATCACTCTGAATCTCACGCGTATATTAGAAAAAGTCGCGATTAATAGTCAATAATACAATTTTTAACATCATTTAGGCGGATATTGAGAACAATGTGCACAGTTAAAGTTTGTAAACCGAGGTATTAACTGAGCGTCATTTCCTTTTAGGAAACAAAATTAAGAAATGTTTTCTTTGAGTGTAAGTACTCACATATCATATTTTTAACTACATTCATTTGTTTCGATAGATCTTAACGGACGTCTGCCTTTAAGAGAAGCTTTTCATTTCTCGATTTTATTGAGTTTTATCGATATAACGGCAATGTGTTAAAAATATTTTTATTTTTAAAATTCCCGGACATTAAAACTGTTCTCTCTCCACTGCCCAGGGCGCAGCTGCAGTCTCCCACTCCGGACTCGCCATCGTCGCTGACCAATCCGAAGGCGGGAGGGATTGCAGATTGTCCTCGTCCGCCCACCCACGTACCATTACCCGGACAAGCCTGTAACCGCTCGGGGCCCTTTACGGCGCAGGCCAGCCCTACCGTAAACGTATGGGTGCAGAACGTGTACAGACCGGGGTCGGCGCAGCAGGACAAAGCCGCATCGCTGGACGCCGCCTCAACCAGCGAGGAACCACGCGCCGCCCAGCCACGCCCATCCACTCGGAACCCCAAGCAGCACGCGACACTCACCCCGAGGGCGGCCTTCCAGGGGCGAGCCCCCCCCCCCCCCCCCCGACCCGAGGCCCGCGCCCTCGCCAGCGCTTCGGCAGGTGCTGGAGCTGCCCGTCCCTCGCTTCACCTCGACGACGCCGACCTCCGGTCAGATACGTTCTGCTAGGAAGCGCCACAATAAACGACGTAATCTTGTTTACCGCGAAAAAAAGCGCCTCCGCGCGCAAGGGAAGGCCTGCCCTGGGACGTCGCTTCAGGGCACCGAGGGTCAGAAAGTGCCCGCGACGTCGGTGAAGCCGCTTTCTCCCCCCACCTCTCTCCCGCTTCCAGACAGCACGCGGCCCGACGCAGTCCCAAGTTCGAACCCAGCCTCCGCAGACGACGAACACCACAGAACCGTCGGCATTACTCAGGCTCGTAGTAGCAACCCGGTGCCCGCGGCCATCCTCAGAGGTAGCAGTACGGACACCGTTTTGGGTAGAGTAAACGTATGTAGATAGAGCATGTGCTATACGTCGTCGACGTAGCACCTGAAGAAAAGTGAGTGGTGGTTCTAGTCGTGAATAGTGCTCGCATAACTCGTCTCTCTCATTGTGAGAAAATATGGATCTAGTCGTGAATTCGCAAAGCTCCGATGTAGAAATGCAACGATGACCAGTGACGCCGCGCGACGCAAGAGCGACCCTGTAGTGACGTGATGACGCTCGAGAAGGCAGAGCAGGGCAACAAAACATACAAATATCAAAATATTTTTTCGTTGGGGAAATATTTATACTTCTTTGAACTGTTTCTTCTCTAGTACCGTCATTCATATTTCTCTTGTACAATTTTCAAAATTAATTGAAATTAAATAAACTGTGAAAATATTTAAAAGATTTCACTCGCTCTATATTATCTTCCTCCATTGACATGCTTAGAGTGTTTGCATTAATATTCACCCATGTGGACGTGTAATTTCCCCTACAAACAGTACCTATAGATTGAGTTATTTATTTCTGAAGAAACAGCTAATGATCTGCTATTCTCAGTAGCGTACTTGAATAGAATTATTAAACCGAAATTACTAAGATTGAATCGAAATCTTGTTGTTTTATTCAATTAGTAAGATCTTAAAAGTGTTAACTATATATTCACATTTTTATATTATTTTCTATATATCGTTATGTAAACTTATGTTCTGTATTCTCTGAATGAAATTTTAATAGATTTTCATTTTATAGAATTTGTTATAGTGGATGTCCGCTCTTCACCGTATCGAGATGCACGTTTCCGCCCACATCCTTGATTCCTAGGTAAAAACAAATTAACAAATAAATAAATATATAAATAAATAGATAAATAAATAGACAAATATATAGATAAATAAATAGATAAATAAATAGATAAATAGACAAATAAATAGACAAATAAATAGATAAATAAATAGAAAAATAAATAGACAAATAAATAGACAAATAAATAGGCAAATAAATAGATAAATACATAGACAAATAAATAGATAAATAAATAGACAAATAAATAGAAAAATAAATAAATAAATGAAGCGTCCTCATTGCGGCGAGAGACACGCTGTCGAGCTCGCTCTTCCGACTGACCACTTTCAAAACTAAAATAAAATGAATTAGTGGCCACTCAAAAAATCTTTTTAGGGGTTCACACAAGCGCGGCAAGAGCAAAATGGAGCGAGGACGGGGAAAGGCGGGTGGTTTTCCGAGTGCGACGACCGGCCGCGTGGACGCTTCCGCCAGGGCCTTGCACGCGCCCGTCGCGTCGCGTCGCGTCGCCGTCCGAAAAAGGCCCGCGCTCGGCCAGGGGAAGACGGAGGCCGTTCGGCGCTGGCACGCCGTGCCGCCGAGGTGCAACAGGTGAGGCGTGGCGGCGGCGGCGGCGGCGGCGGCGGCCCCGCCCAACTGGGTCAGCTAAAAGCGATGCCGCCGCCGCCGCCGGCGCCGCTGCCTCAGGCTGTCGCCACCGCCGCGCCATTGCCATTGTCGCCGACGTAGACGCGTCGCCCTGGATGCACATTGGCAATGTTCTCCTGGATGGCGGCGAATCGACTGAATTGGCGAGTGAAGTGACGTCATCATCTTGGCTTACTCGGCACAGTATGAGTAAATCCTGGGAATGGAGGATTTCTTGCTTGGTTTCCTTGATCTGAATCTCGTAATGCGAGGACGTTGTAAAATAAGGCACGTAAACGAGAGGATGAAATAACTGAGTCCTTGCCATGGGCAAGTTTATACTTTTTCGGCAGGAACTTTGTACCACGAAACGTTACCCGGCCCTCGCACTCATTTCCATCTACATTCAGAATTCAACCTGTATATAGTTAGAGTAGAGATCTCAGAAGAGAAGACAACGTGCATAGAATGCACTTCTCGTAGTCACGTATAGTTTTTAACTGATTTTTTTACCTCAATAAATAAATTCACATCCATTGTTATTTTTTTATTCAATCCTGCTTTGTGAAAGCATTGCATAACTATGCTGAGGGCCATTAATCTTCTTAAGCATTTTTAATCAGAAACTTATCTGAAAAAAATAGCATGATTTAACATTCAAAGACTGTTGCGATTGTATATTCGATATCGATAACTTTGAATTACGTACTCGTATTCAATAGAGTATCCCTAATTTTCCGATTTTTTTTTTAAATTTCGAACGTAGCTTCTTTTTTTGTTCTGGAATATTCAATTTCATTAATACTCACGGCCTCTATTGTAACGATTCATTATTTCAAAAGTCTTGAATGCAGCTTTTCTGTCGTTATCATCATTACACCCGAATGAGCAACCCATTTTGTTCTGCCGTCCCCCCTATTGGAGTTTGCAGAGTTTAGGTTTTCACCCCGAGCTTATCTCTAACGATATGCTGTAGCTTTTGTTGAATTTATTTCTGTTTATTTCATTCCATTTTGCAATTTTCGTAACTAATTATCATCTTCGTGACCACTGTCCATTTCATTGGCTTTTACCAAGAACACGGTTATCCTAATATTGAAGTAATTATTATAATAATTACAATATAATTAACAAAAGAACGCACTATGTGAACGACAAATATAATCATATTCAATGTCAATGAAATAAGGTCAATTAATGAAATTGTAATGTGCACTGTAAATGATTCATAGGTTGAATTCTTAAATAGGTTGAAATCTTATAAATGTTAATAAAATAATCAATTGTTTTATAAAATAGTAAATGTTTAAACATCTCTCGGATCAATTTATTTCTCGTTCGCTTACATACAGAGCATATACGTAGAGTTCAAACAGTTCTGCTCAGTAACGGACGAGAGGTCTCACTAAGAGGCGGGTAAGTCCTGAAATTTGGCTAACAGCCCAGTGCCAACTCACCTCGTCGCCGACGCGTGCATTGCAATGTTCATCTCTCTCCTCTTCACACCTTCCAGCAGCTTCAGACGGGGAGGTCTGCCTGCACTCGGCCACTCGACGGCCATTTGCTCTTGTGACTCGGGCTATGTAGTTCCGGTAGCGCGGTGTCGCTGTCGGGCACTAACACTGTCATCACTCACCGCCCTGGTCCTCCATAATTCATTACCTGCGAAGTTCTCGCGTGTTCGGACTTCGTGTCACATACAGGTTCGTGTCCATTTGTTATGGTTGTGTTTGGTCCTCCTGTCATCTACGCTACAAATTAGATCGTGCACTCTAGCGATTACTTGTCACCTCGATTATAGTATCTTATCTTCTTTTCTTTCCATTGGAGCCGAATAACCAAAAAAATATCTGAAATATATGCAAAAAGCTTTGATTTTCTGACAGCGCCAAATGAAATACATTTAATATTAATTAAACCCCATGTATATAAATGGTAGATTTTAGCAATTACTAAAAATGCGAATTGTAACCAAACGCCGAACAAATTAGTAATATTGTAAGTTTGACGGTCGGTGTAGTACATTTCTGAAGGTTCCCAGTGTGCGATGAAATGCGAAATCACATACAAAGTGCTATGCAAAATCCAAACGTGTATGTATTCGCCGCCATTTGCTGTACTGCCATTGGATGCGAGGCTTCCCGTTCCCATGCCAAGAGAAGTGTCGGCCATCCTTCCCGTTCCCGTCAAAATTTCATGTTCCCGTCGTGTTGTGAGCGCCTGCCATACGTCCGTCCTTCAACTTTCTTTACGTTTCCGTTCAGGTTGCTGTTCCCGTTCGCGAGCTATTGTGGAGCGGCCTTTAGGCTTCATTCGCAATGTTAACTTAAATGTAACGTAATACCGTAAACTTAGCAGTAAAATTTACACGTAAAAACAGGCATTCACAATGACGAACATAAGCTGAAACGTACGTTTCATCTGAAGCAATCAGATGTCAACGTATGAAACATGATCGATTCGTTTCTAGCATGGTGAAAAGATCTTTTCACCATGTTTCTAGTATTTTCTTCAATTTTCCTATCGATTTGTCTTTATATATAAATGCGAGTAGCTCGCATTTATGCTCGCATTTCCGTTATTTTATAAACAAGGATTCCCTTGTACGAAATTCGCGACTAATTCGTCGAACGCAATTATTTTATTTGCCACGTCAATTAAAGTCACACGAAAAATGGCCCAAATTCTTACTTTGAATTCACTTCTCGTATTAAAACCGTTCGCAAACTAGTTCAGTACATAACAGTGATGAAGTGACATAACCACAAACTACCTGAACACAATCTGAAATTCACGATGTTTGTTTCTTTCATGTTGCTCTCTGATTGGTCTTCTCAAGAATTTCAACACAAACTTAACGTAAAACATTGGTGCTTGGGAACTCTTTAAGTTTACGGATTTACGTCTACGGATACGTCAAGGCATTGTGTACAGTCTCGCCTAATAACTCACTTCTGGGTTTTGCGGCTACGTTACGTGTACGTTTAAGTTCGCATTGTGAATGAGGCTTTAAGTATCTACTTTCGGAAGGGCCGATTCAACAGTTTTGGGGGCCCTTGGACCTACGTTAATTCCCCCCCCATTTTTTCTTTCACCGATCCCTCCACCCCCCACCCCCCCAATTTAAAAAACAAGTTTTGTAAAACTAAAACTACACTTATCATCACTGAGTAACATCCTCTATCAACCAGCAACGTTCCATATTGAAAATATTATACAATGATGCGCGACACACATCAAGTCGTCATGCCTATGTTTTACGTATAGTTTAATCACACATCCTCTTTTTATATATTTTTTATTTTTATTTTTGAAAATTTAGTATTAAAATTTTTTTAAGATCAATCGGGGGCTCTTGAACATTGGAGACTCTGGGCCCGGGCCCTTTGGGGCCCGTGCGTTAACAGGGCCCTGACGTTCGGTTCATCACACAGCAGCGAGTAGAGCGCGAGCCTAGCGCGGGGCGCAGGAGGGGGCGGCAGCGACGGCGACGGCGGGGGCGGCGGCGGCGGCGGCGGCGGTGGTGACGGCGGTGGCGGCGGTGGCGGCGGTGGCTGTGGTGGCGACGGCGGCGGTGGCGGTGGCGGTGGCGGTGGCGGTGACGGTGACGGTGGCGGCGGCGACGGCGGCGGCGTTGGCGGTGGAGGTGGTGGCGGCGGTGGCGGTGGCGGTGGAGGTGGCGGAGGCGGCGGTCGAGGAGATGGCGATGGCGGCGGTAGCGGCGGCGGTGGTGGTGGCGGCGGCGGCGGCGGTGGCGGTGGCGATGGCTGTGGCGCTGGCGCAGGCGGCGGTGGAGGAAGTGGAGGAGGCGGTGGTGGCGGTGGTGGCGGAGACGCCGGTGTCGGCGGTGGCTGTGGTGGCGACGGGGGTGGTGGCGGTGGAGGTGGCGGTGGCGGTGGCGGTGGCGGAGGCGGAGGCGGCGGTGGAGGAGGTGGCGGTGGCGGAGACGCCGGTGGCGGCGGTGGCTGTGGTGGCGACGGGGGTGGTGGCGGTGGAGGTGGCGGTGGCGGTGGCGGTGGCGGTGGCGGTGGCGGTGGCGCTGGCGGAGGCGGAGGCGGCGGTGGAGGAGGTGGCGGTGGCGGAGACGCCGGTGGCGGCGGTGGCTGTGGTGGCGACGGGGGTGGTGGCGGTGGAGGTGGCGGTGGCGGTGGCGGTGGCGGTGGCGGTGGCGGTGGCGGTGGCGGTGTCGCTGGCGGAGGCGGAGGCGGCGGTGGAGGAGGTGGCGGTGGCGGAGACGCCGGTGGCTGCGGTGGCTGTGGTGGCGACGGGGGTGGTGGCGGTGGCGGTGACGGAGGCGGAAGCGGCGGCGGTGGCGGCAGCGGTGGCGGCGGCGGTGGCGGCGGCGGTGGCGGTGGCGGCGGCGGTGGCCTGGCGGTGGAGGTGGCGGTGGCGGCGGTGGCGGCGGTGTGGGTTGGGCGGAGCGGAGCGGCATCTCACGCGGGCCGCCGCACGCAACGCTCCAGCGAGCGCGCAGACGAGAATAGCGCGCCGATGCACCTGCGGCGGAGAAGAGACCGGGAGGAGGGAGGGAGAAAGGGTGGGGAAAGAAAAGGTAAAATATGAGATTACGAGATGGGGGTTGCTGAGGAACGGCATTTGGAATCTTGGTCGTTTCAAATCTGAAAACAACACAAAAGGCACAGTTCGAAGCATTTAAATATTGCTGTACTACAAAAGAACATTGTATACTTTTGTCGGTATGGTAACTACAATAAATACGAAATTGCAATCTTCGTTATTTTAAAATTATTGTAATTGTGATTATTTCATAACGATATACTAGTATAATAATAAGAATCTACGGCAGAATAATAGAACAGTTATAGAGAAACAAATAGAACCGAAGGTAATTTTGTTTTGCCTATATTCTAAGGAAATAAAATCAATGTAGGTTTTGCTATCAGGTACAACCAGTTATCACAAATCTATGGCGTCGGCTGGTCTGATCGGTAGTTTTCCGAGATTTTTCCGATCAACAATAGGCGAATTCTGAGGGAGTACACATGGGAAATGGGCCACGGACAACTCGCGAACTTTCCTTCCCCTTCTTTCCTTCTTTCCCGTAAGTACATATACTTATATTTACATGCACTATACTAACACACATGCTGGGAGACCGGCCAGGAGCTTTGAGCCGGTTCCGGCTGGGGCGGTGCCTCCCTGGTGGCTGGTACCTGGTTGGGGATAGCCGGCAGGTTGGTCGGAGCCGTATCTCAGCATCCAGCGGGGGATGATCTCCGCCTCGTCTCGAAGAAAAACATGCACTACGTTTATGGGACGAAGGACCTCAGCAATTGTTATGGCGCTCGGAATCATGACTCAATCAAACAAACAAACTTGTGTCTCCATTAAGACTGCATTGAATCTGTTTAATTGCAGTCATCGCAAAAGGACTGGAAACAAATAGAGCGGGAGTGGGATATGCTGTGATGCCCAATGAGGGTAACTGAGTGGATAACTAGGTGAAGTAATCGACGATAAGTATGCTAAAGATGACGATGGTGAAATGTGCATGAAAATGTGTACATGTGCGTGAGGGAACGAGGTGCAAAGAGAGGGAAAAAGAGAGAAAAAGAAATCAAAACAGTGTACTTTAGCACACGTGTGATATATTAAAGGCATTTTTTGTAGTATACAATATTTAGGCTTTTATACAATACATTATAATTAAGCTTTTTTTAAGCTATGCTATACTCTACCATGATAATCCCTTAAACCAAAATTACCGTAACGAGGCAGATATTTCCTTCAGAAGAATTACTTTCTTCATCCGCTGTAGCCAAAACGTTTTTACAGCTAGACAGCGCGATGGATGTATAAACGGAACCATCAAACGAACAGCGGCAAAAAATTCTGTTTGAGGATCTGCCAAATGAAAAATTGGACCATGAACAATGCTCCAAATAGTACCGCTAGCCTTTGTTTTCGAAAATTAAAAGCTTCGAAATAAAAATCACCAACTTGCAGCGGACATCGTACTTATAATTCAAATACCCTTTAGAGCTCTTGCAAAATTAATGAAAGTGGGAATTCAAAGAAAAACGGTGGGAAATAGTCGGACACGGTCCAGCTTCCTGCAACGGAGTGCTGCGAGAGCGATTGCACCGGTTTTTGCAAGCAAACATTCGTTAGTTTCAATCCTGTTCTAAAGCACAAACATCTGGTAGCTTACGGGCTCATGCGTTGGCAACTAGTTCGCAAATTGGCATGTTCGAATACTGTTACATTTTCTGTTACTTTTACATTTCGAATGTGTGTGGTTACAGTGTACTGAAAATTGCTAGTATTTTGAAAAAAAAAAAAAAATACTTCGTGAATATCAGCATTCAATCTTCGCTGGACGCAGACTAAAACAAGAGACGCCGAAGTTAATTTGTGGGAACCCCTTTCCAGTGAACATTTTAGCTACATATGACATATTTGACCGGTAAATGAATTAAATGTACTTCAAGGACAATGAAATTATTACTTTAATGCCAGTAATGTTTTCCATGGCTTTCATTCAGCCAACAGCCGGTTACTACTTTACGTTCCTATGGGACGCATATTTGACCATACACTAGACACCAACAAACTCGCAGGTTCGGCTGCTCTGGGGTGAGCAGAACGCGCGGCACTCCGCGACAACACATACATGACAGACGAGGGTCAAACAACCACGCCCAAGGTGTGACTCGAACCCCCGACTCTAAGCGATGAGTCGGTACACGCTCTTAGCCACATCGGCCACCCAGGTCTCAATGTTAGTATAATTAATTAATTAATTACTGCTTTATTTACCATTATTTCATGATTTATTATGCCCTTGGTAGACTACTTGGAGAGCTTCTTCTCCAAATGTCGTATGACCATTTCTGGAGGTAGAACGTTCTTTCAACCTCTCTGAATCCGTGATAAGATCTGAACGGCGACGTTCTATTTTAGGAAATCTCTTTTGGAGAGGAATTTTAAACATTAGAACGAACTTTTATTTTACATATTTTTTAAATTTTTTTCTTACAATTAGGATGAACATAATTATACATATATGTACATCTTTTTTTAATAATAAATTCCGTTTCCTACTTATTATGCACGAAAATGTCTTGGGGGCAGTGAAACTTCCTGCTTGGCTTCTGGTCTCCTCAACAGCTCATTGTTGGGGCCTACTTGGGAGAGTTGAACCTTATCAATGATGCCAGACCTTGTAGAGTCATGAGCGTCATGTTCACAGGCGTGTTTCATAAGTGCCCTTTTTCCGTTTTCCGTATTTCTTCGTAACTGCAGGTAAACACTCCTTGTGACATCCGCCGGCACAAGTTGTCCGGCTCGGGAAGTGGTTTTAACGACTCGCATTATTGTCAATGTCATTCGCGAATCGGAAGCGTTATCTATAGAGTTCCTGTGTTATGTAAGTTAAATGTTAGTCAGTTACTCGGTAGGTAAGCGTTACAAGTATCAACGGGAAATCAAAGGATATGGTGAATCAATCAAGAGCCAAGCGTCAGAAGGAAGGGATGAACGAAAACATCACAACTTTTTGTTGTAAAAGAGATAATATCAGGAAATAGAGTTTATTCCATAATTTACTGTTCAGGGCACTAAATATATATTAGTTCCTCTAAATTATACATGTATTTCTGAATTAAATCATTACGACTTTTTTTTTGTTTTGAAAATGTTGAAGATATGAGTACGGAATTATATTAATGATCTTTTCAAACTAGATCAGTGACTGATATTCCGAAATATTTTTCTTTCAAAGTTGGGGAATTTTGTTTCAAGGTTATTTGGAGTATTTTGTTTCAAGGTGATTTTGGGAAATTTCGTAGTAGTAGTGGGGAAAGAGCTCGCAACCCAACTCGCAACCCTGCCAGAACCAACGTTCTGCTGTTTCTGCAGGGACACTGACGGGGAGGCACTATCTATCAATCAATTGAAAAATAATTCCTCATGGAGATTTTCATGGAATAGTAAAATTTGTAATTGTAAAATTCTCGATTGTAAAATTTAAAATGGAAATTCTATCATCGACAGCAAGGAAATCTATTGATAACGCTTTGTGCAAAACTTCTCATACGAAGCGGTATAGAACTATGATGGATGAGCCCCCTTTTAATGAATTTAAATTATGCATCAAGAATATCTCGAAGATATTTAATATCTATGTACTCTTTGTTAAAACTGAATTTCTAATTGCAGACAAACTACATTTATTTGGGACATGCATGGAATGGACAACATAACGACCAACGAACAATGAGGCGAAACCTTTTCCGCCTGTCTATGAATGTGAATTGCAGCTATCTGTGAATGCTACATAACAATTATCAAATTCTTCATGCTTCAGGAGAAATTTAAAAAAATGTAATGATATTATATGGCGCAAGTTTCTCCACTTTTCTTGCCACAAGGAATATTTGCAACGCGGCAAGGATTAATATATATATATATATATATATATATATATATATATATATATATATATATATATATATTGTAAACAAACCTAATGTGAGCGGGGGAGGGCGCCAGGTTCAGCTCCTGAAATATGACTGGATGGAAGAGTTGGGAGGTCATGAATTATAGCACAGAGTCATTTATAACAAATAACAGTTTATTCCTGGCACCATGGGCTGCCAGGGAAGTTACATGTCGCAAAGGGCGACGCAAGTTTCATGCTAATTCTGCTCTGTCAGCTTATTGTCCTTATTACTAATTGCTAATTCCCTATTTAAGATCTGCTAGGCCTGAGCGCGGCCACAAACAATTTCTCGCCGTTACGATTGTTCTGCGAGACGGCTTCGTCTCGTAGTTTTTTCACCAGTGGCTGCGTTGTCTCCGCGGGCGGGCCGGACGGCAGCCTCGAAGCAGGGGGCGGCGGCAGTTCCGGGTCGCTGACCTTCTGCGGCGCGTCCCCTCTCGGCAGGCAGCGGCAATCCCAGGTCGCCGACTCGAGCAGGCTCAGGCGGGTGAATGGCCACGGGCGCCGGCGTAATGCGGTGGGTACTCGATGGGACCGGCGCGGGAGGCGGCGCAGGCTGGCGGGCCGATGCGGAAACGGCGCGGGATCCAGTAGTCTCCCGCCCGAGTTTCCTCCGCGACAAGTCCACTAGTCGCGTCCTAACTAATTCGACTCTGGGAAAGTCTTTCCCAAACTCGCGTCCCGATCGTAAGTAACTGAGTAATCAAGTAAATTTAGCAACCAAGAAGTATCTTGGAATTCTCTCGAAGTATCTTAGAAGTATCTCGAAGTAACAAAAAATTAGCTCTCAAAAAATTCTTAGGAGCGTTTCAAAAAAAATCTTAGAAGTGTCGCCGAAAAAGTCTTAGAAGAAGTCTCGAAGTGACACTCAAAAATTATCTCTCAAAAGTATTATATCTGGGAGTGTTCCTCCCCCGTCGCGCTCCGTTCACAAGATCAGTTTTCTCTCTGCATCTCGTTTTTAAAAGAACTTCCTTTCCCCTTCCCAAAATGTTCCTAACTCTGAATTTATCCCTTCCCTCACGGCGAAGCTTCCCATTGGCTGAGGGTGGCTGCGTCGCAGAATTCTGATTAACCAATCATGTGGCAATTTTCCCGTATTTTTCCGTAGGTTGTTCTCTGTCTGACACCGGCTTCACTCTCTCGCTCGCTTCCCTTTGTCAACGGTTCCAGAAACTTTTGGCAGCTGTCTGGACACGTGTTCGAGCAGGATCGCATTTTCACGGGCCCTCGACGGTCGGCATGGGCTAATCGACAGCCTACTGTATTTAGTTTGTAAACAGCCCCTGCGGGAATTCGGGTGCCTAGCCCAGGCGCGTGCCAAAACGGGTGCCGGGGGCGGGCATTGTTTGGAAGGGGATCGGTTGATGGCCGAGAAAGGTTTCGTTCACGACGTGTTGTAAATGCGTCGTCGTCTAAATTGACACCCGGCCAACCCCTCCGGGGGGCTCCGCCTTCCTTCCAGGGTGGTGGCAAAGAAAGGGGCGCGAGGGCGTGCATTGTCCGACCGGGCTCCGGCCAGGGAGCCAGAATGGATTTTATGAGGGGGGCAATAAACGAGTCGCCTCTGAAAAAAGGGCCTGAATGCGGTCGGGGCGGGCCCAGCTGTTTAACGAAAGGGCCTCCGCGGCACGGGCAGTGTCCCTCGACCCACTTCTGCCGCGGCGGGAGCTGTCATTAGATGTGGAAATTATTTTGTTATTGGCGATGCCACAATAAAATTATACTTAATTAATTGGTGACGCCACAATATATATATAAGACAATTGTTTATGTTATATATATATATATATTCAAACAGAAACTATATATGCTTCACATTTCAATAGGTTGCATTATCTCGAAATTCACTACACTGCGTGCTACGTGAATTTGAGGTCAATGATTCAAGACAAAAGGACGCACGAGAGAGTACCCCTGAACACAAGGTCAAACAATCAATTTTATTCTATTACGATCAGGTTTTCGGTGCTTTTCTCGACCCACGGAGAAAATACTTAGATGAACAATTTGTTTTGCTAATTGTCATGTAGTTTCAATATCCACACGTTGTGACTTCTGTGGGGTGTCAGTGAGAAATATAGATATTTCGTTAATCGTTTTAACTATTCGTTAAAATTCGTTCTCCATATTCTAGCTGAAGTGTTCCATGTTCTAGCTCAAGCTCCCTTCACAATGGACAGGATAAGAGATTCCAGCAAAAATCTGTAGCGCATTTGCCGATGAAAAACTTTTTATTTACAAGGATGCTAATATTTCTTGTAATCTATTTTGACAAAAAAGTTCGTTGTTACCATTATTCATAATTCGATTAAATATCGTAAAAATGCCGGAAAGGCATTCCAGAGCTCTAGAAATCCCGCAAAGATTGTTCTTCTCCCCAACACGCCAGTTCTTTAACTTGATTTTAAATAAATAATTAAAAAGAAATAAGTAAATAAAGAAATGACTCCTCTACGCATCTAAAAGCTTAGTCGGTATACACTGCGTCTATTTCAATAACTCAAGTAGCAGGCTCATTTGCTTAAATAAATACACGGTGAGTCATTACGGGTTCCAACATATTCTGCATAATGAGTTGAACAAATACTTTTTATCTTATTTTGCTGAGAAATACTTCCTTATTGCACAGATTGTGTCGACGGATTGTGTTCTTCCATAACTCTTCTCCTAACGTTGCGTCCAATCTCTGACCTCAACTCGGATTTTATAAAATCACCTTTTTTCTCTTGAATAACTCATTATTGTTGTGGTTTATATTAGCTTGTATATTAAACAAGATGTCTACAGGGTATTTTTATACGTTATTTTTAACGTATTTGATGAAAAATTGGCTGACATAGCTTTTTTTATAATAAATTATATTTTAAATGAATATGCGCCTCCTACGCAAGTCTGAAAATAATTCTGGCGATGTAAATACATTTGCGTACAATATGAGCAATACCTTTCACATTGCGTTGACGCAACACATTAATCTTACGCTGGTTCGCCCTCTCATGGAATACGGAGTTGCGTGTTGGGATCCATACAGAAAGGCGCACCGGAAAAACCTAGATAGAATACAGAGAAAAGCGAATAAGTTTACCTATAGAAGTAACGCAACAAAAAAGTCATGGGAACCTCTAGAAACAAGAAGAACAAAGGCGAGGCTTTGCGCTATTTATAAATCGTACGTAGGTCAACCAGCTTGGAAGGAAATTCAGATTAGACTAGAAAAACCAAATTATATCGGTCGAAGCGATCACACCCACAAAATTCGAGAAAGGAAACAAAATTCAGATCTTGGGAAGTTTTCCTTTTGTAACAGAACAATTAGAGATTGGAACAGTTTACCTGCAGCAGTTTTCAAAGCTTTTCCTCTCAGTGTCCGAAGTTTTAGAAACAAATTAGAACAAGATATTAAATGAGTATGTGCTGTGTAGTGCGGTGAAGTGCTGTGAAGTGCTGGTCAGTGTAATTCAAAGCAAAAAAGTGTAGTGAAGTGAAGTGCGGTGAACGTGATCAATGCACTTTCCAATGCTGCTTTTTCTCTTGTATTGTACTGTATTGTGCGGTATTATTATTATTATTATTATTATTATTATTATTATTATTATTATTATTATTATTATTATCATTCTTAGTATTATTATTAATGTAAGTGTTGTAATGTTTGCAATTATTGTCGTTAACTGCCACCGGGTTATACCCAATTGCAGTTCTAATAAATGTAAAAATATGGTGATATGGAAAGTGTATAATGATAATGATTAAAGTAAGAGGAGTCGTAGGCTTCCGCGACCATGCAAATGATCTTGGCTCTTCGAGTGATGCCTATCGAAGACTGTGGTATCAATAACACCAGGCCTTCGACACCAGGTACCGCTTAACTTACGTTGCTTCTAAATCAATAATAACAATACAGTCTGAGTACGAACATTGGAAATGCTTATGATTAGGGTGCGGATTTTAATGAAATGTATTTTTTTTTCACTTTAGAACAATGCTGTTTAGTATAGACATTCATTTTGCTTATGACAAAACGAAATGAACCATTTTTATATGTAATTTTTTGTTGCATTTTTTACCTTTTTACTTCATTGTTATTGCATATTTTGCTTCTTTCGTCGATTTTAATATCATTTTAATGGTACTTGATTCAAACAATATTTACGAGGAGCAACAAATATTCGCCAGGATCCCTGAGTAGCCATTTCGATTTCTTCGCTCATATATTATAATGTCAGCCGTTGTGAGTACTATGTAATCTAAGGTTCCTATGATGCCTATCGGCGCCATTGACGGTTCTGACAATTTCGCGATAAAGGCAGAGATTTTCTTTTAAAGAACATTCCGAACTAAAAGTTTGCAAGCTTAGTTCACTTAAACAAAAGGAAGAAACCTCAGTTACATCGGTAACATATCCCAGAGCTTGAGTTGTTTATCTGAAGTGGTTTTAATCAATTATTTACGTCATTTTTTATGTTTATAGGGCATTTTAAAAACATTTTATTGATCATACTTGGCAATGTTTTAGGTCACCAGAATCCGTCCCATGCTTATAATGAACCCCTTGCCAGACCTGAAAGTCTTTCAGCATTTTGTATTTCGGTCAACTCATTTCAGCCTGTATTTACACCCGACGTACGTGAGAATTCAACTCTGAATCGAGGTCCCTTGGGCACACAAGAAGCTGGACCGCATCGGTGCGAACCCGGTTGGACAGGACAGACAGGCCTGCTGCGGCGGAGTCCCCTCTGACCAGGCAGACGGGGGCGGCCAAAAGCGGAGGATGACTCATTGGGGTGAGTCACTTGCAAGCCCAACAAGTGCCAAACAAATAATTCATGGACGACTTACTGAAAAATTCGCATTTTGAGCAGTTTCGTTGAAAAACAATTGACGATTTCCGCTCTAGTTTTCAACATTTCCACTTTTCAGGAATAGTGCGATTTCTGAACTGAACTGTAGAAATTTAAAACTCTCATCTCATCAAACTTTTCATTCCTATAACCATATTTATTTTATTCATCGTCTATAAAAATAGTAGGTTTCTCATTTCATATCTCTTTAACCTAAAGTTGATTGCCGAAAAATCTTTAATATTAAAGATTTTCAATTATAAATTTCAATTATTTGCATTAAACATTACAAAAATGTGTTTACTTTAAATGGTAGAGGGCCATAAATTCGAATTACATTGCCCAACAATGATATTTCTCGTGTGTATAAAAAAGTCGTCGTATGTTTTCCTCCTTGTGTTAAAAACAGGGTAGACAAATCCGTGAATATGAAGTCGTAGGCTTCCGCGGCCAGAGTCATGTGCGTGATCTGGGCTGTCCGGGTGACGCCGCGTCGAAGGCTGTGTTGCCGACGTTTCGACCATCCTGTCGTGGTCTTCCTCAGGGCTAGTGTGCCACCTGGACAGCCCAGATCACATTCATAAATATGATGCGATATTGCCCACATTGCATTATTTCATCAAGAAGTGGCTTCATATATTTTAAACGTCACCTCTCCCATGGGTTAGAAAGGTTATCTTACATTAGAATTATCAATTGATGTACGAAATAATATAAACTAGGGTTTCTAATAGCACATACTTTTTCGCAATATTCTCTCCATTCGCTATACCACTATCACCATAACGATCCCCGAAACACTTGTCGGACACTATTTTGAAGGAATGTTGTGCCAATATGTTCCATTACAGCTTCATCGCCGGACAAATTTATAATTAAGGCAAAATATTGAATGAAATTTGGTCCTAGTAAATACTAAGCAACGTAATATCGATGCCACAATTCGCTTGAATCTTGGCGAGAAAATCCACTCATTCTCCATATCAAAATAACTACCAACAATAACGAACACTGAGTTAATTAATTATTAAATATTTTATTTCTTCATTAATAGGACCAATTTCCGTTCCGATTAAGAGAATAATGTGACCCTAATTTATCAATTAAATCAGAGGTAAAATTGCTTGCTTCAATTAAAACCTGATGTAATATATGGTACATTTACTGATTAATTCGTGATTCCAGACATGTTAATTACTTTACTCATTAGTGTCATTTATGTAGTTCACGTTATATATTATATCCCTGAAGTGTGCAGTGTTCAATCTACACTAGGGCTTGAGATTTGGTGCCGACCTACAGGTTGACTTGCGGAAGTTTCATCCTCCAGATATCCGCCTCAGCCAGGACAAGCACCATACTCCCGACTGGTCTCCCGGCATGAGTAGTAGTGTAAGTTGTAATATGAAGCTCTGTGTGAGTACAATGGGAGAGGAGGGGAAAGACGAAGCAGAGAAGACCATTAAAAGTCCGTTTATTCAGAAACAACCCCCGCCGTCAGGCATCTGGTATTGACCTTGGAAAACTACTTATCAGAACAGTCGGCAGTTAGAAATGTCTTCCATACAGCGGCTGAATTCGACCATGCTATCCACCTAGTTGTAAAATTACGCCACGGTCGTGGTTCGAACCCTAGGATCTCCCGGTCAGATACCCTGCAGTAACCGTTGATACCCTGAGTCATCTCAGCCGGCCAAAAAAGACATTCCCCAGGTGAGGCTCGAACGCACAACCCCGGCATGTCTCAGACACTGTCCTATAAGTAGCGTGCGCTAACCGATTGCGCCACTGGGGAAGACCACAGGCTATCAAACAACATAAAAAGTAATATTTAATCCTTTTTATAAGAACAGTTAAAGATAACGGGAAATATCTATCAGTTCAAAAGCAGGATCGCACAGAATTGATCCAAGAACAAAAATACCTTATTGCACAGTTTAAACAGCAAAGGCAACTGTCCCAGCAGTCAATCACGTAGCAATGATCGTAGTAACCATGGAACAACTACTGATAATAGCAGTCGACCGCTAGATATCTCTTCTATATAGCGCCTGAATTCGATCTTGCTATCCAGGTAGTTTGAAAAATCCATCACGGTGGTAATTCGAACCCTGACATCTCCCGGTCAGTGATTCTGCCGTAAAAACAGTTGATTCCATGAATCATCTTAGCCGGTAAAAAAAAGACATTCCCCAGGTGAGGCTCGAACTCACAACCCCGGCATATCTCGGATACTGTTCTATAAGTACCGTGCGCTAACCGATTGCGCCACTGGGGAAGACAGCTGGGTGTTAAACAAACCAAAAAGTAATAATTAATCATTTCCGTAAGGACAAATGAAGATAACAGGAAATATCCACTAGTTCAACAGCCAGCGCGCACAGAAATGATTATCAGGGCAACAAAAATATCTTAATGCACAGTTTAAACAGAAAAGGGAACTGTCCCGGCAGTCAGACACCTGGCAATCATCGGTGTAACCTTGGGAAACTACTTATCAGGGTATTCAGTCGCTAGAAATTTCTAGACAGCAGCTGAATTGGATCTTGCTATGCAGGTAGTTTTAAAAATCCATCAGGGTGGTAATTCGAACTCTGGCATCTCCCGGTCAGAGATACTGCTGTCTCAACAGTTGATTCCCCGAGTCGGTAAAAATACATTCTCCAGGTGAGTGTCGAAAACACGTCCCCAGCATACCTCTGACACTGTCCTATAAGTACCGTGCGCTAACCGAATGCGCTACTACGTGACAAGTGCAAACAAAGAAATGGAAATATCCACCAGTTCAACAGCAATTCAGAAGGTGGTATGTTTTAAGTTCGGAACCTCCTGCCCATCAATATCCTAGAAATAATAAAAATAACAAAGTCTTACCTAATTTAAAAAATGAAAATTCATGATGGGAATATTGCTGACGCAAGTAATATGACAATTGTTTTGAGCAAGTAAATTAATATTGTCAACAAAAAGAGAGCTTGAAGGAAGATAATAATAATAATAATAATAATAATAATAATAATAATAATAATAATAATAATGAGGAGGATGAGTATGAGCATAAGCATGAGTATGAGTGTGAGTATGAGTATGAGTATTATTATGATAATGAGTATGAGTATTAGTATGAGTATGATGATGAGGATGAGGATGAGGATGGTAATAAGCCGGGTCAGTGGCGCAGACGTTAGCGGCAGGTTCGCGTCCTGCAAAGGCTAGGTCGTTTTTTGTGATTGTCCCTTCAACTCTCTCATCATCAATCTATCACCTCATTATTTATAACTCACGGTATAACAACTCTGTCGTATCACGGGATACAGCCGTAAGCAGCTGATGCTCATAATTACACCCGTTAATCTCTCCGAGGCCTCGGAAGATAACGTGTTGTGTGATCATAAATGGCCGATTGGTTAAGAAGAAGAAAGCAGATCCTACAACAAAGACATATTTTGGCTTGAATCTGAATTTGATTCTGCTGATGAACTTGTGGAAACAATGGAACATGTTCACGAATTCTCGAAAGACGACCTCGTCAAAGCAATTAAGAACATGGGAAACTGCAAATCCCCCGGGATTGATAAGATTCATAATTATTGGATTAAGAACTTAACAGCAATACATTCTCATCTAGCAAAGGCTGTTAAAAAATGTTTAAGAAACCCAAAGGAACTCCCGAATTGGCTCACATGTGGCATCACGTATTTTCTTCTCAAAGCGGGAGACAGCTCTTTGGCAAAGAACTACAGGCCCATCACTTGTCTGCCAGTACTGCACGAAGTTATAACTGCAGCCATGACAAAATGTCCAGACACCTACAGAGGAATCCTCTGTTGCCAGTTGAACGAAAAGGATGTCGTAAGGGTTCTTATTGCTGCAAGGAAATGTTGCAACTAAATAAAGTCATCTCGAATGATGTAAAGAAACGAAAGCGTAATTTAAGCATGCCTTGGATTGACTACCAGAAGGCCTTTGACAGGGTACCACACGATTGGAGTTTGAAGACCCTGAAGATCTATCGATTTCATCCTAGTCTTATTGAGTTTTGCAAGGCTAGTATGAAGTCGTGGAATACCAGGATACTAATACACAGCGAAAAGGAAGCAGTAGAAACGAGAAGTATTCAGATCAACAGGGGTATTTTTCAAGCACATTCGCTATCCTCCCTGTTGTTTTGCATTAGTTTCATCCCACTATTTAGACCGTTGTCGCAAGCTGACTTTGGTTACAGGCTCCATGGTGATGAAACACCAGTATCACATTTGTTTTTCATGAATGAAAAAGTGAAGTGTTTGCTAAGAATGAACCGATTTTCTTCCAAATGCTGTCTGTCGTGAATGTCTTTAGCAATAACATATGCATGAAGGTTAGTATGCATACAAAATTTAAAAAGACATGAAGCGACGTCAGAGAGCACACTGTGATTCACGCACAAGTTGATATGTGCACTGTGATTCCAGATCATGAGCCAGGTAACACAAATATCTGGGCATTGAAGAATGTGAGACCATCTCGAACGACACAATGAAAGGGAATTCGTAGGGAGTATTACAGAAAAGTAAGACTCGTCTTGCAGTCCGTCCTGAACTCCAGAAATAAAATATCTGCAATTGGTAGTTTAGAGGGGCCTGTAGTCGAGTACAGTTTCAGACTCGTGGACTGGATTCAGCAAGAAATTCGAATCATGGATCAAAAAGTCCATAGTCAAAATCGAAAGACTAGGAAGTGCAAGAAATTTGCTTTATTTGGAACAGCCCACATTTTACGTGAAGAATTGTAGAGGCACCGACCGTCACTAGATCTGCCTAGGTAGCAGATTGCAAGTAGATTTTGTATTCAGCCGACTCATAACATCTTATTCGTGATGTAGAGGTTAATGATGATGATGATGATGACGATGATAATAATAATAATAATAATAATAATAATAATAATAATAATAATAATAATAATAATTCCTCTTCTTATATCTCGATTGTATAAAAGTTAATAATGTTACTTTTATATAATTGCTATTACAATTGATTCGATTGATCACAAAGAATGATAATGGACATTTCACGTTTCGTAGAAAAATGTAATCGAAACTACACGAATCGACACACTTTCGAGTCTACACGTCCCCACTCTACTGAGCTGCTGCGCATTTGAGCAGAGGATTCGTGGCTAGCGCCGGGGCCAACGCAAGCAGGAAACGTGTCCACGGCTGGAGCCGCGCCTACCGCCCGCCCGCCCGCCCCCTGCCCCAGTCCAGATTCGCAGCGGGGACACCGGCAGTGGCGCCGCCTGACTCACGCGGATGATTCACGCGTGGAGCGGCGGAGACGCGAGGGCTGAGTCAGTGGCCCGGCTCCGATGCGCCAAAACGATTCTCGTTTTTCTCCGGTGCGTTCGCCCGCCCCGCGCACCTCCGCGCGCCGCTCGCGTGCGGCGCACACGCGCGTTGAGTCACCGCGCGCCCGTGCGATGTGAGCCCGCGGCGGCTGTGACTGGGGATGCGACGTCGATGTCGTTGTTTTCGAAACATCGATTTATTCAAACTGAATTTTTTTTACACTGATGTTTTGTGCTCGATGTTTTTGTTTTCGATGATTTTCTAGTGAGGGAAAAATCCCATAATAACATTCGGTACTCTTTCAGTTATAATAATAATAATAATAATAATAATAATAATAATAATAATAATAATTAATGATGATAACTGTCAGTTCGTGTGTTCGAAAGGAGTAATCGCTTTTAAACGGGCCACGGACTGTGCACGATCTTTCCTCCCTCTTCTTCCTTGTCGTAACCCCTAACTTACACACACACATAATACATGCACTACACTACCACACGTCTCGAGAGGCCAGTCGGGAGCTTCGAGTTTGTCCCGGCTGCGGCGGTGTTCCACTAAGGGAGATGCCTTGAGAGGGCGGGCAAAAAATCAAGCTGAGATGTAGCAGATCGACGCCGAATCTCAGCATCCAAAGAGCAGGACCGGAGCAGGAACACTGCCACATCCCGGGATGTAACATCACTTCGCTAACGGGAGTAATGATCATAGCAGTTGAAACATCAATCCTTGAGTGGCGGCGCGGTAGGATTTAAGCACAGCTTTTAGCTGCGATCTTGCTGTAGCGGTAGAAACGTTTGTGGCGATGGAAAAGTTTTTTTTTATTTATTTATTTATTTAAGGTCGCATCAACTTCTAGATCATTAGCGATCACTATTGCGTGTAACAGTATGGTAACTATGGGGATGACACGATATGATGATGATGATGATAGGGGGTAAAAGGATGAACACAACACAACCACGCCCGAGGTGGGACTCGAACCCGCGTTCATTCGGTTCGGTTCCTAAGGCCGTATGAACGTAGCGATCTCGGCCACCCGCACCGGCGGAAAATTGGTTGCAGGATTATTAACCACCGTATACCACTGTGTCTTCGCTGATCAACAATAGTATTACATGAGGTGACGTAAGAACTCTTTTCTAAATGACCGGGCACAAGAGTTGGGAAAATGAAGATCCACCAACGGAAATGCAGCGATTTAGGAACATTGTTTTCTAACTATTTTTTCTACGCTCCTTTCTCCCTTCGGGCAGTGTCTACTGTAGGAACATGTGATGTTCAGACGATCTCTCAGTCATCTCAGGGATTGGAACAAATGGACACTAAGGTGAGAACGGAGGACGGCTTACGGTTTTGAAACCATTGTACTATGTTGTTCGTGAGAAGTTTTTTCGAGACACGACATAATTACCGGGTTTGGAGGAAACCTATGAATAACCTTATTTGTAGAGATACTACGTGGTAAACTCTAGTAAATCAGGACGTGTAAATTGGAATGCAGGGACAATGTACCGTTTATAGAAGAGGCTAGGTACTATTTACTGTTTTACAGGACGATTTGTAGAAAAAAAGTTTACCTATTATTTCACCGAAGCCGAGAAACCTTCTGATGCGGTTGGAGACTCAAAGCTCTGGGCGAAAGCGTTCGTATCACTCCATACCCAGACGCTGTGTCATCCACACGAAGCCTTCTTCAAAGAAGGAAAACTCGGCAAATGTTTATCGATGCACTTCCTGGTATTCTTAACGGCTGGGGGATGACGTGTATTGTTAATGCTTCCGTGCATTGTTAACAATGAAAAAATGTAACGTCGAAAAAATGTCCTGTATAACTCTTATTGTAAACCATCGAATGCACTGTATGCAGTCTGGAGTATATGCTATCAGTATTGATGTTTTACAAGTTTCATATTTCTGCCATGACAACTTCTTTTCCATCTGCTGCTGTAGCAGAGTGGCAATATTGTCCTTTGCAATATTATTGTCCGGGAGTTCATTGAGTTCGAGTACTGCCAACGGAGGAATCTCGACTCTTACAATGTAATTGAGGCGAATTCAACCACACTCTGGAGAAGAATTGTAGCGGCCGGCTCCTCTGATAAAATAGATTTCTGTGGTTTCTGACAGCACCACCTTTCGAATGTGGTTGCTAGGTGTCCACTAATTGAGCGGACAGTCCTCTTTTTTTAACTTTATGTTCACTATTTCTTTTCGCAAAATAGTGAACATTTTTTTATTCACAAGCTTTATGATGAAATGCTACATAACCTGTAGCTGTACAGTATAAGAGAATAAGGATAGGACATAAGAAAATATATAATTGAATTTTTTTTACTAATTAACCCCGCCCCCTCGTATCCCCGCATGGCCGCAATGTTTTCTAAGCAGTCCTCACAATCCTACTTTCGAGATACAGTACGCACTATTTTTTCGGGAATAATGGCCTCAGAGGCCCCCGGAAGCCAGAGTGTCTCATTCATACCTCGGCGTGTCGACGAGAGGGTGTTTAATAGAAAATAGTCGTCAGGGAAGCAACAGTCGTATTGAGGCGCCGATAGATGCTAGGAGGTTTGGACGTGTTCAAGGAATGCTGAGTGCCTGAATTCAAAACCCAGTCGCGCAGCCTCGGCGGCGGCGATGGTGTAACGGTTAGCGTTTCGGAATGTTGTACCCAAGTTGGCGGGTTCAAACCCGATCAAAGCCGTGGATTTTTCAGGGCGAAAAAATCCTTCGTACGCCTTCCTTCGGAGGGGAAGTAAAGCCGGCTATCCCATGTTAGTAGATTTATTTGCATGTAAAAGATCCTCAAGCCTAAATGACGCCTCTGAGCTAAATTCAAATCGCCTTTTTCTCGCCCAAGGAATACCTCCTTTCTCTGCTAGTTGGTGAAAGGAGCGTAGCGAAATTTGCGTGGTCAGACGGAAGAGCAGGCCTAATGGCCTGAGTCTCGCCACGTAAAATAAGGCAACAATTCAATTCAATTCAGCCTACTTTGACGCGAGTGGCGCAGTGCTCGGCGTGGGCAGGCGGTGCCTGCCGAAGGCGGAAGTCGCAAGGAGTTCGAGCCACGTCGCGTGCCCCCCCCTCCCCCCCTCTGTCACGAGAATCCACTATGCGAGCACCAGGAAGAAGACGGAGAGGCGGCGTCCGTCACGCAACACTACCCATTCCTAACGACTCCGGGATTAGAAGTTATTTCTAGGTTCTCTTGGTGCGATGATTCATCGAGTGGAGTATTTGGACCGCCACTGCATTAAATGTAGTCTAAAAATGTTGCTTCTAAAGAAATACAGTTTTAATGGAACAGCACGTACTTTTTTGTGTAACTAGTAACGATTGCTTCGTTTTATAGTGTTGCGCTCTTTAACCTACTAAAACTTCTGCCGTCACTTACAAACATACAGGAAATAGCGTGAAAACATCTAATATTTCGAACAACTGTGTCTAACATTCTTTAAATATTTAATCGTGAATGGCAAATTTTATTAAGACAAATATGTCTAATATAGTTGTAGGAGGGAGTCAAAAACATTTTAGAATTTTTCTGAAAATCGTACCTTTGCCATTTTTGTAAACATTTTTATAATTTATTATTATTATTATCATTATTATTATTATCATTATTATTATTATTATTATTATTATTATTATTATTGTATAGAACTGCTACAAGTAGTAAGAGAAAAATGGTTTGATGAGGAGTTTGGGGCAGTTACGTCCAAGCAAATAGTTAGTAGGAATTTCGCAAGAGGCATCTATATTTTCAGCTGTTTGTGGTGTTGCCTGTACTTCGCTTGCTTTTCCACGCCCTAACCCATTGATAATTCTTTGCTCTGTTTGGTTACTGTGTGAGAAATATGTAAACATATTTGAAGAATTGTCACTCAATATCCAGAAGAATGAACATTGTACATTGACCGTGATCTGCCAAAGGGGATCCTCGGGAATATTCGCATTGAATAGGACAGATGCTCCTAAGGAATTCCTCGGCGTGACGACGAGAGTGTTTAATTGGAAATTGTCGCCAGGGAAGCAATAGTTGTTATCGCGAGAGTCCCTGAGGCGCCGATAGATGCCAGCAGGTTCTTGCCACGTGTTCAAGGAATGTTGAAATGAAGTTATGTTGTCTATGAAACGTGTTCAGTTTTATTGTATTACTAAATAATTCCACAACGCGTGGCAATGCAGTCCCTCACTGAACGATTTTCTGTGAACCGAGTAATGACATTATATTACTACAGTGAACACGACCTCCCGGTGGAACCTCGACGAAATGAAAGTGAAAACCTTTGAAAAGTTTTACCTACACGACCCCTACATGCAGTGCCTACACAAGTAGTCAAGCTCATTTCTCCAGAGCACACTACAGCCGTCCTTCCTCCAGGGCGTACATGAAAGGAAGGAGGCCTCGCCGTGTTTACGCTCTCGTGCGGGCGGGCGAGCGAGGCGCTCCGTCCACTTGTTCGGAAATAATGAACTTTTGCGGCGCGGCGCGGCGCGGCTGCTGTGTGCCTCGTTGTAACGGAGCCGAGCGCGGGGCGAGGGCGGGGTGTGTGCGAACAGGAGATGGATGGGAAACCAGAAATCTCCACCACGCAGGGGAAAATAGGACAGGGAAGAGGGAGGGAAAGAGAGGGAGAAAGGGAGGGAGAAAAGAAGGGAGAAAGGGAGGGAGAAAGGGAGAGAGAGCGACAGACATGGCAGAGACTGAGAGAGGAAGAGAGGAGGGAAAGGAAGAGAGGGGCAGAAAGGGAGAGAGAGGGAAAGAGAGGGAGAGAGGGACAGAATGGGAGAGAGAGGGTGAGAAAGGGGGAGAAAGTGAAGGAGAGAGGGAGAGAGAGAGGGAGGAAGGGTGAGACAGAGAGTGAGTGAGAGAAAGAGAGGAGAGAAGGGGAGAGAGAGGGAAAGAGAGAGAGAGGACAGAGAGGGAGAGAGGACGGGGAGGAGAGAGGAAGAGAGGGGAGAAGGAGAAAGAGACTGGCAGGCGCGAGAATAAGTGAGGTTGGGGGGAGCAAAAAAAAAACGGAGGAAGAGGGAGGGGTGCGCGGATACGTCTGGTGGGGAAAGCAAAAAGACAATGAGGAGGGAGGAGGAGTGCCAGGTCAGGGTGAAGAGCAAAGATCGACGGGCAGGGAAGTCTGCAGGAAGGGGCAGCCTGCAAATTGGAGACGGGCTGGGAGGCAGGTCTACGGGGTGGGCTGCCCCATACGGTGGGCAGGCCTGTGAGGGTTGGGAGCGGCGTGGCAGGAGAGCTGCAAGGGAAAGGAGGGCTGCGGAGCAGGTAAGCTGCGAGGACATGCCTGTGAGGCGGTTGCTGAGCGGGGGTGCTTGCGGACAGAGTCGCTTGCGAGGCGGGGGCACTTGGAAGATGAAGAAACCTGCGAGAGGGGAAGTCTGCGAGGTGGGGAGGTCTGAGAGGGGGGAGGTCTGCGAGAGTGGGAGGTCTACGAGGGGGGAAGATGTCTGCGAGGGGCGGAGGTCTGCGAGGGGCGGAGGTCTGCGAGGGGTGGAGGTCTGCGAGACGGGGTGGTCTCGAGGAGGGAGGTCTGCGAGGCAGGGACGTCTCTGAGGCAGGAAGGTCTGTGAGGCGGGGAGGTCTGCGCGGCGAGGAAACTGCTGGGCGGATAGGTCTGCCGACAGTGTGGTCTTCACTCTTCACGGCGGGGGCGCTTGCAAGGAGAAACTTGCGAGACGGGGAGGTCTGTGAGGCGGGGATGTCTGCAAGTTGGGGAGGTCTGTGAGGCGGAGAGGTCCGTGAGACCGAAACCCTGCAAAGGGGGGAGGGTTAGGATGGGAAAGACCGCAGAGTGGGGTGGCCAGTGAGGCGAAAACACCTGCAAGGCGCGAAGGCTTGCAGGGAGTGTAAGCTTTCTTTCTTAGTTTTCATGGCGAGGGAGCCCTGTGAGGCAAAGGTAGAAGGTGTTAGCTTTAACGGTGGTGTATCGCAACTGTGCGAGGAGCGTGACCAGGTGAGCGAAGAGGGCGACTGAGTGAGACTATGAGGAGGATCCTGTGGCGCGGTACGACGCTTGGCGAGGCGAGGGAATTGAGGCCGGCGGACGGGGCGGGGTGAGGCGGGGTGGGGCGGGAAGTGGCGCAACAGGGCGCTAAGCAACGGGTGGGTCAGGAGGCGGAGCAGGGGGTAGCGAGTGGGTCAGGGGCGGGGCAGGGAGTAGCAGGGGGCGGAGCTGGGGACAGGGGGTGTGGCAGTGGGCGTGTCAGTTGGTGTTGCAGTGGGTGTGGCAGTGGATGTTGCATAGGGTGTAGCAGGAGGCGAGACAGGGGGCGTGCCAGGGGCGTAGCAGTTGTCGTGGCAGAGAGCGTGATAGGAGCGGGGAAGGGGTGGCGTAGCGCGCATATAAGAGAGCGTAGGTAGGCAGGGGGCGTGGCAGGGGTGTGATAGGGGCGTGGCAGGGGGCGTGGCAGGGGGCGTGGCAGGGGGCGTGGCAGGGGGCGGGGTAGCGGGTGGGGCAGGGAGCGGAACAGGCGGTGCAGGGGGCGGGACGGGGTGGGATTGGTAGGCTGAGAAGGCGAGCGTCGGGGTGCGGGCAAGAACGGGGCACAGGGCGGAGTAGTGGGAGTGGCAGGGGGTGTGGCCGGGGGCGTGGCAGGGGTGTGACAGGGGCGTGGCAGGGGGCGTAGCAGGGGGCGTGGTAGAAGGCGTGGCAGGGGGTGGGGTAGCGGGGTGGGGGCAGGGAACGGAACAGAGGGTGCAGGGGGCGGGGCGGGGGTAGGATGTGTAGACTGGGAAGGCGAGCGTCGGGGGTGCGGGGGCGCGCCGCCTGAGACCCTAGCCCTCTGCTCCAGAGAGAGCCCCTTCTCCAGCGGAGTAACTCGAGAGGCCCCGGATGTACTGGAGGAGCCCTGCGTCGGAGGCGCGAGGTGGCTGTGGGACGCGCTTAAAGAGGTGGGGGCGAAAGTGAGGTTGCATTAGCTAGGGATTGCACAAGCAGTATAGATAGTGATAAGGTTTCACGACTTGTTAATAACAATGGTAATTGTGATTGTATAGACGGCGCTGACAATTTTTTTTCTTCTTTTTTTCTTTTCTCATAACGTTGTTCTATATTCCGTGTAGTTGTGGTTAAATCAAGAAAAGGAATACTACCTCATTTTATATACTAAAATCAGTGTGGGTTTTGTGAACTGACGTTTGAAGATACTCTTTTGGAATGAATCTCTTCATCCAAATACAAGAAATAATACACTTAAAACCCTTTCGCGGTTGAGAAAATGGCATGTGAAGATAACTACAACACTTTTCCATAATGTCATCTTTCACTATAAACTGAAAATATCACTTTTAGAACTACATCTTGATTTACAACCATTGCCCTTGCATGGCGCTGCGTTCGACATGCTCAAAACTACTATAAAGTTATCGTCCACACGTCAAGAAACATATAAGTGTGACATAAATATTAAAAAAATATGTTCTCCCAGAACTTGTATCGTACCTCCTCTTCGAAATTTGCAGTCAATATGCCGTGAAGCCTATTCAAACCTATTCAAGGGGAAAAAATCTACCGCTACCCGCTCGCTCCTCTCATCATTTAACAAAAGCCGTATGAACGTATACTTGTAATAAGAAGCGAATGAGAACCTTCAGGTGCAGACCATATTACGCAATGACCGTCAATGTCGAAAAAGAGCCCCACCGAACGTTGGCATCGTGTCTGTCCACTGGTGGAAGCGAGATGGGAGAATCGCTGGTGGACAGCGATGGTGGCCGCAGCTGAGCATCGCACGGGGTGCAATGCGCGTGGCGGGTGGGGGTGGGGGCGGGGGTTGTGGTTGTGGTCCTGTTGGCCGTTTGGGGGGTGGGGGGCGAGGGGAGGTAGACGGGTAGAATGTCGCAGAGGCCCTTCCAGCGCCCCTTTGCTATCCACCCGGTGGCTCCCCTCTTCATTCCTCTCCAGGCTTAGCACAGTGGATCAGATTCCAAGATCGTAGTGAGCAAAATGTTAACAGTACGTGATGTTCGCTGATTGATTAATTCGTGTTTCCCGGCGCTTCTACTGCTGTGGTGCGTATAATATCGAACTGCGCATGTAATATCCCGAAAGGTGGCGGTGTTCCTCCTGCGCTGGAACGGGAGAGTGGTGTCGACCTACACGTTCACTTGCGGAGCTTTCCTCTCCAGGTATCTCTTCCATTGTATCACAACCCCTATCCGGGACAATCTTTGACACAAGCTGTGACACTAGCTCTAAGCTTCCTACCAGTCCCTCGACATACGAGGAATTGTAGTGCATGTGTTCGATAGAAAGAGGAGAGGAGAAAACAAGGTTGTCGGAAGAAAGCTTGCAGGCAATCCACGTCACGTTTGTTTAAATTTTTTACGTCGTTACATTCGTCTGACGTTGGTCTGGATTGCTACAGTAATGGTGCTATGTCATCTGTTTTTTACCAGAAAATCTGACTTTAGTTATCCTGAAAACGGCTGAACCGACAATGGTGCTGATAGGCGACACAGGAACTGTAGATTACATACTCACAAAGGCTGACATTACAATATCTGAGCGATAAAAACGAATAGGGTACTCAGGTATTCTGTGGAAAACATTTTGTTGCATCTCGTAAATACTGTTTATAGAAAGTACCGTTAAAATGCAATTAAAATTGATGAAATTAGCAAAAATACATTAATAATGTGGACGAAAATGTACAAAAACCCTTATTAGTCAAAATCCAAAAAAAAAAAAGGCATTTGAAAATGGGTCATTTTCTTTTGTCACAGCATAAAATTAGTTACTACACTAAACAGCATTGTTCTATAGGGAATAGAAAAAAATGACATTTCGTAAAAATCCGACCCCTATCATGCGATGCGACACAGAAAACCTGAAATGATGAAGTTTGAGTTAATCACGACGTTTAACGTTTTTGTTGGTAGTGGAATGGCAATCTTCGCACGGTTGAAAATAGGCAAAATCAGGTATATCATTTACTAAAAATACTTCATAGGAGTACTGTTAAAAATATTTTGTAATGTTATACAATGACGTTCATAACTCAAAATCAATATCATTACTCAATCATAGTGTGGGGAGGAAAAGTATTGGAATTACTTCACCAATAAGGTTTCAAGAGTTCGGTATAAAAGGCGTGTAAATTATTTTGAGCTTTAATTTCGTAAACATGGCAGAATGAATATATTTAGTACTGTGTCAAAAATGTTTAAGATCGGCGAGGATCTGTGAAGAGATATACTCAATTTTCTATCCGAAAACCGCAATGTCAGTACGTATGTATGGAAGTGTGTAACTCTGCATCACAATCAGATTTGACGTGTTTGAGCTGCAACTTGGTAAATACGCCAGGAGTAGTATCTAGTTATATCGTTCCGTAAATTTATATTAATACAGGTATTTAAAATTTTGAAAATTCATTACATGAAATCTTATTAACCTTAAATTACATGTGACATTTTCAAAATTTCTGGAAAATGGCAGCAATTAGTTCTTTATTTTTTTAACACAAGGAATTGCAGTTATAAATATGGCATAGTAGCAATTTTCGTTAAAACGTCTTACATTTTTGAAAATTGTAAAGTTTCAGATTTATTTTTGAACCTTTCTTACACGTTTCATATTAAAAACAGATATTTCCTTCTCAATGTAATTTATCGCTCGTATTTTTGTTTGGATGATGTCATACAATTTCTTTTAAAAATCTGAGTAATTGTTAAGTGTTACCAAGAGAAGGAAAAGTTTCGATATATCGCTCAGTTTCACTAGTTTCAGTTGTGCTGGCGCTGTAGTCCACTATAATCTATTTGTAATTTCGGTTGCCATTTATTGATTTAATCAGTAATGTAGGAAGACAGTCTCTTGTTTATATTAATCTCATATTATTTATAATTTTTATTAGTTCCTTCTCGCTCGTCATTGTCATGGGCAGGTTCGCCTGAGGCTCTGGGATCGGCAAGTGGTATAGACCGAATCAAAGAAATGTTTTGAATGCAATTTTTAAACAATTATCATTTCAAAAACGGCTTCTAATTTTTTCTCTAAATTTTCTTCTCTTATGTAGGCAGAAAAGAGCGGTAAAAAAATCCCTTTTCCCTAGTCCCTTTTCCGGCGACCTCTCTGTATTTCGAAAATTCCAAAGAGTTAACATGACAAAACTACAAATTTAAAGATGGAGATTTTTGTTATAAATGAAACATCTAAAAAATCGTATTTTTAAAAAAATATGTACATTTTTAAATAGTAATTTTTGTGCAATTTCTGCTTAAAGCCAATGCAAATTATTTAAAAATGAAATAGTGCGAAAAAGTATTTGATATTATTGCATCACTTGTTAGCAATTTTTACTCCATTTATTCCAAATTAGTACCGTACGATATACTACTCCATACGAATCGTCAAAAGTAAAGCAGTATTGCAGTAATCCCATTTTGAATATACTAGTATTTCTTTATTTGAAAGTAATGTTTATAAAATATTATTTTACAATTATATATGGAGTCCGAACTGAAATGTAGTTTAAAAATACTTCCTTTTCCGCCCTTGTTCTCTAGGTTCACTCAACTTCGATTGCTTACGTTGCAACTGCTCGTATTACTAAATCAGTGAGAATGTTTCGTGAGGTGAGTGCGGACCCCGGAGTGGTTAAATATTAGAAGGTTTTAGTCTCGTTCCATCGAAAGCGAGGACGACTGCGGCCGTCCCCTTGTCCTCCGCTGCGCTATCGACCATGGCGCCCTCAGTTGCGGGCATCGACCGGCGTGCTGCCCCCGTCCTCACTCGCTCGCGCCTCCGAGGCATTAACGCACTCGCGGCCAACTCGTCCAACCCTCACTTCCTTCATTTCTCACCGAAGTCTGAGTGCCGTGTGCTATTAACACAAGGAGACAATAAACTCATCATTTAGTACAGAGGAGAAGCAATTTAGAACGTCTTCTCCCTTTTAATTAACACCAAATAATACATAGTATTTACATTTACAATGTATTAAAAAATTAACCCAAACAAAAAGTTGAAGGTAAGAGAGAAAACACTCGCTGAAGGAAAAATGTATTTTTGGGGCAGTCACTAGTAAATGTTGTCACTTTTAGGCATGCATAGAGTGCCAAATGTTCATTTTTTAGCACTAGTGCTAAAAGTGCGCCTATTCTCTCAAATGTTCTTATAAAACTGTAAATGCAACTACGAAAAGAAAATACTATCCTCTGGCCGCATCAGCTACTACTCATCTTAACGTAATACAATATTTTATTAAGTGATTTATTCATGAATTAAAATAAAATCAATGTCAGTCATGCTCCCTCTAAAAAAAAGAATGGATGACGCACGTTGTAAAAGTGATTCAATTTAGCTCGGCCTATCTGTCGCGTGTTGCAACCTGCCCTATTCGTCAAATAAAACGTCAATCAAAATGTCAACGATGTAACGGAATGTTATGTATGGATGAGAAATTTAGATTAAAAAGGAAGAAATAAAATTTCGGTTAAATGCTACAGAAATGAAGTTTTGAAGACCTTTTTAGTACACCCTATTTAATAGAATACCTAACAAAGAGATCAGGCAGATTATTAAGATGTTATAAACTTATTGACGGTGTTATACAGGTTTCTCTCAACTAGTCTGAATGACTAAAGATTTATTTCAGGATTGTGTTTCACTTACTTATATATGGTTTGCCATTTTTACTCAATTCGAACATTGCAAATGCTTGTCTATGATTTTAATTTTCCCTCGACGTTAATTTTACTAAATAAATAACATATTTCATGAAATATATAACATTAGTCATTGTCTTCTCCTGAGAATAAAAGTACACAATATTAATACATTTTTCATTAAATAAATTATATGTTTGTTTTAATTTGCACAACCAATGCATGTTATTAATCAGGCATATTATCTCTGTATGTATACATTTGAATATCTATTAATGGTCTTGACTTGAAAATTTATTTACACTTGCCACCCAAATTCTTATTTCTGCTGTGCCACTATTTTCCAGAAATTCAGTGTACGTCACGGACAAAATACTAATCGTACGCCTTTCCTCCATAACTCACTTGCCATTGTCACTGAAAAATTTTGTATTTCATTTTCAAAGAACATTTTTTATGGAATTAGTAGCATTTTGAAAAGCATTTTCTAGCTCAATCTAATGCACTTCAAATTGAAACACTCGGCATTGGATAACAGAAAATTAGTTCTACGTAACATTGTTCTTTGAAAGGAATCTTGAAATGAGAAACAATAATTAAGTAAAACCAATATAATATGTTTGCCTCGTACCTTGTTATTCTCTGTTCTGGTAATTTTTCAATCATGTAGACACGAAAAAAATTAATCGAATTCCAATACTTTTAATTACAAACATATTTCCATCAAAAAATGTATACGAGTTCATCTCAGTGTAAACAAAAAATAGCTAGTCCGTTAGTTCTCGTGTAATATTTTCATTACGAACAGGCTATTCGCACTTAATGTATATTAAATTGGTGCAAAATGGAATCACTTCCCGGGGCGCATCAGACATGAAATGAAACAGCTTTTCTCCGTGATTACACAAATTGTCTCAAAAATATATTCATACAACACGTTTTTGTAACTAAATGCGACGCACTGTTACGCCAAATATTAGCGCTCTCTGCAGTCGGTTAAATTACCAAAGTGTATCTCATAAAAGCGTTGAGCATGCCTGCGATATCGGACGGCGCGGCAGGGTGTTTTGGGGAATAATTTTCGTTAAAGACCCTCGTTCACGTGCAGCTAAGTGAGCCATTACCCCTCCGCGCATCTCCGTGGAACACAAAGGGGCGATGGAGCGACTCCGTGTGGAGGATGGTGCTAGGAAAGAGGAGGTGAAGCTGGTGGGGAGAGATGGAACGACGACAAGGGAAGAGGACATGGAAAGGAAAAGAGACGAAAATGGAAAAATAGAGTAGATTGAAAAAGAAACTGGCTAATGTACACGAACGAAAACCGATATTGGAGATTCTTTTCTTCCAACCATGTTTGGCAACACTTTGCAATATGCATACACACACATACACACTTACACATACACGCGCATACACAAAGAACAGATTCGTAAATTTACAACGACATTGTAAATATATGCAAATGGTGTTACAATAACCATTTTTAATCTTATCATACGTTTAATTAGTGATATATTTCTACACGAATGAGATTTTTTTATTATTCAAAATGGTTTCATTTAAGACGATCTTGGTGCTGCAAGTAGACTTAACTGAAGCGTAAAACAAAGGCGAAAACCAGAGAGAGTGAAAGAGAGTGAGAGTGAGAGAGAGTGAGAGAGAGAGAAAGAGGAATGACACGTAGAGACTACATGTATGCAGAGAGAAAGGGGAAGAAGAAACGAGAAACTTAAAAAGAAGACGGATAGCATTTGGTAGCGAAAGATGATACTCGTAAAAGAGAGCGAAATAGAGGAGAATGATGTGGGACTGAGAAAACGCAAATTATAATTTAAAAAAGAATATCCTACGCGAAATTCAGGAAAATTGAGAAACATTTCCCTCTCTGAAGGAAAATAATGACAATGAAAATACGAAATGGAGGAATGACATCAGGTGTGACAACAGCGCGCAAAAAGTTTCCCACAGACTTCCGCCCTCCGCAATCGTCTCGTTTCAGCGGTGTATCTTCCCTGGAGAAAAGCGCGGCAGCGTTTCAACAGGGCCTGTCATTTGTTTCGAGTTCAAAACGAGCCGCCGGCTCCACAAGAATTGCTCCCATTATACTGCAAGGGGTAAATTGTGCGGAACAATTTAGAATTGTGGCGCGGGGGAATGAAATACCTCTAATGATACGGCACAGAATGAAGAGCTCTTAACGACAGGGGTAGGAATAGCTGCGTGCAAATTTAGTGCAGCAGATAATGAATGAATGACGCGCAACGGAATTTACGGTCTCGTATCACTGGAGAGTACGATATAAAATTCCCCCTTCTTCGTACGCACGTGCTTGACATGTCTATACAATGCCGTTGATCGCTGTTATGTTTGGTGATTACAATGATCACATTACAAAAGTGTCAGTTATCTATAATATTTTTGAAGCGTATCAGAGCAATCTCTTTTGAATAATTTCAAAGGATTGTACATTTTACTTCAAATCGTTTCGTCAGGTTGTTATCTGTGTCTTTAAGCAAGGGAAGTGAACACACGGATAGAAAAACCTCATGCTGTTCTTCAGGATGCACTGCAGAGGAAGATGTCGAGTTGAATTAAAAGTGCCTTCTTCGGATGTATTACTACTATATTCCGTTTTCTTGTTCATGCTAAGAAAAATGTTTTGCAGTAAGAAATTATTTTCGATCAAATCTACAAATCAATATAAGTAAAAGCGAGACACATTGGAATAAAACAATGGGAAGTCACACTACTAGTTTTCTAATTTCGTGGTGTTTTACTATAGGAAGTTATGGTTTTGCCGAGGGAGAGAGCGTTCGCAATATCGTGTTTAAGCGAAATGTTAATGTACTCCCACGATTAAATGTTCTTAAATATGGATTTTAAATATTATTATCTTGCATAAAGGTAATTTTTAATATTTTTAACAAATTATATTAGTTCACATGGTAAATAATTACAAGAACAACACAAAACACCGCTTTAAGGGGTGGCAACATTACAAAAAGTAAGTAACAGGTTTATTTCTTTTTCTAATCTTCCTATAGTTCACTAGTTGTTCACCCCAAACCCACCGCGTAACCATACACATAACACATACTACAATTTGATAACTCCTGATTATTTCATTCTTTATAATCATATCATTACACATAAATGTTGCATTGGGAAACAAAGGTAGTATGGACACCCCTTTAAAATTGTATAAACTAAAGTCTACTATTCTTCTAAACTAGAGCTAAAGTGATGAAACTAGTGGTGCTACAACAGCACATATTTTCTGGCCATATTACAATGTTATTGTTATATACGACGGGACGCTAGTATATGGCTTCATAAATAGTATATATGCTTCATTAATTTCAAACAGAATTTACCTAAAAACTGTTAACTTTAAAAAAATATATACACGACCTTTTTTAAGAGATATTTTTGTACAATTTTGTGAGAAGCAAACATTTCTATCATCAATTTCGAATTTTTAATTTTTTTTTGCAATTTTTGAAAAACACGAAGTATACCCCAAAACGGGACTAGCACCTTATTTCTTACCGACACTTATTATATACGTGGAGAAAATTTAAAGAAAAACAATGAGCGATATTTGAGAGACAAAGAACTGTAAATTTCAATCACTAATTACGCAAAAACTATTCGTTTTTTTTTTCAAAAAATTGTCCATGACCTTTTTAAAGAGCTAATTTTGTACAAAATTCTCTGTCTGAGGCCAAAATCACTATCTTAAATTTTGTTGCTTTAATTTATTTTTTTGCAATTTTCGAAAAATATTGGAAAGACCTGCACAGTTCTCTTAAACTTCCTTTGTAGTACTCAACAACAAAATTTATTAAAAAAATTGGAGCAATTGTTTAAAAAATTTTGAAAGATCCGGGGAGCTAAATGTGAAGTACCCCCAAAATTAAAATGTCGGTTTCAAATTCCAGGGGCCGTGACATCAGGCAGAACGATTGGACAATATCAATATTGGAGAAAATAGGTAGAACTGTTTATGAGTTAGCTTTGTGCACAGACGGATGGACAGACGTTTCGCAGTCATTCGATTTTTCGGTCTGAAGGACGCACAAAAACATGAATTCTGGCTACACCACGTAATAGAGAATTTTTTTTTCTATATTTAGCAACACAAGTTATCTATTTTTTCGATACCAGGACTCGGCAATAAGAGATGTTGGGCCGAAAATTCGCCGTTTTCTGGTGCACTATTACAATACATTTTCTTCTTACGATAGTAAGTGCGACAAAGTAAAAGGAAAGAGATATCCGGTCAAGTGAGACGACAACATTAAAAAGCACAGGAGGATTGAGAAAGCGAAATATGAAATATAACAAAGTCATGGGATCGGAGATACCATTAATGAAAAGAGCAAGGAATAAAGAAGCAGGTAAACTGCATATACGTAACGAAGTAATGTGACCTATCACTTCTGGCAGTATATGAGTCATATTAGAAGGCACGGGAGACCATCTTAAAATTAGCTATAGAGCAGGTGCTATAGAGCAAAGGATATCTATCGCATGAAAGTTTTATAGTCGGCCATACACAGCTCGGCTCACATCTTGTGCAGCAATTCTGCAGGGAGGTGTTTGATCACCCACCTATAATCCGGATATCTCTCTTAGCGATTTCTATATTTTCTTGCATCTCTAGAAATTCCTAGCGGCCAGCACCGAGCGTATCAGAGTGATGTAGAGTTCCAGGTAGCTACCAAAAACTGGCCCTATCCCATGCGGCAGATTTCTACGACACAGGAACACAAAGGCTGATCCCATATTATGCCTCAATTCTGGAAGTAGATTATTTGATTGATTGGTGTTTATGAATGCGTCATCCGCTAAGGTTATAAGTGCAGAGTATATTTTATCGCGGGACCTTCCTCCGCTGGTTAGTGAGATCCAGCGTCGACCTCTACGGCTGGACGATCTGCTTGCGGGGTTTCCCCCAACCAGGCGTTTCCCTCCAGAGGGGCACCGCCCCAGTCAGAACTAGTTCTAAGCTCCCGAGGGGCTATCGGCATGTGTGGTAGTGCAATGCATGTAAGTGGGTGTTTAAGGGGTCAGGATAGGGCAAAGGATGTAAGGAAAAATCGCATAAAGTCCGCACCCCTTTTGTTACTGCTCCCGCAGTCGCCTGGTGTTAATTGCCTAGTGTAACAAACCGTAGTAACAACGAAAACTGTAAAATAATTCAAAATGCCCTATATTTACTACCGTAAAGTTGTTCTACACAATGTATTTTTAACTTTTTTTTTGACAACATAAGGAAACTTACTAACAGGACGCGCCACGTGTAAATCCTGTATAGAAGGGTATGACTGAGGATTTTAGTGATCTATTTTGCATATTTTCTTTTTCAGACATACAGCTTCGCTCCACGTCGATTCGCGCCAGCAGCAACGGTCCAGGCAAGTAAAGACGTCCTTGAGAGAAACTGAAAGTTAACGGGCACGAGTCTTCCGTTGCATAATCGCTCTCATTACCCTAGGTCTGCGCTGCATGGGGTACGAGAGGCCGTTAGTTCTGAGGGCTCCCGCGGCGCCGCGCCAGTAGGCGAGCATTGCGTAGGATCATTCCGGTCGCTGTCTAAAGGCCTTTGCCCGGCAGGCTACAATTCAGTTCGACATTTGCAAGCTAATGCCGGTCTTTAGTTGCGGGTTAGACGGATTTATTGCACTGTTCGAGATACTAGGTTGATAAGAGCTGCTTAAGCAGCCTTTATTTTTAACGCAGGAAGCTGGTTTTACTAAGAGTAAAACAATCGTAATAGGACAGGTGTTCATTACGTAAAGTTGCTCTAAGTGAAGAAAAAAATGTTAACAACTCAAAATGATACATTTATCACAATAATGAGATGACACAGCCAATTAAGCAAAAAGGATTTTTTAAACTAAAAATTAATTACCTACCAGAAGGATCCAGTTTTTCGTGGAAACCTCACCGATTAGAATCTTTTAATGTCGTTATTATCCTTGATCCTCACTTTTATTGTTGTAGATCACCGTTAAAATTCACCATGTAGAGAGAAAATATCCCAACGTCAATTATAATAAATTAGCGCTTTTGTGGAAGAATGAGTAATAGCAAGAAGGTTGAAATAATGCCTGCTAGAGCTGGCGTGATGGTAAATTAATTAATGAACGCGTGAGGAAGAATAAATTCAGATCACTATCTGCAAGAGTATGTTCTTTGTTTATATAGCTTTCTAGTGAAATACTGTCGAGTCTGGTTTCTGCAGATAGCATGAATAAATTGACTGGCGTTTGAAAAAAATCCCATTAGTCTTCCTTCCAGAAAGAAACATCACTGCGAAATTTCTAGCTAATATTCCAGCACAATATCCACCGTTTGAAATTTATGCAACCAAAATTCTCCTGCATCAATTTTGGAATCCTTTCATTTTGAGGCGACGCCATCAATTAAAATGCATCACGTACATCATCAATTAAAGTATAAAATTTCAAGAAAAATAAAAACCAAAATTGCTGCACGATTTAATACGTATCTCTTCTCCTTGCTCTCACCAACACCAATGCTCCGATATTCACGTTTAAAGAAAACAAGACCAGAAAATAATCTGGGTAGATATTATGTAAGTAAATAGGAAGTACGTTAAATATTAATTTACATTATTTTGTTTACAGAAAAGGACTGGAGATCTGCATTTGGGCAGCACTCACGCTCAAATTCTACCCTCCCATTAGTTTTCACAAAATGAATAAGATTTTAACACTCGGAGCGCTTATACATTTCTTAATTAATCTCTTCCAATTCCAAAAGTACCAACAACGATGTGCCATGTCAATCACTATCTATAACAGATGTGTCTTCCGAGCACGATTGTATTAATGCCCATATCTTCAAATCACGAATAGGAACTCATGTGCCGACGCCGTGACTACCTAGTAATCCCAGTTCAATTCGCAGGGAGAAGTGGCTGGCGGCATCAACTGACGTCACTGCAGTGCCTAGGTTCGAACCCCGACGGTGGCAGGATTTTCGACACTAGCTTCTTAGCTAGATCAAGTTCAGTCGCTGTCTGGCGGAAGATTCTAGTGGCTGGTTGCTCTGATAGGTAATTATCCGTGGTTTTTCACCAGACGAATGCCCTAACAAACGGAACACGGAACACGCGCGAACTTTCATTTCTCTTCCTTGTCCTCTCCTGATCCCTTACTTACATTAACATGCACTACAGATGTGCCGGGAGATTAGAGCTTGTCCCGGTTGGGGCGGTGCCCCGCTGATGGGAGATACATGGTTAGGGAAAACCCGGCTAAACACCGCTAGGTCAGCGCCGGATCTCACCATCCAGCGGGGGAAGAACACCGCCACCTCCCAAACAGAAACATGCACTACATTTACGGGAAGAGTGACCATAGTTGCTGCTGCTGCCGCTCCCGGAATCACTAACAACAAACCAACACAGTTGTATTTTGTTGGACCGATTTCAATTCAAGTAAACCAGCCGACAAGCGGACCCAAGCGCGTTAAATTACACACGCAACAGTTTCGCTCCCACGTGCTCCCGAAAGACCGCCTCCGCAGACGGCGCCCAGGGCAGAAACAAAACGCGCTCGATGCCGCCGATAAGCCAAATTGGTTGCCAGCGGCGGCGAGCAGAGCGCGCCACTGCCGCCCGAGTAGCACGGGCTGCGTAATCAAACAAATGATGGCGTTTAATGAACAGTAAATAGTGCCAGATATGGGAACGTCCAGCTGCTCCTGTTTGAGTTGCAATTATATCAGGGCACAGCGAACGTGGCTTCCGGAAAACCCAAGAGATCACGGTTGGAACAAATGACTGTTCCGCGTCGGCCACTCGCTCTATGTCGCTGGTATCGCAATGATAAATGACGGGCGTTGAGAGCAAGCGCACAATGAAGTGCTACTCACAATGTTGGATGTGGGATTTCTCTCGGCTGTTGTAAACGTTCTTTGAGTTCAGCATCAAATTATTTCAATTTTAGTCCTTCATATTAATAAAACTGCTCGTAATGACTAGAGCTCGGAAGATTAGGCATTTATTTTTACTACAACAGGTACGCGAAAAGGCATTGGCTGAAATAAGCGGCGAAAGACATGTAATGTAAACAAGTGAACAATAAATTAAGAATACGGAAGTAGTCAAGTAATTTTAAATAATGAAAATAAATCGGTTACACCGTCGGTGGATTGGATCTTAATTCAATTTACGCACAAGGCAGTTTAACTTACTTCCGGTTTCGTAAATTTCATCTTTATGACACAGAATTTGTTTTGCATGAGATGTCTCTACTAAATGCTAGAATGGATTAGTATTCCTCGAACGGCATAAGCGAAAACACTACTATTGTTTTCGTACATCAAATTCGTGCAATCGGCAGCACTGAGCCGAACCGTGTATATCTTCGAGAACCCTCTTCTCGAAACGGGCTCAAGGGCTACTCAAGCGTAGGATGAGATACGTCGTGAAAAAGAAAGTCAGTCGGCGTCAATGAAAGAAAATTCAAGCATCTTGGCTGGTATCGTCTCGCATTCTGGGAGCATTTTAACATTTCCTGGTCTTAGAGATCGCATTAAACCACCTATTCAAAGACCCTCTGCTGGCAGAGAGAGGTAAAACGCGACAATGACCACGTGTAGTCCAGGTTTGCACAGACGTTTCCTGATTGACTGAGAACGGTGTCAGAGGGAAAAAGAAAAGAATGGCGAAAAAGAAAAAAAAGATCAACATAAGACAAAATACTTTAAATAAACAACGGAATTTAAAACAGGCAAAATGAAGATCTTCTAAAACAATTCCAGATGCACAGTTCAGCCATTCCTGTGTCAAGCAGGAACATTTTGTCATACTTCGGAATATTTTGTCGCGGACCGCGCACGATCTTTCCTTCCTCTTCCTTGCCGTATCCTCATCCCTTACGTACAAACACGTACCTTTCCATGCCACACTAACACACACCAGAAGTCGCCAGTCGGGAGCTTAGAGATCACTGCCACGTTCTATGATAAATCGTACTATACAGCTACCACGTTCTATGATAAATCATGCTGCTCAGTTACCACGTTCTATGATAAATCATGCTGCACAGTTACCACGTTCTATGATAAATCATGCTGCACAGTTACCACGCTCTATGATAAATCATGCTGCACAGTTACCACGTTCTATGATAAATCATGCTAATGACCATGGAAAATGACGCTCCAAGAATCACGAAATACTCAGTGAATCTACGTTGTCTAGAAAACATTCTCGAAAGAACTGCGGAGTCAGGACGTTTCCCTCCCCAAAGGGGCAGCGAGGAAAGCGACAAATCGCGAGCATTGAGGTGATCGCTGGCTTGATCCCGGGGCGTAGAGTGTCTGGATTATCGCGATCCGTCGTTGCTCCCCAAGGAGCTAGGTAGCTGACGCGGACGCAGTCATTTCTCTCGACGTTGGGGGTCTCGAGGCAGCACTCGAGTGGGGGAAGTTAGGAGACGAATTGTTTTGCCTTTGCACCCCGCGCGAGCACTCGCAAGACGCACTCACGAGAATGACGCGTCGTAGGTCGAGATCATTTTATCGATCTCACGGCGTACAAATTGCCAAGCAAATTGAATTGGTGATGCCAAGGCGATTCTGCCAAATTGAGTTGGTGATTTTAAAAGGAAAATAAAACCACTTTTTTGTAAAAAAGTTGAGATATACATTTTCTTTGTTATTCTTTAAACTTAAGATCAGTGTAAAAATTAAACTTGTCCAGCTTAAAGTATGCGTTTTATTACGAACTACAATTTCTAATGACTGAAAAAAGCACATGTAAAAGAACAATTATCTAAAACTCATTCAGAAGAACTAGCATTATCAGCTAGGAAACGCCCAAATGCTTCACGACAACAGTAACAGACACTGAGACCATCGTAGACTTCAAAACGTAATGGTCGAACTATTTTAAGAAGACAGCCAAGTCTCTTACTCGTCCTGAGAGTCCTCATTGTGAGTCTGGTGTAACGCTTTCCAGGTAAAGCAGATATGATAGAGCAGTATGATAGAGAATATTTTGGATACCTCATGGCACGTAAGTACATGACGGGCTTGTCAAGTACTCATTCATGTTGGCAAAAGGGAAGCACGTCCAGATTTGCCTTTTAAGAAAGTTTATGCCTCAGATGTTTTTCCTATCAACAGAAAGAAAATGACCAATGTTAAAAAAATAGTAAAATGCTTCGCACACGAATAACTCCTACCAGAAACTATTGACACTTCCCTAGACTCAAAAATCGATGATGAGTGATTGCTGATATATTAATTTAGCAAGATTATATTTCATGTTCACATAACCCAGTATGTTGATTCACATCATTGTATATTTATTCTATGATTATATTGCTTCATAAGTACAAAAATAAACATATACAAAATTGATTTTTTAATATTTCATAATTTTTTTATAAAGAAAATAAGTACAATGTATAAAAGTGGTTCTGTACAGCACAGAAATGCATATTTAAAGTTACGGAGTAGCCCAAGCAATTAGTAGTGTCTAGTCTTTACAACTTTTGTGTACAACTTAAATGTCCCAGATGCCAACTGTGGACAATACAAAGTTTTGTCAGAAAGATGGATATAACTAAGAGAGGTACAGAATTGCTAAAATTTCATATTGCGCGCTACTCAAATCTTTCTCTAGGGCACAAATGTCGCGGTTTCACACGGAATTATTCCAATTTTATGTTTAATTTGCTTTCTGAAAACATGATTTTAAATTTTATTCAGAGCAAGGGGGAAACACTTTAATGTCCTTGCCCTACCAGGGCTTTTCTTCCTGCATAAAATAGATGTAAAAAGCATCCAATTGTTTAATAAAATATTAATATTTACTTTACTGTCAAACGAGGGTTTCTGCTCTTGGGGGTATTGCTCTTATTAATATATACCATGCTTTTTCTCTTGTAATAGGAGTAATAGGGTACTTTTAGGAGGATACTGTGACCCATGGCTATGATCGTGGTTTCGACCAATGTTTCTTCCCTAGTGAATTTCTTAGTGGAAGTAATATCTCCATTTTATATAACCTCATAGATTCCAATGTAATTAATTGATAAATGCACATAATCTGAAAGTTTTAGGTATTAAATAAACCAAAATCCATAAATGACAATTAAATTACCCACAAATTTTCTTCCTGATAGAAGAAGGCCCAGTGTTTCACATAAAGAATGCTCTTAAACTTATTTTTCCAATATTTGAGAATAGTGATACTGTTTGGTGTTTTTTTCTGAATGGTGAAGTCAACAAACATTTGTAAGAGACATTACTTACAAACCACTGCAATCTTTCTACTGGATTAAACCTGTTACCAAAGCTCTGCTACCAAAATTATTTTGTTTGCAACCAGAAACTTATTTACATAGCGTATTGGTCAGATACTCGTATGATTCTGTTACAATTAGAAATGATGACTTAGAAGTACTTTAAACAATATCTTCAAAAAATTATAATATGGGTAAAAACGCTTTTTCTTCAAGAAATAAAATCCGCCATTTTCTTCAGAATTAGAAACGTGAATAGTGTTATTGAAAGTTCTCTCAGCATGAAAATTAACTTTAAAAAAAGGGTGTTTTCCTCCAATACTAGTGCAATGATTACGTAAATTCCATTGAATAAAAGTGAAGGTCCAGGATTGAGCAAATCTCCGAGAATTATCTATACAAAAGGAGTTTTGATTTCAATGAAATGGCCTTGAAAAGGAACGCGAAATGTAGTTTGTTTATTCCCGAACGCTTTATTCATTTGAATCACATGACCTTTCTTCTAAAAATACTCGTATATTTTACATGCATTTAAAGGGAAGAAGCATTTTTTCATGCTAGACGCTTTGTAGTTGAACCATCAATCTGCATATCCATCGATCTTATCCCTTCTTGTTGCATCGATGTCATCTCTTGGAAAGCAACGTGAATGCTGCGGTGTCGCTTTTGAAACACGCTGAATGACGCTCGATAAACGAAATTAATGCGCGTCTTGCGGGCGAGGCGTGGAGCGACCTCTGGGCTTCAGTCGGAGGTCGCGGCAATGAATTCGGGAGTTCTGAGAAGCGCCTTGTTTGAAATTTCTGAGAAGCCCAGAGCCAGCTGCAAATGGAAATAAACAGAGAGGTGTTAGAAGACTGTGTGGGTAACCCCAGCGTTTTCTCTACCGCGCCTTCAGGCCATCTCCCTTTGACGTGCGACACTCCTCTAAGCAAAATTCGAAACGAAAACAAATAAGGGGAGGAGAATGCAGACACAGAGGTATTAATGATATCGCACAAGGAGGTAGTCACTCAACAAGGATTTTCTTTAAAAACATTCAGTTTCGGATAAGGAAGAGAGAGAGGGGGGAGAGAGAGGGGGGGAGAGAGAGAGTGTGGTTGAAATTGTCAGTGTAAGTCGAATGTATGTGTTAATTTAGATGATACTATGTAGGGAGAAAGAATTGATTAAATTAAAATGTTAAACATCTAATTACCTTCAATGTTCTCACTACTGAAGCACAACTGGTGCTCTAACGCCTTGCTCCCTTTTCATGACTCGTTTGTAATAAACGACAAGTTCAGTGAAATTGTCTCATAAACCAAACAAAGTACTTAGAAATTAATTTGTATATTACATGACAACGTAAATCGTACTTTATTTTGTTCGATCACGCTCGAAATTATATATTTAGTTCGAAATCGTCCCTTATTTGTTATTTTCTCGACTCAATTTCAAAAGGTCCTACTAACATTCTAACTACTATAAATAACGTCCACTATCTACTAGTAGATTTTGCCACGAACTTCCAACAAACTAGGTAGAATCTCCCTTCACTTCAGCCGTCAGTATCCCGTCGCAGCGAATTTAAACTGGTCAGTCCCCCTCGTAAATCGAGAAGTCGAGATTTATGTAGTCGACTCAGTCTACCTCGCAGAGCGATACGGGCCCAGCACCCCCGTGCGCAGACTGGAGTCGAGCTGGCGGTGGCAATCGTTTTCGCTCGAGCCGCCTGAACGATTTACGACGAGTGATGCGTGGTCGATGTCAGCAGCCGCTCTCGCGTGATAAATAATCGAGTAGGTTTAATATCGATCTTTTTCGTTTTCTATATGCTCTTCAGTGAAAATGTCTGCTCACCTGGTAAAATAAATGGCGACTGGATGTAAATCCAGGCAGGAACTCGGGATTTCATTTTTTTTTTTTTTTCCGAACTCTCATACGCTCCACGAATTAATTTTAAAAGCTTGGCAAGGTTGATGGTGCTTGATTGACAGAGTTGACATTGAGCTTGTTTTGCAGATTGGCGCTCAGTAACACAGTGCTTCCAATTAAAACATATTTCAGGTAAAGTGATATCCGTATTCCCATCATGTGTTAAGATTGTTTAAGTACTCAATGCAATCTACAGGATTTGTTGGGTACGTGCTTATTTGGAGTCCCATAGTAATATAACCAAACCTGTATTCCTATGAATGTGCAAAATTGTCACTGAGCTACAGACAGGGTCGCACAGAAGCAGGGGGGGGGGAATGTGGAACAATTTGCCCTAGGCGTCAATTTCAAAGAGGCCCCGACTTTTTAAAAAAATACAAAACAAATAAAAAAATGTAATTGTACTGCTAATTCAAATTAACTTCTATTTATATTAACTGGAGAGTTGGATTCTATTTATGTAGAGACGAAGGGCGAAACTTTTGTTTGAAATAAAGAGGACCTCGTTATTCTACTGCCCCTGGCCTCTTCTTTTCTCTGGACGCCCCCGCAGAGTTGTCATTGGGTTTCACTCTGGTGCTAAATTAGAACTGGGGTCAGAATGAAACTGAATGAACTCATAAGGTTTTGAATCACGCTCCTACGCTCAGTTGATTATGCTCCCGAAAAGACGCAAAATTCAATCATGGACGATACAAATTGATGAAAGATCACTATAAAGGAAGATTGTTAATAGTAAGAAAGGAAGAAAGAAAGGCAAATATTATGCGAACCGTAGTGAATCTGGTTTTACCTTAAATATCGTATTTATTTAATCGATTAGTTTCAAATGATTCCGACCCTGGAAACAGAAAAACCGACTTAAATGTGAGGAAAAGAGTTTAGCCACGACATATCAAAATAGTGAATTCATTATCTTTATCGACAACCCATTAGCGCGGGCACCAACTCGTGCCACTAACGAGCCACTAACAGGCTCGAAAGCTGTGACCATACCTTGGACAGGCCTGCTTTATACGAACCAAACTTCAAAGATCGAGACACTTGCTGGTGTAACCAGAATCGATTAAAAAAACAAACCCGCAGAAATATTATCACTATTAGAAATCAATTGAGATGTAGATGTGATAAGTCAACGGATAAATATGGAAGGATTTTGAAGTTTTTGCAGTCTACTAGATTTAATGAGGGCATACTTAATTCTTTTAATTATAAGTACAATAGTAAGCATGGTTTATCAAGTGAAGAACTGTATATTTCTTAGTGTATCTCTGTGAGTTAATATATCCAGAGGTGGATTTACGCATAGGCACAGTAGGCACGTGCCTACGGCGGCAAATTTTGAAGGGCGGCAAATTTTCAAAAGCGCAAAATTTTCTGGATATTTTCTAAAACAAATTTAGGTTCTCTAAAAACTATAACAGCATAAATAATATTTTTATTTTAAAAATATCATATTAATATTTAATACAAGCTATTTATTTGTCTACTTCATTCACCTTGTGATTTCAGAAGTATATGAATCTGAAACTAAGGCCCGTTGACGAAAGAAAACATGTTGCAATTCTAGTTGTCATGTTTTAGTTTCCTTTTAATGTTAACGTTTCAGTGTTGAAACGTCAATAATGTTGAACGTTACTTGCTATGAAGATACAGTTTATATCCAAAATTAGCTAATCCAAAAAAAAAATATTTAATTTATGAAAACAATGTGCAAAATATAATGTTACTTTTAAAGTTAAAACGTTTAAATTAATGAGGAATTGTTACTGAAACGTTACAATTTGAAATGTAACATTAATTTTAAACAGGGGGCAGCAAATTTGATGTGCCTACAGGCGGCAAAAATATTAATCCGCCCCTGAATATATCTCTACGTAGTCTTTATTTTACCTCGCGACCCACGTCTGGGAGCACCCGCTCTTATTGTACTAATTTGGCAACCACGAATCTCTACCGCCAGTCAAGACGCGGCTGTCTGGTACTTCAGAATGGCAGAGGAGATGATCCCCGGTGCGCGGCTAATGGAAAATACCTGGTTGAGGAAAACACCGCTAGCCGACAGGTCGGATCTCACTATCCAGCCGAAGAAGATCACCGCCACCTCCCGATGCACTACACGAGCACTACATTTACGGGACCAATTACTTTAGTAGTTTACGCGCCCGGAATCACTAATCAGTAAATGTACAGCTTGTCCTTCCCTCTTAAAATGTTACTACTTTAAATGTATGTAAATTCAGTGGTTAGGCGGAAGAGCAGGCCCTATGGCCTGAGCCTCGCCATTAATAAAGACATTATTATTATTATTATTATTATTATTATTATTATTATTATTATTATTATTATTATTATTATTATTATTATTATTATCATCATCATTATTATTATCATTATCATTATTATTATCATTATCATCATTATTATTATTATCATCATTATTATCATTATTATTATTATTATTATTATTAATCAGTCAATCAATAACAAAAAAATCCGACGCGTCTGGGCCACGTGGTTGCCCCTTTCCTCCGAAGATCGGGGGCTCGCGTCCGGCCCCTCCCCAAAAAGGTCTCGCCCCCCCCCCCCCCTCCATCCTCTTTGCCTCGCGCTGCCCGTCGCCGCTGCGTCTCAAACACTACGCAACCTCGCCCTCAACCACAAAGGAATAAACACTCCCGCGAGCCCCCTTTTTCAAAGCCACTGCCACTCCCCGTTATTTCCTGGCCGCTGTCTATTTGAACTTGGCAGTGGCTTGAGTGGCAGTCAGTCGCTGATCCTGCGAATGCTGAGTAGCGTAGAGTAATTTTGAGAAAGGAGCTGCTGACGGTTGGCTACAACGAACGGTAACGTGGAATTATCTCGTTCTGAGAACAGCGCGTCTAGAAATACCTTTTAACTTCTGGCGTCTCTCCAGAATTTATTACTGAAATCGATGTTAATACCCGTATTTATCCTTGAATTTGATATTTTAATTATAAGTAGGTTTAACAAGAAATTAGTGAAAATTATTTTACACCACAGTAAAATGGTCGTGTTACTGAGTAGTTTGTGTAATAACTCATAATCAATAGATAAAATAAATCACGATAAAATATATTTGTACATTGCATATTATATCTGGTTTGTGTTATACGGGATATTCATTTGGAGACTGTTTAGCTTAGAGTTTAAAACTGATTCATGATCTATGATTTATGATGAATCAGCTTTGTAATCAAAATTAATTGTTTCATTGTATTTAAGAATTTGACGATAATTACACCGGGTGTTATTAACCATTAAACCATTAAATATTGGTTTGGGAATATCTCGAAAAGTACGGATCAAGAAAAGTGTGTAATGAAAGTTGTTTGTATCGACGGTGGCCATTCAATGGCACCAAACTCCACCGAACATTGTATATATCATTCAATAGCTTCTTCTTAAACATTGAAAACATATTTTTTTCTGTATGTGCCAAGAAAAACTAAATTTAGTGTTTTTTTTTTTTTTGCTTATTTTGAATTTTGTTGTTTACAGCTTCATCTAAAAGTGACGTATTTTTCCTAGAGGTATAGAATCTGCAATAAAAAAGGGAGGTGCATATTTAGCTATTTTATTTTTCCCCACCTCCAGCTGTTAGGGGAGGGGAGTTGAGTTTGGTACCATTAGCCCCCGTCGATTCAAACAACTTTCATTACACACTTTTCTAAATTCGATGCACACATTCAAAGATATTCCCCCAAACCAATTTGAAATATAACATTCTGTATACTCTGTTCTATCACGGGACCGATTATTTTGATAATCATTCATGCCAAACAGAATTGCAGGGCGCAACTTAAAATGATTCGCATTCGTTTTACGAATGTTGACTAACTAGTGCTGGGGTTATTGTACACCATTTTATTTTTACCATTTCTCCTACTCCAGAATGTTCGTAAGACATTCATGTACTTAATATGCAACTAGAATGCAGAAAAATATCATTCAAAACTTCCCTTTTAAGAAAACTTTTCTTGCATAATACTTCGAATATAATTTAATCTATTCTGAGTTGAATTAAAAGCGTGATGAAAGTAAACAACACGAACTTTTTGAAATTTGGTGTTTAGGGACTGGCCGTTTACATCCTTTGTTGTTTTAAGCAGGCACAAATATTCTAATCTGCTTTTCAACATGATTTGGGTGGATTCTTACAGTACTACTTTTAGTGACTATGTCGGAACAATGTAAATAACCCGTAAAAACCACACGTAACCTATAACTGTACACATGAACTGACACTTTGAAGCATAATTGGCGCTCGGCTCACTTGGCGGCCAACAATTCGCCGAACAATGCTCAACTGTTTTGGATACTCTCCAAAACAAAAACGTTGTCCACTGAACTACATAAAGCACACAAGGGTATTTGTAACGTGAAATACAACGTGTCTCATTTTGTTTCGAAAATTATTAATAATTACGTTCTTCTTCTTCTTCTTCTTCTTCTTCTTATTATTATTATTATTATTATTATTATTATTATTATTATTATGGCCATTATTAGATGATTGATGTGTATATAGAATTCTGTACTTATGTTTCATGTTTACGCAAAATTCATTTTACAGCAAGTTCATGTTCTGAGTAGACACCATTATGGCCTTTGCATGGTTCAGGCTATGTGGTCTGAGGATGTCCCATACCAGAGAGCTTTGTTGCTCATACGTGGATATATATATCACTTTGGGTATATAATTGTGAGTAATTTGTATATTCGAGTAGGGTTCTTCTTGACAATGTTCCTATTTAATGTGCCATAATTAATTCATAGGATAACATCACGATAGTATTTGTTCTTCACAGGGATGAAGGCGATTAAATGTATTTCGGAGCATTTACAAACGAAATATTGTATTTTTATTATTACTTTGCAACCTGACCAATAATTGTGAATCTGAACAAGTGTTAATATTAACGGACACGACCACAAAACTGACATTCTTTTTATTGAAAATTACCGAGTTCAGTTGTTGACTTCAGTTCCAAATTAACTCCAACAGAATATTGAACGTTAAAGTGAAAATAATAGCAAGGTGTTAGGTTTTCACTGAAATTCCATGAGCACGAGTTGTTCAATTACATATTAACTGAATAAACTTTTCTTTCCATGTAGTGAGTAATTATAACATTAAAATTTCTCGCCCGAACAGGGACTTGAACCCTGGACCCTTAGGTTAAAAGCCTAATGCTCTACCGACTGAGCTATCCGGGCTCGTGTGTATGGCCTGTTATGCGCGGCATCAGAAAAGGGGCCAGTTGGTGAATTACCTGGGCGACCCTCACTGCCGGATGGCGGGTCAGAAAGGCATGGTTGTCCAAAACGCCGCGCCACTACCTGACCTCCACAACAACACTCAAATGATAATAAATAGAAAATGAAATATCTACAATTACGTATACTCATATATTTTTTTACTTTATGTTCCCTCTCATTTCCTAACAATTTTAATTGCTATGCTAATATGCCTTCACCACTATACAAATGAGTACAAACGGCTTTTGTTTTCCAACACTGCAGAAGAGTTTAAGGGCGTGAATCGTATAGCGGTATGTTTCTTTGTTAGTTCCTATTTAAGTAACTATTGTGGAGATGTCTGAGACTGTAAATTAGTATGATGATATAAATACAAGATATTTTCTATTAATGAAAAAAAAAAAAATACATACTAATTTGGCACAACACTATCTTTTTACTTTACAATGCCGAGTACAACGGCGAAGTCAGCAACTCTTGCCGAAGAAAAGTCTACAAATATCAATTATTTTGTGTTGTAATTTTATAAGATTCAAGGGGTCTGACTGGTTGCGTGTCATTCGCTTGGTTTCTTTGAGATGAAAATTTTCCCCAGGTGAGGCTCGAACTCACAACCCCGGCATATCTCAGATACTGTCCTATAAGTACCGTGCGCTAACCAATTGCGCCACTGGGGATGACGACAGATGATACTCTAGTATGTTGTATGGATATGGAAGTATATGGAAAATTGAGAAAATGGCCGAATGTTATAGAATATTTACACGTAAAACATGCTATGTACATATACCAATGGAAATAATGCATCGAAGCTTTAGTGTGGAAAACGTAAAATGTGTCTACAAGTCCATTCCACTCTCCAAATAAATGCAATCCTAAATACATTAATAGATTTTCAGATTATGTATTCATAAAAGTACGTAATGTATGTATTCTCGAAGTCATATTCGATCAACAATTTGTCGTTACATGTAGAAGATTATATTGCAAAACTTCGAAAGAGCTTTTGTTTGATTCCGCTGGCTCTTGCACAGAATCGTTAAATGTATTCGATGATAATTGGCAATTTACTCATTTGATGAATTGTAGAGATTAACTGACTTTTTTATTACACACTCAAAGAGGCACAAGCAACATTTTTCAATATTTGTAAATAGTGGGAAAGTCGCACTATAGGAACATATGTAATATTGCTCATGGCCTCTGCATTTTCGTGTTAGACTATTTAAGGGGTAATACAAAATGTGGTTCGCGAAAGTACATGTTTACTCCTCTTCCTTTAGTCTTTTCGGGCTATCGACATCTCATGAGAAAATTAATCTCTCTCAAATGCAGGGATGGATTCATACACAAACAGACTAAGCACATACGTGCGCAGATGATCTTCTCCCCCATACGTCACACAGTGTTTACTGTTTGTGGACTAAATAAATCTATATGTAAATCTACTTAGAGACACTAATATTTTAATAAAATATAATTTTATTTCATAAATATGTAAAATAATTTAATTATTTTATTAACTATACACAAAATTACTAAATTTACTTCAGGGTTTCAAATATCGATAGTGAAGTTTGAAGGAGTGTGGAAGATCTCTGTCGTGAATCTCAATACAATTGTTTTAAGTTTTATTTATATTTTATTATTATTATTATTATTATTATTATTATTATTATTATTATTATTATTATTATTATTATTATTATTCATTATATATTTTCTTAAATTGCGAAATCAGACCTTGGAGCTTCTTCCGGGTGAGGCGGTGCCCTGTTGAGGGATATATCGGAACGGGAAATCTCCCTTAAACCAACGTGTAGATCAGCGCCGGATCTCACTATCCAGAGGGGGCGGAACATCGCCACTCCCATGATAATAGTAGTTTACGTAACAAGTGCGACAAGCAGGTTATTTACGCACGAGTCGAATTTGTCTTCCCAGCGTGGCGAGGATGACACAGAGACAAGTATTATTTAATTATTCGTATTATTTAACAAGCTGTGTTCGAAACGCGGTTTCTTGCGCTTGTTTCCCATGTGCGAAACAGCTAATCTTTTCACAGTGTACGAAACATCGCGAAGCGTGTGCGAATCATCTGTAACGATTCGCAATTATTTTTCGTCCTGACGACGTCTTTGTTTATTATCTTCAATCCATAGTGTTGCGACAATGAATGCAATTCATTTATTTTTGTACAAGTAAGGTATTTCTAGTTGTTTGATACAACTTAATTTACATTCCTTTACTTGACGCATTGCGTTTCGTTCACGGCGTGTTAAAAGTATTTATGCACTCAAGGAACTAACGGCCATAGCAGTGTGTTACCGGAAACATCAAACATCGCATTCTTTGACGGATACATCAATAAATCCTCCAAGGGCTACTGAACTAAATTCACCTCACCATGTTCATGTGTTTTCAACTTTTCTTCCTCGTCACGCTGTGAATCATACCCCAGTTCACCTGTGGCCAAGGAACCCTCTAGATACCTCGTTACGTGTCTCCTTCCGCCAATGAGTCGCCCTTTGACGGGCCCTTCCTGGACAAAGGGTTCGCGGATGACGTCACGCAAACAATGATTCACACCCTTACACGGAGGGTTACGTCACTCCAAACAAATCTGGTAAACATTTGTTTTACCTTGTTCTGGGGCCTTAAGGCTTCATGATCCCAATACGCTGTCCGTGTGATTCACTATGCCCTTCGTCAACTTCATGAATCATCGTCATTGAATTACTTTCAATATACATAACAATGAAGACCTCAAATTTGAAAGGAATAAAATGACATCAAGTCCCGATTCATTTTATAGATACAGAATTATTACATATTCGGAGATGTTTCTTTAAATATTATTTTCGGAGCAGTGGAAGAGCGAGCAGCGAAAAGCAGATTAAAGAAGTAGAGTAGAACAAGATAAAACCTGTCATAAACGAAGAAGATCTAGGACGACGACGACGACGGTGACGAGGAAGATGAAGGAGAAGAAGAAGTAGACAACTTATATACTACATATCTGTAACAACCAAACATTTAATAAAATAGTATTTGGATTAAAATACTGAAATCTTAAGCTCAATTGAGTTGAGTAATATTTCCCAACATGATTAATTTAATATGTTGGCAAAATGTTGAAAAAGCTTTGGTTAACATGTTATTTCAAAATTTAAAAAAATGCTTTCGTCAAATCTAACAAGGGAATGCCGCGGTGTGACATGTCGAAGCATGCCTTTTTTTATTTATTTTTATTTATTTTTATTTATTTTTTTATTATTATTATTGAATTTACATGCCCTGAAATCACGATGTAAACTTTGGCTGCCGATACATACTGCCAATTACTTTGAAAATTTCCAAATATGCCAACATTTTTGTATTATTTTTCCTTTCTTCAGAGAACTTTGACAGCCTTCCCAGCCGAGCGGCGAGCGCGCGGGCGCCGAGGTTGGCGTTTTAGAGGGTTGTTTCCTCAAGGTCAAATGACATTCGATGGGAGCAGGCCGTTCCCAGTACACTTATCGTGCTTTTCTTATTGTAAAAGTCCATTTTATTTGAGATATTTTATTTCCTTGCCAATGAAAGTTTGTTACTTTTTTCATTATGAATATCGTAAATATGCATTATTATTATTATTATTATTATTATTAAATATTGAAAAAGGAATATCATATAACTACTGTATCAGTTTATATTTAAATTATGTAAAGATTTAAGAGTTTTGTGAATCAAATTCACATGTCATGGCTTCATTTTGGTTTCATGTTCGCAAAAATTACCGTTCTTTAATTTGTGCCTATTTGTGTAGATAATTCAATTTCATCATTCAAAAATTCCGAAGGACTTACACCTTTACCGCTCTTTTCCAGTTTGCACCGACCTTTCGCGTGTGATTACACAACTGACCTGTTTCGCAGTAGACGAAGACAAGAGCTCTCAAATTCGCGAGGAGAGCCCCAGGGGAGGTAGCTTATGTTGGATGGAAGATAAGCGGTTGCAGTAAGTTTTATATCGACGAAATGTATTTCTTACAAAAATGAACAACAGATGAAACTAAAATTTGGAAAAACTTGTATTAATAGTTTAGAAAATGTGTAGTTAATATTAGTGTTATTAGTTATATTGGTATTATTGTATGCTAGGAGGGGCAGCTACCTCTCCGCCTGCCCCTCGCAGGAAACGACCTTGGAAGCTGAGTCTGCCGCTTGCGGCGAGCAGTGGTGTTGAATCACAAGCGAGCGCGCTGGGTAACACCTGCAGGGTTGGCCATTTTTACATCGGTGAAAGCATAGTGCTACTTTGCAAATTCAGGATGTATTTTAATTGACTTGTAATGAGTATCGGCTCCTAAAAGTTTAATCGTGAGATTAATACGGCACGTACTTCCGATGAAAAGGATTAGGACAGGTTTCGGTATGTCACATCGCGCCATTCCCTTGTAAGAGCAATTTTATTATTATTATTATTATTATTATTATTATTATTATTATTATTATTATTATTATTATTATTATTATTATTATTATTATTATTAGCGCTTTTAATTTAATATTAAACAGACAATTCCTTTACAACCAGAATCGTCAAATGGACTGGAAATAATTCGCGTGAAAACGAATTGTTTGATCGTTGCCTCCGTCGTCCATCTTCCGTGAAGTGGAGAGCGCTCCCCAGCGAGTGACGAATGAACTGAGTTCGCCTCGCATTCTCAGGCGGTCGAGAGGATTTGTATCCATCACGCCCATTGTACGCATACAAAATTCTTCTATTCGCGTTGAAAACAGCCACAGCGCTTTTCTCAGGAAAGCCCGTGAAATGCCTCCAAGTATTTCGACGTTCCACGAAATTCTTACAATCAAATGCTTCTCGATTTTCCTAATAATTCCTGTCCGCATAATTTCACCGTTTTCGCCATGGAATAGTTCAGGTTAACTTCCTTACATTTCTCTTATATTTGATCTCCCAATTCTTTTCTTCGATGTAGTCATATATAGTTAAATTTCAGGCTCGGATCCAAGAGGATGGAAATGGGGGAAATACCCCCTCCCAAAAAATTTGTTCAATAGTTTCAATACAATTAATTACCTTCTCGCACTTACTAACGTAAGAAGAGGAAGAATTGTAATGAGCGTCAGAAAGCAGCAAATTTTGGACACAAAAACTCTAATTGCTGAGACCTGGAATCGCAAAAGTGGATAAATCCAGTTGCTAAATATAGAAAAAAACTCCTCTAACACGTGGTGTACTCAGAATCCATGTTTTTTTTTTTTTTGTTCGTCCTTCATACTGAAAATTGGATTGACGGCAAAACGTCTGACTGTCCGTCTGTTCACAACGCTAGCGCATAAACTGTTCAGCTGATTTTCTCCAAAATTGATATTCAGGAATCGATCTGGCTGATGTTCTGGATTTTGAAACCGATATTTTAATTTTGGGGATAGCTTATCATAAATCCTCCCGGGCATTCTCAAAAATTAAAAAAAAAAAAAAAGGATTCAAATTTTTTGATTAAATGTTGTTGGTGAATAGTACGAAGGACGTTTAAGAGAGTGGTTCTGATCACATTTTCTTTAATATCCCTGATTTTCCGAAAATGGTAAAAAAAAGGAAATTAAAACTACGTAATTGAAGATACAAATCTTTGCATCAGACGAAGTATGTTGAACAAAATTAGCTCTTTAAAAAGGTCATGTTCAATTTATATATACATATATATTATACATCGTATATTATATATTATATATTATATATTATATATTATATATTATATATTATATATTATATATTATATATTATATATTAAATATTATATATATATATATATATATATATATATATATATATATAATTCATAAACCTACCCTAAAATCTCTCTGACTGAAAGCTTAGTTTCATTCTCTAGCTTGTATACGTTCATGCCATTGTCTACATTTTGTTTCGTTTTTTGCCTCCACATTTCTCTCAGTTATTTTTGTCTTTAAAAGCGCTTTCGCGCACGCTTTTGTGATTCAGTTTTCCACGCCATTTTTACATTCCCTCATACCTCTAGAGCTTTCATCTCCTCTTCAACTTTTTGGTCCTGTTTTCGTCGACTTATCGATTTATTGTGTCGTTAAATCTGCTCCTGGATGCCTGAGCACGCTTCGTTGAACATCGCCTGATAGGAATTTCTTTCCCTGTTATAGCGTTCCGGAGAATCGTGCCTGGAAGTTCTATTTATCAAGAATCTGACACATCATTCTTCAAAACAGTGTTCGTGAATTAAAAATGAACTGGGGCACGATAAAACGAATTCCTGAATAAGTGAATTGTTCCAGAAAGTTCCGTTAATAATAAGGTTCAGCAAACGTACCAGTGAACTAAAATACCGAATAGCGTGACAAAAGGGACATTATCTTTACAAGTTCTTTGTGCTCACGCAATACTTGTTTCCTACATCATTAGTAGCTTCTGTTTGAGAAAGCGAATACCTTCACAGGGTGTCATATATATGGACAATTGCCATTACTACTGACAATGATGCTGAAACGAGTTTCGTGGATTGACTGATTATATTTTGAGAAAGACACGTCACGTTGTTCGGATATACAGAAAATATATTGTCCTAAAAAAAATATGTGGAACTGAAGCTTCCTGAATTTTTCTATTCTGCCAACAACAAATTCCTATATTTCCTACACCATTTTACGCTTTGAGAACACACATGCTAGTATTTTGTTTTTTTGCAGTAATTAAGACGTACAAGGCTTTCTGAAAACACATCCGTGGTGGAGTTGCAGTTATATTGGCTGAATTTTCGTATTTTGGTAATAAAAACCATACACACGATTCACGGGTCTGTAAACACGAACATTATTTTATCAGAACAGACCTAGGAAGCGGATTTTGTTAATTTCTCCGTTATCATTCGAAAATTGCAAAATTTTAACATTAAAAATTACGTAATTGAAGTTACAGATTTTTACCTTAAATAAAATCTGTTTTAAAAAACATATGTTCATGCACAATGTTTTTTCAAAATACGATTGGTTTTCGGATAATATATCAAAAGCCACAGAGTAATTTTTAATGACATTTTGATGCTTAAAATTGCTGTCATGGAAAATTTTTAAAAACTGACTTAAAACTTTTTGCCATTGTAGCACAAAATTGTACCTTGACAGAGACCAATAAAACTTTTCAAGCAGTGGTGGACGAGCCTTGGCATAGTGTCAGCAGTTCGCACCCTGTCTCAACGCCTGTTAATGCACTGGGCATGCAGAAGAAGGCCCTGCAAGATGAATGCATCTGAGAAAATGAATACCGTTATATCCCAGGAGGCCTAGGTATTCCTTCTGCGCTGGAAAATTTGATTCGGCGCAAACTGACACGTCTCATTGTAGAAATGTCCCCTCCTCCAGGTATATCATCCGCTGGGCTTTCCACACATGTGTGGTATTGCAGTGTATGTAAATACATGAGAGAGCGTGTGTGTAAGGGGGATGAGGCGACAAGGATGCGGAATGAAAGAACCCTTTAGGTAAAACCATTTGTTAGGGCACTGCTCTAGCTTCTCCTGGTACTGAGAGAAGAAACCACGGAAAACCGTCGCTCAAGTTGCCGGCCACTAGAGTTCTGAAATAATTATAAACGGTGTCATTGCCAACAATAATATTTAATATAAGAGCAGCTTTCGATGGCTTAGCCATCATAATCAGTTGTCTGCTCAATGGAAGCCACAAAACGACTACTAGTAGTAAAAACGTAGTCCGTCAGCAGTCGAACCCTTGTCCCTCACTGGCAGATACGGTTCTCTACGTCATGTCAGCTGGTTATAGATTAGATTAATCGTATCATTGGCAGGGCCAAATTATGACTTTTCCAGCGGGGGACATCAACTCGATTCAATTGATTGCCTGGTTCATTCATTTATTATTTCGTGTTACCTGGTGGGTCAGCTGCTAGTATCAATAGTCCAGTCAGCGTAGGGTATGCTTTTGCCACGGGAGGCAGCGGTGTTCGTCCCCCGCTGGATGATGAAATCCGACACCGACTTACGTCGACTTACGACGTCATCATGCGGGGTTTGTCCCATCCAGGTATCTCCCATCAGTAGCGCACCACACGAGCAGGGGCAAGCTCTAAGCTCCCGACTGGTCTTCCGACGTGTGTGGTAGTGTAGTTCATGTATGTGTGTGAATGTATGTGTGTGTGTGCGTGTGTGTGTGAAAGGGGTGCGAATAGGACAAGCAAAGGAAGGAAAGATAGCGCGCGGTCCGTCTGTTAGGGTGTCTGTTAGGGTGTGTGTTAGGGTCTGCGGCATTCGCCTGGTATTGGCCGAAGAAACCTCGCAAAACTATCTATTCGAAAAACATCCGGCCTCTAGACTTCTCATTCAGACAGGGCTGTTATTGACTCGGCTAAACAGCTAACGACGAGAACCTTGCCACCGTCTTGTCGATTCAATGCCCGACATTCCCCGACCACTCGCCGCCCAGTGCTTTGCAGCGCAGTTGAGTGTGGCCGCAGAGTGCAATGCCGCCACACTTCCCTCCTATGTAGCCATCCCTATCCTTTCGGACATCTATGGCTGATCTGTAAAAGAGAGAAAAAGAACATGGTCAGGAAAGACAATAGCCGTACGGCGCGCTTTTGGTGTTGTTTACCGCAATTTTCACCGACCACTCGCACCCTTTCTCGGCGCCATTTTAACGCTCGGAGAAGGAAACTGCGAGCCGGGGGAGGGGGAGGGGGTTATCGGCGCGCGGGGCCACCAGGGAGCACGTGCGCGGGTGTCATCGCGTCTATTTTAGCCAGGTATGCGCGCTCGGCGACCGTCGCGGTGCGGCGGTGCTGTGTCTGCAGAGGGCGGACGACACGACGGAGCGACGGAGCCCGCCCGCCCGACCGGCCGCCCGCTCGCCCGCCGCTCGCGCTGACTCACTTCCGGGCGCGCGCCCGCACGCGTCGCCACGTGCCGCGAGCGCGCACGTTCCGCGACCCCCCCTCCCCCACCGCCAGCCGCCCACCCGGACGAGGCCACTTTCTTCGCCGGGACAGAGGCCCCTCCTAGGTGAAGGCTGGTCGTTGTTAATGCCCGTTGTATTTTTCTCATTTATTGATTGTCGCATCGACTGCTGCGGCATTAGCGACTTCAGTTACATTTTACTGTTACAAACGTGAAAAAGGCCGGTCCGGATGGCCGAGATCACCAAGGCAGTTGTGCCGTAGCGATCTCGGACTGAAGGATCGCGGGTTCCAGTCCCGCCTCGGGCATGGTTGTATTGTGTTCGTCCTTTCACCTCCCTATCATCATCATCATATCGTGTCATCCTCATAGTTACCATACCGTTTCACGCAATAGTGGTTGTTAATAACCAAGATGTTAATGCAAACTAAAAAAAATAACGCACACCAAAAAAAAAATTGGAAAAGGACTTTCAACTATTTCTTACACAGAGTTTAGGTCACCAATTCGTTTTAAGATGTTCATAATATCGTACACACTTTCAATGTCGTCCAAACAGTTCTTGATGTTCTCAGGTAATCCAGTTCTTTCACATTGGTAACCATTACACTTACAATTACAGCACAATTACTGTAATCATTATAGAGCCCGTTTTATACGGCCATTTTTTCGTCATTTTTGTGTACAGAAAATGGATGGAAAAGGGACTTTCATTTCTACTAGCTACTGTTTCGGTATCGAAACTGGATTAATAAGATTCAGCGTTTTACATGGTCTGTTCGTTTTCTGAACGCAAACCTGAAAATAAAATTTCATTTGTTTTATTGAAAATAAAATTTTGTATTGATTTTGTTAAGTATTAATTGTTATTCAAGGTGGGACTCTTCTACAAGTGATTTCGTTTTTGCATCACTAGTCGAAGGTTATAGGCAAAGAAATAATTTAAAACACATCGAAATACGTACTTCGCAGTGCATCACGCTTTTGCGTAACAGAATGGCTCACACCACCATATGTTGGAAGACACGTTTAAATTTTGTTACATGTCAATTCACGATGTACAATTGTTGTTCTAGTTCAATATAATAATATAGTTTGAACAAAATTTATTTACAAAAATCATTAAATGATCTCAGCAAATTTAAGTAAAAGTATCTAATTTCTTTTTGTAATATTAAAATTACGTCACGTACCCCTAGTTTTTGACCAATGATTTAGACTGATTTTACTGGCACTATTGTAATAAATATTGTAATAACTATTGTAATAAATTAGAGGTTAACAACCCATTTAATTCAATTATATGCTTTTTTTAAAGAATAAAAATATATATCACCCTCCTATTTTTCTGTCTGACGGTTCGCAAAGCTACAGTCTGAAGAATTTGCTGTCAACATCAAATTTTGACAAGCGACTTTCGCTAACTCTGAATTGCTTCAGAATCGTTCTTCAGACTGTTCAAAACCTTCAAATAAGTTGTTAAAGTTTTTGCTGGTTGACAACTGATATTGATTGATGTCCGAATTCCCGCTTACCATCACCAAGTACCTGAGTGAAATAATTAACATAATTTATTGTTGGTCGGTTCCGCACTCCGATTCAGCTTTTCGAATTTTAGTAGATTTACATGTATCTTCACCACGAGATGAAAAATTTCCCCAGGTGAGGCTCGAACTCACAACCCCGGCATATCTCAGATACTGTCCTATAAGTACCGTGCGCTAACCAATTGCGCCACTGGGGATGACTGAAAGCGAAGATGAAGAACGTTTAGTTCTATAGTGTATTGAAGAACAATACATGTAAAATGGAGAAAATGGACCTAATGATGTAGAACGTATATGCATAATACCCGCTATATACATATACCGATGGAGATAAAGATATAAAAGCGATCGTGTGACAAGGGCAAAATATGACGACGATGCGATTACAAGGGTGAACTTCAGAGCAAAGTCGCTGGGAGGAGCAAACCAAAGACCCCACTGCCCACTCCCTAAGGGTTTTGAATTAACCTTTAAACTTTTTAAAGCTACCTTGCCTCACATCTTCTGTCTTAGTACGCGTTCCATAAGAAACTCATATTTTACCAGAAGATAATATTTTGCGTAATTTGAAAGAAGTAGTTGACATTCCCCAGAAACAATCAACATTCAGTTTGCTGAGACGTGTACAACAACATAAGAATACCTAAATGGACTTTTTTTGTGAAATTGTATACATTCGACTGAGCATCGCGAAGGAATTTAATTTTTACAATGTGTTATTATCTAAATTACGGTGGACCATATCGAATTGAAACAGAGCTCGAATGCAGTACCATAGAAATTGTCTGCACCGAAATCGAGAATCTACATTCCACAGGTTGCGAGTCATCTTCCACAAAAGAAAAGACCGTCTGGCCCCCGTCATTAGAACTCCGTAGGGCACATGCTTCTCATAAAAACAGTCTCTATGGGACACACCTGGCGCGGTGCTTTGTGTATAATACGCATACTTCTTCCAGTTGCGGCTCCCACGGCTGATTACAGGGCTCGTCTGCCGAAAGCTAATGGCCGTCCCTGTTCACATCTGACCCTGCCCTACAGCTTCGCCTTGTTTAAATAGTGTATCACATATGACCCAACTGTTGCGGTCAGCTGTTGCTTTTGTATTCAAAACTGGAAACGAGTCAATGCTGTTCCTCGGACAGTTCAAAGTGTAAGTAAATAGGTTAACTACTCTGCAATCATAAACCAAATAAGTGGAGTAGAAGATGAGAGAGAAACCGTGTGAAACGATGGTTCAGCACAGAGTTACAAGATGCGTTTGCAATAGCTTAATGTATATTAAGAATTAATTTACTAGAATTTACATCTTTGAAATTTTTGCTATTATCATTCTAAAATAAAGTCAACTTCATCGGACGTTAAGTTGCTGTATAGTAAACAGAAACTTCCAATATTAAAAAATTCAACGTAATTCATACATTGTTATCTGTACAAATTATTTTCAAACGTACAGCTGGGTTAAATATTTTAAATGTAATTCGTCAGTTAAGAGAAGAGATTGTCATGTAAATAGTTAGGAACAGGAATCATGGCAATGCATTTAAATAATTATTGAAACATTAATTTTAAGTATGCAGCAATTTCTAAATTTTATTTATTTATTTGTTTTTTCATATAATTTCTCGATCAATTTTATTTCTTAATATTTCAAAACAATATCCCACAACCTCTTGTGATTACATTGAAATGTATTTTAATAAGAAGCCTCCAATAGAAACACGTCGCTGTGATCAACTACGCAGTTTCTCCTTTACATTCAATATAAATCATTCACCTTGCATGTTCGCTTGACATTTTCGCAGATCCACAAACACTTTCATAACAACTCCCTGTAAAAAAACTAAAATCTCCACGGCAGAAGGAAATATTTACATCTGGTTCCATCTCCAACGCAAAATATAGTGCAGTTCCGGACACACCCCTTGAAATTATAACAGTTCGCAGAATTTCTTCGAAGCAAATACGACTACTTTTCGTACTTTCCGGGAACGCCAAATTTATTTTCTTGCGGGGACTTGATAACAAACAAAATCCAAAGCGAAGACTGAGGCTCTCTACTACGTGTCACTTCTTGGCACGGGGTGTCCGTTTCTGGGGGGATCCAAATATCCCCTAGGCGAGAAACAGTCAGCAAAAAACTGCGCCGTCGGCTCCGAATGAGGAAATTTTCTCCCTTGCGCCACATACTAAGGTGTTATTCATGGCATTTATGATATTCATCATAGTAGAAAAAAGTATTTCGAAATTGGCCTTGATGGATGTTATATTAGGTTTTATTAGACGTTTCAGTTGAAATGTAATTTCATGGAGACACTGCTTCAGATTCTCTCGAAGGAACAGAAAAGGAAGATGTAAGGTGTAGAAATATTAGTTTAGTAAATTAGTTTATAATGTTAAGCTTTATTGCATGAGTACATGGTTTGAAAACGAGCGACTTTAGGAGCGAGTTTTCAAATTTGTACGAATGTAATAAAGCAACATTATAAACGAGTTGCATACTATATTTTTTTGTATAACAACATTATACATAATATAAGAGAATCAAACGTAATTTTGTGAAACAAATTCCCTGTGACGACTCGGGTACTTGACATCGTGCGAGTAAACGGTGGTCGTCTGTTCCATTTAGCTCTACCTCCCCCGTTTCTCTCGCTACAATTGGCTGAATGTGTAATAATGACGCAATCATTCGTGACATAAAATCTAATACATCATCATTTGTGCCGTAAAATACCGGATTATGAACGATTTCTTGCAACAGAAAAGGTTCTTTTATAATGCTGGAATACAAAAAAATATTGTTGCCTTTGTAAAAACTGACTGTTCTCTAACTATCGTCACCTTGAGCTGAAAATAACGGGGAGAGTCTCTCTTCACTTGCCACAACGGAAAATCATACTGACCCGCGACCTTGGCGACTTCAATAAAATATATTTTAATTTAACTTTAATTGTTCCGTGAATAGGTATTATTGTCAAAAACGTTACACAGGTTTATGCGAGTACTAGTCATGCATCTCAAGACTCTTTCTTCAGAATGTATTCAAGTGAATGCCATCTTATAATTACACTTCAGAAATAATTTCTAGAGAAGCACAGACGAAATCTTCTGTCAATCACTGACAGCATATAGCAGAAATGTTTTATGCAGCTAATGGGTGTTCTTTTGCAAATTATTCTATGGAGAACGGATTATTCGACTAGCTACTCTGATTATAAAAATGATGCAACTACCCAGCAATTTGGAAGTTACCAAGACGTTCAAGTTGCAAGAATAATATTTTGCAGATTATTCTGTTGGGAAGGAATCATTCGTTTAGCTTATCTGATTATAAAAAAGTTGCAACTACCAGCAATTAGAGGCGTTATCAAGACATTGCAGTTGCAACAATACTATTTTTCCCCATTTTCTTAACATATATCTTATATTATCTGTATTTCCGTAATCGGATATTTTAAAACAAAAGGTCGGCAGCTATGTTGTCAGTTTATATTCAAGTAGTTTCTTCGTCTTGCAAGAGACGGTTTCGTAAACATAAAGAGCTCCGAGTCGTGGGCGTGTCCATTGAGAAGTGCTGTTATATTTCGGTTGCAAAGATGTAATGGTCGTGACGTTTACGCCATCATTCCCTCCTTGCAATTTACAAGCTGTCTGCGCTTGAAATACGTTCACGACGCAATTCGCCGCGCATTCACAGACTTCGTCCGGAATGCTCTGAGAGAGAGAGTACTAATTCAATACGGAGATGCCGTAGCAACGACATTTATTCCCAATGAAAGGCTATTTTTGTTCTTCTAGTGTACTATAATACCAAGGCGCAGTATTCAAGCTGGATGCTATTTGAATACTGCAAAAATTTCGAAAGTACGTTTACTAAATTATGAACTTACATTTATAAGGCGAATTTTGATCAATACATTGGAGACTTTTAAATATGAAATCTTGACGATCATTTGCTATGTAAATATTATAAAGTAACCATTCTCAAATACATTTTCTGTGGTCTAGACTAGGAACGTCGTGAGAACCTTTCTCAGTTTTTCTTCTGAGGAAAACAGAGCTACCTCCAGGGACGTAACCTACACAACACTTACGGAAGCAATTAAATTCATGGTTGACACACCCACAATCAATAAACACTCATTCATTCGAAGATCAATTTTCTTAAATGAATATTCAACCGATCTGGTGATATACCCAAATATTTAAACGTATAAACAAACATTTTTTAAAGAAAGAAAAACAACAGAATATACGTTTGCTGGGCCGACCATATTTTTATACATTCTATGTTTTAGATCAATATTTTTCTCTTCACAGTACGAGCTTCTTAAAGCGCTTTGTGTAATACCGATCTCTTCACTACCATGGCGGTAACTGTTCAGAATCGGTTGTCTCTGTCCATTCGGGCAGGAAGTTCTGGAGCAGCGTAATATTGCGTCAGCACGCGGCGGAAGTTTTGGTGTATGGGGCTGTCGACTCACTCGAGTAGAGCGAGAAACGGAAACGTATGTAAGTGCAGATGAAACCTCCTTATAGCATTGTCCATGCCTCTTTATACTTCCGTGCAGTCGTTACTCCTCAGTATGACTTTGCGGCGGCGATGGTGTAATGGTTAGCGAATCGGACTTTTATACTCAAGCGGGTTCAAACCCGATCGACGCCGTGGATTTTGAAGGGCGAAAAAATACCTTCGTACGCCTTCCTGCGAAAGGGACGTAAAGCCGGCTGTGCCATCTTAGTAGATTTACTTGCATGTAAAAAATCTTCAAGCCTAAATGACGCCTCTGAGATAAATTCAAATCGCTTGCTTCATCGCCCAAGAAATACCTCCTTCCTCTGCTAGTTAGTGAAAGGAGCGTAGCGAAATTTGCGTGGTCAGACGGAAGAGCGGGTCTGAAGGCCCTAGTCTCGCCATGTAAAATAAGGCATTAATTCAAAATTCAATTCACTATAAGGGAGCAAAGTTACTCCTCACTATCTAAAATAATTCTATTTAATAAAACATTCGACGTCATGGATCACTAATTAACAATAAAATCGGGATCATGTCACCATTAAAACAATATTAAAATTGGGAAAAATACTATGTAAATAATTTTTATTTCAATTTAAACTAAGAAGCCAGTTGAATATTTTTATTTTATATATTTACCAGAGATCAACAAACCTATCAAAATATCAAAATTATATTCACTTTTATTGGGCTTAAATAATTAGCTCAGACAATCTTCGAAAGTGAAAACGTCTCAAGTCAACAGTTTTTAATGTTTAAATTGATGTAAATTAATGATGTGAGATGTCAGAGCTACATGAGGAGTACTTAATTCAAAGATTTGTTGCGGTGATATCGAGTATCCCTCGACTAAACCTAACCTATTGCAACTAGCAGAGTGCACATTGACGGAGAATGGTGCCAGGGTTGGTTCCTCTCTGTTCCTCTGAGAGTTTAAAGTTCCCTACTGTATTTTTTCAATGTCAGAAATACAATTTTTCTCTAATCTATCTCGTTTATGACTTCCACGCTTTGATATATTCAAATCAAGGAAACCAAATCAAGAAAATCGGTTAAGATAACTTTGCCAATCGCATTTTAATAGACTGCCTTGAGACGAATAACGTGATTCTCATTGAATTGGTCCGAATGGCTTTGAGTATCAACAGTTCATTTTCAGTCATGGTGAGTTTCAAACCTTTCGTATCGATGGAGGAATAATTAGAAAACGAATTGCCAAAATTAGGAGAAATCAATCAGTAGGTCCTGATGGAATACCAGGAGAAATACTAAAACTGGGAGGGGAAGCCAAGATTCCGTACCTTGCGCGCTTAATGGAGGTTACTGTAAATAATAGCATGACTCCTCAAAATTGGAAAGAGGCAGTCGTAGTGCCGATTCACAAGGGAGGAGACAGAAGGATTGTTAACAATTACAGGCCTATAAGTTTGACATTAGTCGTATGCAAACAGATGGAACATATAATCGCGGAATATATTAGACGAGTTTGGAATAAATCTGATTGGCTATTTCAAAATCAACACGGTTTTCGTCCTGGGTATTCGTGCGACAGCCAGACAATTGCTTTTTGTCAGGACATAGTAGATTCAATAGACGAAGGGAGTAGGGTCGACGCAATAATATTAGATTTTTCTAAGGCATTTGATCTTGTTCCACATGGCCTTGTAATTGCCAAATTGTCAGAAACGGAAATAGATCATCGAATAATCCTGTGGATAAAAGAATTTCTTACGGGGCGCACTCAAACAGTCAGAATAGGAGACAAATATTCATTTAAAGCCGATGTAACCTCGGGGGTCCCCCAGGAGAGTGTGTTAGGACCTTTGCTATTCTTAGCGTTCATTAATGACATTGCAACTGGATTAAAATCAAAAGTTAGACTTTTCGCCGACGATTGCATAATATATAGGAGTATTGGCTCGTCTGAGGACGAAAATGTTTTACAGAGCGATCTTAACTGTTTATGGAACTGGGCGTGCAGAAATAAGATGGAATTAAATCCGGAAAAGAGTAAATTCATTTGCTTTACCAAGTCTCGCTCGAACGTACGCTCCAGTTATGAATTAGGAACTAACGTTATACCACGTGTAAAAAACTGTAAGTATTTGGGTTTGGTTCTGCGAAGCGACTTAGGTTGGTCGGATCATATTAACAATACGGTTAAAAAAATCCTGGAGAGCGCTGCACTTTGTAATGCGTATTCTAAAAAATAGTAGTCCAAATGCCCGATCCCTAGCATATACTACACTTGTTCGTCCAATTTTAGAATATGGAGCGGCATGCTGGGACCCGTACAGAAAAGGGCAAATCGAAGCGTTAGATAAAATTCAAAAAAGGGCCTCAAAGTTTGTAAATCACGGGTCCGTTGGTGACGAACGAGAAGAATGGGAGTCCTTATCTAAGAGAAGGGAACGGGCGCGTTTATGCGTAATGTATAAGACATACAGAGGGGGCACAGCATGGGCAGATATCGGTAAAAGATTACAGAAATCAGATTATAAAAGCAGAGGAGACCATCCTTGGAAAATACGATGTAGAAAGCAAAGAACTGATGTAGGCAAGTTCTCCTTTGTGAATCGCACTATAGTAGATTGGAATAAACTACCTGCAGAAGCACTAGAGGCTCTTCCTTCTAATGTAGCCAAATTTAAAAATATGCTTCATTCCATCTAGATCATCTCGAATAATACTGACTGATACATTTATCTTTATTATTATTATTATTATTATTATTATTATTATTATTATTATTACTATTATTATTATTGTTGTTATAATTATTATCAAGTCCCTTATACAGTGAAGTGATGTGAAGTGTAGTGTAGTGGAGGGGAAGGGAGTGTAGTGTAGTGAAGGGGAGTGCAGTGCAGTGTAGTGTAGTGAAGTCTTATGAAAACTAGCAGTGAATTTAGAGTTAGCTAGAAATAAATTGCAACTATGATATCGACCCCTAATTCTAATAGTCAATCTAATTGTAAATGTTGAAAATGTTTAATAATTCTAATTCTAATTGTTATCATGTTTGCCACCGAGCATTAGCTCAAAGCGAACTTTAATAATAATAATAAAATAATAAATAGCTGTGAAGAGTAGCGTTCGCTTTTCAAATCAGTGTTACGTTAAGGGAGCTTAAAATATACGGCTGTAACAATCAAATATAATTTTGGCATGCACCTACGTGAATCGAGTGTTGATTATCATGGCCTGATATCTGGTAAAAAAGATCCCATCTCTATCCTGTAGTCAGATAAAAAGGGCTTGGCTGGAAGGTTCATCATTTTTTTGATTATTGTGGCAGTCAACGTGTTAATTGAATCTGTTTTGCGTGAGATGCTCTTGTTTCACTCATCAGTTCTTGGATTGCCTGTGGGAGTTTTGAAGAACCCCCTTTGGAGAAATCTACCAAGGTTTCTTAGTTAATATTTCTTCGAATTGCAACATCGATTTGTTTAATGAACAACTTGAAAGCCCACAAAATGGAATGAGAAATGATCATTGAACAAATAATCAAAAATATTTTTTCTGCAAAATGAAATATAAACGCGTGAAAACTTAATTTTATTACTTCATATTAAAATATTTCTTTTAAATCCGTTTTCATTTCATATTTTCGTGTCCTTGGCTGTCCGTATATTTTAAACGCACAATGGATTGAAGAATTTTACGCATTTCATTAGCAACGAGGGAGTAATGCTATTTAACCGGGAGCTAAGTGCTTTTAATCACCCTCGACGACAAACTCCACCTCTTGCGTTTTAACAAACGGCCCCCAAATCTCCCTGCAATTAAGAAATTACCTTCCATTTAAGAGCACAGTGCTGCAAATAATCTTAACCCTGCTTCGTAACGGCCAATTAAAACTCTATGTATAGAACCACCAACGCACTAGAAAGAGGTCGTTAAAATATTTTCAATAAGATGCAATTATCACAAGGGTAAGTTAAACATTTTTGTGTGTACTGATTGACCTGTATAAACTCAGTACTCTAAAAAAGGTTATTCAATTTAACTTTTCGGGGTGAGAATCGTGATCGAATTGAAAACTTGAATTTTATTTTTGCGTGTAACACTTTTTAATATTCCTATAAGTGATAAACGCAAGCCAATCATTAGTTGTTATTCAGTTTAAGGGCCAAATGTTTGCCCACACATGGGTCGTCCCTTTGTGTGGAATAATGTTGTTGCTGGAGAAAAAGGTAGGCGAAGATATGGCATGATGGAGATGAAGCTGGTAACAGAGCGAATGACATCGAAATGAGGATTCTACAAAAACCCATCCCATCACAACAAAAACCTTCGGCGAAACAGTTTCGTGCACCACAACTTTCGTAATGAGATCCCTAGATTCTCCGGAAGCAAGATGAAAGGCCGACGGGACCGCGCTACAATGGAAGTCGCCCACACACAGCTATTAACGTGGCCGCAGGAGCCACAGCGTCGTCGCGCTCGCCCCGCCCCAACCGCCCACCACCCCGCCCCTGCCCCGCTCACCCGCCCGCCACAGCCCCGCTCACCCGCCTGCACCTACCCGCTCACCTGGCCGTCACGCTCACCCTTACCGATCGCCCCGCCCCGCCCGCGCCAGCCCCCGCCCCGTCGCCCACGCCCGCCCTGTTCGCGCCGCCCGCGCTGCCCGCTCCGCCACCTCCACCAGCCCCTTCCGCCCCGCTCGACCCGCCCACTCCGCCAATCCCATGCCCCCCCCAAAAAAATTGTCCCGCACCTGGCACCCGCCCGCCCCTGCCCCGGTCTCGCACCCGCCACAGCCCCGCACACCTGGCCGTCCCGCTCGCCCTTACCGATCATCCCGCCCCGCCCGCACCCGTCCCCCGTCGCCCACGCCCGCGCTGCCCGCTCCACCCGCCCCACCCGTTACTTCGGCCCCGCTCGCCCCCCCACTCCGCCAATCCCATGAGTCGACCCCCCAACCCCGCACCTGCCACCCCCCACACGCCATGACCGCACCGCCACCCCGCCCGCCTCGTCCGACCATGGCTTCGCGACGTCCTCTCGCCATAGGCCCCACGCCCACCTGTTCCGCCCTCCCCACTGTCCCGCCACCCTGCCGGGCCCGCCCCGCCACCCGCGGCTGGCCGCCCACGCACCGGCCATAGCGCGGCCGGCACCGGCCATGGCCCTGAACGTGAGCGATGGCCAAGGGCAGGAAATAGACGCACGAGAGTAATTGCCCCCCTAACTGCGGAGAGTGGGTGGACCCCCCGAGGGGATGTGTTTTTTGCTCGCACTTTGTCTTCGCGCGGTTTGCTTAGTTGTGGGCGAAATCCTTGGACGCGAACTAATGTTTCTGCCTGAAAACGTGGGCATGTAATTATTGTTTGTTCTAAGTCTTAGCGCTGTTCGATTCTACACGTTATACTATACATCTGTTTGAAAAAAATTGAATTCAAAACTTTCTACATTTCACTAACGCAATCTGTACAGACACACTGGAAGATATACTACAGGTTACGTATTTTATTTATTTAAAATTTGCGTCCACGAGATGTGAAAAAAGAAGTAAGTCGATGGATATGAAAAACAAGATCCAGAGCCAACCATATTACCCTTCTTTGCGGTCGCTCAGGCGGGAAACATGAACATTCTAATTTGACAATTGTTGCACGAACTCATGCAGATGGAGTGAGTTTTGCGCTGTACATCATAATTCTTTGTGAAACGTTTTTGTAAGTTTTTAATGGCATTGCTTTTCTTGGAAAGATGAGAACGTAAACTTTGTGATGTTTAGGGAATTTTGTGCGTGCAATGATCATTTTCTTATTTAAATATTTCTAATTAAGTAAAAGATGTGATGTTATTCAGCTTTCAACTAAAGAACCATAACTGTATCTAATTACAAGTCATTAAACCGTGAAATAAAAGATACAATTATTCATTAATTTTTGAAATTAATTAGTTCATAACTTGGATAAGGCATACCAACCCATATTGAAAGTCAACCTAGAAAAGGTGTTGTAAAGCACAACAAATGAACATTCACGAACATTCGAGTAACGCTGCAGAATTCTGTTCAATTCTCACGGCCAAAAGACTTTCTGTTGTTAATAAATGATTATATTAGTATATATACCCACGCGCAGTATCGAGTCTATTTAAAGAAACACGCAATTACCGGTCTGAATTTCACTAACGCAATCTATACAGACACACTGGAAGAAATTCTACTGGTTTCGTATTTTATGACAATGAGGTTTAAAATTTGCGTTCATGAGATGTGAAAAACTAGTTCCAGTTCTTGATCTCAAAGTTATCCGTCGAGTTATCAGATTTCGTCGAGAGCACGAAAACGAGTGTCAACTGCAATTCCTGTACTTCTAGCACCACCCCTATGCCATGTTTTATCGTGTCAGTATATTGTAAATAACTCAATAATATCAATTTCGTAGTTTGCAGTCGTTTACATTACATATTGATGCGATTCACGAACGTTTAATAGTATTGAATCAACTTACACTATCATGGCGGTGGAAACCACGTTTCATTTGAGAGCTACTAATCATTCATCACGCAGGCCATTCACAAACCAGGAAAACTATAGGAGAAATATTACATCGAAACGAAGAAATAGAGTGAAACCCCAAAGAGATCGTGGCATTATGAATGAAGATTCGGCCGGAAGTTCCGAAATGTAACTTCCCGTCCGGGCGGCGGCTGCGGTGTACCACAGGGCGCCGTTCTGGCGCCGCTCTGGACGTGCCGCCGCCGCCGCCACCGCTCCGGGCTTTCCGGGCCAGCGGTCGGAAGCCGCAGATAAAACATTTCCTGAAGTAGCCTCCACGAGCCCGGGCTGCCACATGGGCAAAATTTCGAGACTTCGCGTGGAGAAAACGCAGCAACACTACATATAATAGTGGTATATTTGAAATGGACCGAGCAAGGAAATTAACTTTCATATATATTAGAACTAATTACTTTCTAAAATGTAACAAAATAGACAAGAAAACTATTTCGGCGCAGTATAAATGAACAATACTTAAAAGTTGTTAAGTAAGGGAAATCAACATTTAGGAATCAAATCTGTTTATTCTCTTTCAATCTCTGGAGACTTCTCATTTTGCCGTTCCATTCCTCAGGCTTGCTGATTTATATTCTCACTGGCCGTGTTTCAAATGACTCGTGTACATTGTGAAATTTTGAAGAACTTATGTTTCAGTGAAATACATTTTTTCATTACCTGACATGATATGGATGGATGAAATACTGATGGAAGTAGTATTTGAAAGATATACTAACAAAGTTTCATGCATCGGGAGCTAATGAAAACAGCTCTGTAAGCTATACAAGCGCGCGAATTTCACCGTGCACATTTTGCATATGCAATTTGTATTCCATCACGTTTTCAAACGTGCGTGTAACTTCATAATAAAGAGAAAATTTTTTTGTTCTTAAGTTATCTATTATTGTCGCCCTCTTCTTGTTGGTCTTTTTCTTGTATCCGCCGAAGGAATCCGAGTCCTTTCTTCATATAAACGCGTTCGATCGAACGAAACGGAGACAACTTGTTTTCTCACAGTCGACTGCAGGTAGAGCAAACTAGGGTATAACGATCTTTTGGTTAAATGTAAAGCAAGGTTAACTAAAGGTCCGGTAAGTCCGCCAAGCCGGTCCAGATGGACGAGCTCTTTAAGACAGTGGTGCCATAGTGATCTCGGACCGAAGGGTCGCGGGTTCGAGTGCCGCGTCGCGCATGGTTGTATTTGTGTTCGATCTTTCACCCCTAACATCACCATATCGTGTCGTCTTGACAGTTAGCATACCGTTGATTGCAATAGTGGTCGCTAACGACGTAGATGTTTATGCGACCATCAATTTAAAAAAGTTAACTAAAGTCACTGGTCCCATCCGCAAACACTACAAATAAACACTATGTAATTCGATCGTTCAGAGCTCTCCACATCGTCTATTGTGAACACAAACTCCACTTTCACGAGAAAATTCTTCGCCGGAGAATCGCTAATTGCCGATATTATTCAGAGTTGGGAGGTCTCAGGAGATTTTTTATAGTATTTAGAGCAAATGAGAAGGACTGAGGGAGCGTATTACTGAGAAAATAGTTGCAACTCATTTAAGGCAAGAACGTCGAGCGTGAAGAATTAATAGACACGGTATTCGAGATGAAAACTAATGAGATGCCTTCAGGGTATGACATCGTATTAATTGCTGTGAAAGTATCTTTCAGACCACAAAAATACTAGTTTGATGACTGACGACAAAGAGGACACAAATTAAGAAAATGGTTCTAACAAAACAAGAGCCATTAAAGAGTATCAAAACTATTAAAATACTACTAAAATATATTGAGGGCGTGGACACTAAAATTAAGTGCGAAGAAAGCACGTGTTCTGAGGAAGGTATTGAAGAAAAAAAACGCTCACATAGCAGCAGAAATGAAAACTACTATTTTAAGATGCATGAATGCATTGAAACATTGAAATACTGAATTCGTTGTGTTTAAGATATTTTACTGAACCACTGAAATAACAAAATATATTGTAATCGAGAAACTAGTTCAGTTTCTCATTATCGGATATAGTGATCAAAATGTTACCATCTGGTGTCAAATGCACTACGTTTTAGGAAAGATCCGACTATGTTCACCCTCGAGGGCTCTCACGTAATGTTCACAAAACCCACTTTGTTAATCGACGAGTACATCGAATACATACGAGATAAATACACGAATAACCTACCTTTCAGATCATTCTGAGGTATTTAGTGTTGTTTGTCACACAAAAATCGTTGGTCTCGCCCGGGATCGAACCGGGGACCTTCTGCGTGTAAAGCAGACGTGATAACCACTACACCACGAGACCACCTTGGCGGATGTTTAGTGCATGTTCGTCAGGGTTTCCAGTACGCATCCAAACAAATTAGCTCGAGAATATGTATTAGTACGAAATTGGTCATGAAAATCCAATTGAACTAGAAAAATATTAATTGAAGGAGGCTGGCTAATTACACTCAAAGTTCTTTCAAATATTCAGATAGGTATACAAAAAATTCTTGGAAATTATATGAAAATGTGTAGAGAGAGCACTTGTGAGACTTTAACAACTGAATAAATTCCGCATCAAATTATTTTGCTTCTGATTCTTGTTAATAGAAAATTACTGTTTAATTACTGAAATATCACGTTATTTCAATTATTGATAGTCCAGGGTTGAATACAGAAAACATCAGGATCATACTCATGGAATTAAAGAAATATTATGAACATTATCAAGAGAGAAAAAATATTAAAAAATACAAATTCCAGAGATTTACGACATCATCTTCCCCACGGACATGACATACCAATGCCTATGTTTTAATGGTGGGAAGGAACACACTATGGACTGACGGACACAACAAAAAAAACGAGCAAACGTAATGCTATTCAGTTTTTGGGCTGCGGGCTGCTCGAGTGGTTTGTCCGTGGCCAATGTGATTCACACAGTGAGCTCTAGTGTAGCTATAATGTAGAGAACACTGGTTGCACGTGGCAGAGTTCCAGTCCAAAAGCCGCTGGCCCTATCCTAAGCCATACAAACACGAAACCACTTCTCCCACGTCCCCGGTAGCAACCGGCAACCCCTCGGACCAACCCCTGGTGACTCACGCCCTCGCTCCCCTCACCCCGGCCCTTCACCCCCCAGTGTAAACCACACTCTCTTGCATTCTTTTGTACTGCTGCCCGCCCTGCTGTCAGCACCCCTGTTAGCAATGTCGCAAACTAGTACGGCAGGGTGCTGCAAAAATTAGCAAGGGAAACATATCCAACAATGTGGAATATCGTTAAAATTAATTTCTTGCTTTTTCCCAGATCTGACATACAGATACTCGTACATGCAAAGGTTGTTACATCAAGCAGATTATAAATGAATGAACAGTTTCGGATTTGAAGAAAAAAATATATTATAAATTATCGATTTCAGCCTCTTTCAGTGATTTTTCTTTTTTTTTTCACAGAGATGTTGGGTACACCCTTGCTAATAAATTCTCTGCTGTTTAAAAAAAATATGTACTCACAGTTTGTTTCATACATGAACATTGGATGTATGGTTACGAAACTACTGTCTTGAAAATGAGTTGTGTTTATCTTAATTTTGAAGCGATATGTGCGAAATGAACAAACCGAAAATTATATATTACGATTCTTATTAAGAAACGGCAATCTCAGGAGGGCGAACAGCTGGATTACGTAAGATCGGCGATGATAAATGTATTTGAAGACTTTTTTTCTCATTAAACTATGGATAGCCCTGGGCAGCCTAAAACCAGAGGTGGCAAATACATTTATGGATCCCGTTTTCCATTAGATATTTTACATGTGGCATATTTACTCCTGAAATATTTACATAGCATATAAATAATACATAGTACAAGGAGAATGATATAACATTAACGATCGAATTAATAAATTCAATTGATTTTGTGTTGTATCATTTTTAGGGTTGCAAATGGTTTCCAGAGCTTTTACAAATGCCGTATAACAATTTACAAATTTCTCAGATTAAAAAAGGGGGGAGTAAAACTTTGGATATGTTTGCGGAAAAAAAATGTTTTATTATATAAGGCTAACTTTCAAACATTTTAGGGGGTCCTCGTTGCCCCGGTCCCTCCTAGGCAAACAACTGTGAAACTATGTCCCAAAAGTAAGGATGTTGTCATCTGAATAGTTTAATGGAAAATGATATTGTTATGAAAACACAATTATTAAATTTGGTATCATAAATACATGACATGTCTATTACAATAGTATCTGTTAATTTGCATGAGTTTGAAAATATATATGTGGTTCCGTGGTGTAGTGGTTATCACGTCTGCTTTACACGCAGAAGGTCCCCGGTTCGATCCCGGGCGGAACCATTGCTTTTTAAAATTACCTAGGACAAAATAAAGAAATTTACGAACAATTTGAGAAAAACGTTAATAAAAAAACCTTGAACGAATTTTATGTATTGTGCACATATTAACTTGGATACTTTTGGACTGATTATCGACATTAATTATTCCTCTCAAAAGCCTCTCGAAAGCTTTCGAAGATGAATGAGCGACGATGCTCTTTGACAAGTGTCCAAAACAAAGTTTCGATAAAAAGGACCTAAGTGAGGTCGACGGATAATAACGATGTATAGCTGACTTCATACGAGAGGGGGGTTTGGGATTACTTGACAAGAAAGCAATCTGAGTTTAAAGCAAAGCCTCACGAGGAAGGAGGAAGACTGACGAGTCACCAAATGTCGACGTCAAGCTGACGAAACACATTGCAGAATATGCGAAATGCCGAGGGGAGATAAACAAAGCGCCAAAGAGAACGAGTGTCTCTGCAGTAATCAGCGTTATGCCGAAAAATGGGCAATGTGTATAAGAATTTAATATTAAAACACATAATTATCCGAATATTCTCTGAAGGGCATTCACAGTGTTGAGAATGCGTATTACTTCTACACAGATACCAGCATTTATTCAAGAATGGCGCTCAAAACCTTGACTTCGTGACTACTCAAGCATAAAATTGTCGTTTCTTTCGGTCTCGTCACATTTGCTATACTACCTATATTCCATTATGCTGCATAATATTGTGCAACAAATTGTGTGATACAGCAGAGGAATGACTGTCTGTCACCTTAACTCTTTAGTGATACTGTTTGGATGAAAAAGCCGGCGGAATGTTTCGAGCAAATGTGCAAATTTTTGGTTCAATTTAGTGCGTAATGGGGGAAGGTAGCCAGCGGAAAGGGCAGCAGGGAGCAAGTGGACGGACAAGGTAGCCGCAGGTAAACACGGTGCGTTCGGGGTAGGAGGGTGGATGAGGGGGGAGGTGGGTAGGAGGGTGGACGAAGGGAGAGGGTGCGTTCGGGGTAGGAGGGTGGATGGCGACAATGGTGGAAGGTAAGGAGAAAGACAAAGAGGGAGGGGAGAGTGGCTGGTGGGGGCTGCTTTGATGGCGATGACGTAGGCAGTGTGTGTGTGTGTGGCGGGGGGTGCAGTTTGAATGGGCTCCGGCCGGAATGCGCCCGTCCGTCGCAGCCTGTGTGTTCGGTGTTCACACCCCGGCGCCGGCAGATAAGCCTCCGCTGAGCTCGTAGGCCTACAGAGCGCAGCTGCCACGCCGCGGGGGTTAACGCAGAGGGATGCGTTATGCCGCACGGGAAGATGGCTCCAATGCAGCCGTGAACTCGCGGAGGGAATTTCGAATAGGGATACAAGCCGATGTCAATGTTTTCAAAACATCGATGTTTTTGTACAAACACTGATGTTTCAAACATCGATAATCTAAAACCGATGTTTTTTAACATCGATGTTTTACTCTCGATGTTACGTTTTCGTTTTGTTGTTATGTTGTGTTTACGTTTTCGATGTTTAGGTTAGGAGTACAAAGTTTCTACAATCATAATTATTTAAAAGTTAAAATGTGAGATACTAACTGATGCTACTGCAGTCGGTGTGGGCGATCGAACCAAAGAACGCTGTTTGAATCACATTCATCGAGCAGACTATTTGACCCCGAACGACGATCCCGATGCCCTTATATTTCCTACATCTCCCCTCATATTTCGCACATGGAGAGGTGGCCAAGGCTTCCGGGACCTGGGGCCTCCTCTCTTCTACCCATAACTCTTCTTCGGTGAACTGGGATGACTGGATGACTTTAGATGATGCTGGGAACTCAGGCTTTCTCATGATTAAGGTTTTACTTCGTTTTCAATTAAATTTGTTTAGTAAATAATAATCACGACCACTGACAATTTAAATTTTGTTGCATACGAATTTAATTGTAGAGGATAGTAAACCAGCTTTTATAATATTGATGGTTATTAAAATTGTAACACATAAGCTAAATTAATTATAAAATAATCTCAAACATTTACCAATTAAATGCACTATATCAAAATTTTTCTACACATTTATGATCCGTATAGGATTTTTTGAAATATGATCGGGGGCTACTATATCCATCGTTGGTCTATTTGTTACGCATTAGAATGCTGTTTCCACCCAACATAAGATACTAATAAAATTAATTTCGTGCAGAATATGACAACTGCCCGAAGCTGATAGGTTGACCTCGGAATATTTTTGTCTAATTCTTCCAAATGTAAAACAAAAGTGTACGCCGCGGTAATGCTTTGTGGTTCTGGTCGCGCGTTACTTGCCACGTGGTACCTGAGGAGAACGTGGCCCGTGTCAAATGTCGTTCCAGAATTAGCATATTGGACTGGCTACATAGCAAATAATCTCGCTTAGCCGGTATGGTTAATTAGAAATATGTTGCAATGAAATTTTGTAATATGCGATTATTTTGGCAGAGGCACATAAAGTACAGTTTAACCTTGTAAGAAGCTGAGCTGCCAATGTCCTGAATGTAAAAACATTGCTAATTACTTTCCTTACACTTCTTTTTCATTAACAGAAATTGATTTATATTGTTAAATGTTAATGATTATGACATACTTTTTGTCAGTAACTAAGAGATTCTTTCAATTATTTTTCACGATTACAGTAATTAAGTAAATAATTGATTAGTACTTTAGAAAAATGAGTGATTAATCTCTTTCTTTCTATTGTTAAATTGTTGTTTGTATAGTGTATTATAGGTTCAAATTTTGAACTTGAAGTTGATTGCCTCGTAAAGCATTGAAAAGCTGATAAAGCGAGAGAAGCCAAAGGCAATTAAAAGCGATTCATGTATAACTGCAAATGCCGTATAACTATTTCCAAAATTGTCAGATTAAAAAAGGAGGCAAATCAAACAATGGACATGTTTACGGACATAATTGGTTTTATTAAGTTTGGCTACGGCTCCCCCTTCAAAAGTTTTAGGGGGTTCACGTTTCCCTGACTGTTTCTGACCAAACACCAATGACAATTGGTTGCAAAAATAAAGCATTCTATAATCTGAAAAGTTTAATGGAAATTGAAATTTGTTGTAAGAACAATATTATTAGATTTGTCATCCTAAATAATTCATGAAATTTAAATACTCTACAATGACAGCTGGTATTTTGCATACGTTTGAAGTAGCTACAAGTGGTTCCGTGGTGTAGTGGTTATCACGTCTGCTTTACACGCAGAAGGTCCCCGGTTCGATCCCGGGCGGAACCATGACTTTTAGATGTTTGAATGAACGATTAATCATCCCTTTGTATCAACAAATATTGTCTTAATTACAATACTAATTTCTCAAAAGATCTGAACAAAGCAAATGGCAGCCTTCCCTTGCAGTACTATTTTACCAATAAAATAATGCGTTTTGGTTTCATAGCCTCATTTGACCCGGCGTCGAAAATACGAAACACAAAATAGAAATGTATCATACTGTGGTATAAAAATAAGTACTGCTGTGTTTTTACCACGATGTAAGACTTGTATGAGCGTTGACAATAGCACGCATATGCAACCCAGTTGGAAGGAAATTGTGGTAATGCTGCAACGAGCGGCCTTCAACAGCAAGTTACATTTGTTGCATGTGCAGTATATTATAAGCAACAGGTCATTACTATTCTCGTGGAATGACTATATTTTCTAATGAATATACTATTGCTACTTTTTGCTTTCTTTTTTTCAGGTAGGAATAAATGTAAGTTATTAGCAAGAACTCCCCGAAACATACACCGGGGAACTCATTCATCCCGCCACACATCGTTTTCATGATCTGTGCACACACAGGGGCTTCTGCAATCAATATTTTTTCCAGTACAAAAGGTCGTCTACCTGAGAGTTCTTTTCGTGCATAATAAATAGTAATATGAGAGTACTCGCTTGTACAATGAAAATAATTGTTCTAAAAACCATAGAAAATTTAACTTTAAATTCGATAATTTTAGAAATTTAGGGTGTAATTTTAAAAATATTCCAGGATTATATTTGTTTAGTTTGATATTTTTTATGTAAATAAGGAATAATAAGAAATAAGAGAAAAAATATTTAATTGTGCGAAAAATTAATAAATATATAGTTGAATGTCTCTTGTGCAAAATGTATAGTGAGCTCTCAGGACTAATAGTGACTGCAGTTCCTTGGACAATAGAAAAATCTTCTCTTGTGTAATCCAATCATAAAGCAAATTATTCATAGTTTCAGGAACTTATAGATCTTCCTATAATACAGTTTCCTAAAACATCAATCATTTTTATAAAATTCATTAAATATTAAATTCAACATCGATTTTTTCCAGGATTATTCCTGGAATTTATTCCAGGATTATATTTGTTTAGTTTGATATTTTTTATGTAAATAAGGAATAATAAGAAATAAGAGAAAAAATATTTAATTGTGCGAAAAATTAATAAATATATAGTTGAATGTCTCTTGTGCAAAATGTATAGTGAGCTCTCAGGACTAATAGTGACTGCAGTTCCTTGGACAATAGAAAAATCTTCTCTTGTGTAATCCAATCATAAAGCAAATTATTCATAGTTTCAGGAACTTATAGATCTTTCTATAATACAGTTTCCTAAAACATCAATCATTTTTATAAAATTCATTAAATATTAAATTCAACATCGATTTTTTAAAGACGGTGATTTTTTGTCATCAATGTTTAGTGTTCGATACTTTTATATATTAATAAAATAAAAAAGTTCAAATAACTAAATGCTGTACCAATTTTCAGATATTCATAAATTAAATATTATTCAGACCAAAGTGATCGTGGGTGAAGAATAAATGAAAACAAGTTTTCGTGCATAAAGAAGCCTACAATATTTTTGAATCATCGAATAAAATTTTCCAAGTTTTTTTAAATTGACCAGATGATTTTATGTCTTTGTTTTATCAGTTAAAACTTAATTGAAAGTATTAATAAATGTGACCACTTTCAAATTAATTCCTCCTTGCGTGAGATGGGAGCTTAGGATTCCGCGGCTAGAATCAGTAGCTACTTGGCGGTCGCGGAGACGATGGGGAGAATCACAGACAGGTAATATTCGCGCAACTTTTCTTGACCGATGACCTTGAACCCCCACCCTTGTGCAAGAAACAGTTGAAGGCAAAAGCTCGCAGCGGGCACTGATGACAACCTTCCAAGCGTTAAAACTTCGTTGGCGCGAAACAGAAGCTAGTCAAAGCCAGTTGCTATTACAGTGCAGAACCTCTGTTCAGGCTTTTTGTCTAAATCAAAAGAAATGGCTGAGTCAAGTCCAGGTCATTCAAGGGAGTCACCAAAAACTCCCGAAAAAGTTAAGTACAAGATGCAGTTTTGACTTTCATTTCACAGACGTTGGCATTACTTAAAATACTCTAGTGGCCGACTTCGTAACTAATATCCCCACTCCTCCCAAAATCGTCAATCCATCGGTCAAGAAAAGTTGCGCGAATATTACCAACATTTCGCCCTGAGGAAGCTCGCAAAATGGCGACCGAAACGGCGCCTGTGCCTAGGACCGGCATATCCCGGGCAGCCTAATAGCAACCACCTGCGTGAACTTCAATGGATTGTAATTCAGTTTTCAAAACTTCCATGGTTTTGGGTCTATGTTTGATTAACATCGATGTTTTAATATTGAGCATCGATATTTAAAAACTTCCATGTGTTGTTGGCGACATAGTAATATAGATTTAAAAACATCGATGATTTTGGGTCAATGCTTTTTTAACATCGATGTTTTAATTTTGAACACAGATGTGTACAAACTTCCATGTATTGTTGGCGACATAGTAATCCAGTTTTGAAAACAACGATGGTTTTGGGTCTATGCTTTATCAACATCGATGTTTTAATTTTGAGCATCGATGTTTACAAACTTCCATGTTTTGTTAGAGATGTAACTTCAAATTAACTTCTCCCCACAGCACGTCACACACAGTTTTTAACTGTTTTGAAATAAATAAATAAATAAATAAATAAATAAATAAATAAATAAATAAATAAATAAATAAATAAATAAATAAATAAATAAATAAATAAATAAATAAATAAATAAATAAATAAATAAATAAATAAATAAATAAATAAATAAATAAATAAATAAATAAATAAATAAATAAATAAATAAATAAATAAATAAATAAATAAATAAATAAATAAATAAATAAATAAATAAATAAATAAATAAATAAATAAATAAATAAATAAATAAATAAATAAATAAATAAATAAATAAATATATAAATGTCGCATCTGTACTGCGAATCCGGCGGAGACAGCAAACGCGGACAGAGCGTTCTTCTTTAAGATGGCGGCGACGACGCGACGACCGCAATCCCGCTCCGGACGTCCCGGGCATTCCGCAACCACCAAGTCTCGCATATCACTCCGCTGCTCTACAGCGCAAACAGCGGCGGCGAAGAATTCCAGAGCGAAACACCGAAGCTCGAATATTAAGCACATAAAAAGGGGGTCCGGCGGCTGCCGCGTAAGAATCATGGCGCGCAGGCACGCGCCGCGCTAGGGGGACTGCTAGGGCAAGGAGGCGTACGTGGTTAGGCGTCCGGACTCACGCGAAGGCGTTTGTTATAGGAGGGGGCACGTGACTTGTTAATTAAAACACCAACCCACTCAGATGGCTCCTGACCATAACCTTGGCCTCTGACCGGGAAGTTCTGGGGGTTCGAGTTCGGGAGGATTTTCGACACTAGCTATTTAGCTACGCGGAATTGAGTCGATGTCTGGAGGAGAATTCTAGCGGCCGGCTGCTCCGATCGGTAGTTTTCCGCGGTTTCTTCGATCAACGCCAGGCGAATGCCGGAGCAGTACCCTAACAATTCGGCCATGGACCGCGCGTTATCTTTCCTTCCTCATCTTTGTCCTATCCTCACCCCTTACACACACTCTCTCTTAAACTTACATGAACTACACTAACTCACATGCCAGGAGACCTGTTGGAAGCCCGCTGGTGGGATACACTTGGCTTGAGAAAAACCCTACTAGCCGATGTAGGTGGACATCGGATCTCTCCATCCAACGGGGGAGAGATCCGCCATCACCACCATCTCCCGCGATAAAAATGTACACTACACTTACGGGACTAATGTCCTTAGCAGTTGACGCATCCAAAAACACTCAATAATCAAATAATAATGAATAACATATGTATACAAACTAAAAAGAAAAACATATATACAAACTAAAAGATCTTACCTTCCTCTTCCTCATCATAGCCTCACCCATTACACACAGACACATACACACTTATATGCACTATATATGTCGAGAACCCCCCCAAAAACATATGTGTGAGTCGGTACAGAAACTCACGTTCCATCGTAGGAGGAACATCGCTGTCTCCCTGGATATGACACGCACCACACTCACAGGAATAATGACCTAAGTAGTTGATGCTCCAGGGAGCACAAAATACTCCCGCGAATATTAAGCACATAAAAACGGCCCCTCCGTGGCCACGGATAAATCATATCGCGCAGGCACGCAGCGCGCCTCCGGGAGTATAAGGATGGGGAGGCGTAAATTGTTAGGCGCCCCGACTCTCGCTTAGTGCGTTACGGGAGAACACACAGCATGTCCTTAAAGAAAACATATTTAAGTATTTAGGGAAGAACATGCAACAGCATTGAATATCTCAGTTGTATCGAATATTTTACGATTTATAAAAAACGTTAATATAGTTACCAAATGATCCTTCATAAATATTTCTTACACATTTTTTCGTTAATTAAAAGTAGCATGTGCTGTTATTGATTTATTTTGTGACCTTTTGTGACGTCAAGTGAACGGAAAGGAAATGTAATATTTTTAGAATATGAATGTTCTTTGTTAATATTGACTTTATAGGTAGATGACTACATATGGCTAACTTGAAAAAAATGTACTACATGTGAAAGGAAACAACGAACATTTAGAACAACGAGAAACTTGAACTGCATTTCTTGATTTTAATGTGTACATTATTTCCCACTATTTTATTCTAAACGTCTCTGTTGATATAAAACTCTTGGTTCTATTTGCTTGTTTTTATCACTTTTACTTCTATTTTTCGTCTATCGAATATGTATCAACAAATGTTTTTTGTCAGAACATGTAAAGGAATAGAATAGCATTCATGACTCTGATACAAAAATACACGCTGGTAGTTGAATATCCACGAAATATTATGTATATTAGTTCAATTAAGCAAATACAGTTGAATACCGTCATCGTTTTTCTATATCCGCGTAATGAATATCCACGAAAATATGAGAAGCGTGTTTGTGCGAAATTAGAACATTACCTGATGCTATTTATATGCGTAAGTAAAAAGTAGCGATGAGATATATCATCACGTCTGGGCACGCAGGCAGGAAAGCGGCGAGGGAGCGCGCCCCAGGGAGCGAAAGGGGGGAGGGGCACAACCTGGCAGCGAATGGAAAGCACCGTCCCTCTCGTCTCGCAAATGACTGCGCTCCCCTCGCGGAGAACAATGGAATGTCTCCTGATCCTTCGACGCGCGTTCGTTACCGGTCCCCTCTCTCCTGCTTACTGTTCTTCTGCTCTACCTCTCCTGCTTGGAGAGAGGCTCGCTCCTCCTTCGCGTCTGAGGAGGAAATTGCCTGGAAGATAAGTTCCCGACGTCACCGTTGGGCTCAATTGTTCGAAACCGTGACCAGATGCACGGAGGATATATAGGGGATTATGTTGTCAGGGTGTTGAAACTGAAAAATCCACATCCCGCTATTAAGCGTGTATTGTTTCTATGGTAATGCGGCTATTGGCAAGTTGCGATCGACTTGCTGGAAATTCTATTGTTTATTTGTTTTAATTCTCTGATGAATTAAGTTACAAGAGCTCCTGACATTTAGTAACCTAATGATTATTCCAGTATATTAGATGGGATAACTAACTAGTCAAATACTTTACGTTTTAATAATGCATTTCTTTGGAGTGTTATTTAACAATTGAGTTAAATTGCCATTCAAGAGGAACGTAAATAGATGCTCTCGCACTAAAAACTAGAACAGAAGTGAACATGACAGAATCATGAGAACTGGGTATATTATTAAACTAAAATATAATTATTTTCATTCTACATATTTTAAGGTATTTCAGGTGCTGAGGAGGCCAAGCACTGGAAGAAGTCGGCGGGACGCCCACGCCAGAAAATAAATAGTTAAAATAAACGTCGGATAGATTAGTATGTATTCGGCTTCTGACGGCAGGTTTTCCCCCCTTCAGGGGTTTTTTCCTGAGCCGTACCTTATGGTCTCTTTTCTGCGGCTTTGATGCGATGGAGAGACCATTTGGGGTGAATACCAGAATTCGAAAGATTAGAACGCGAAAGGATGTAGGTATTGTAATGGCTTAAAGGCCTTCGGCCTAGCCACACAGGATCAAGTAAGCTAATTTGTTTGTAATAATTACCTATTAAATAAATAAATAAATAAATAAATAAATAAATAAATAAATAAATAAATAAATAAATAAATAAATAAATAAATAAATAAATAAATAAATAAATAAATAAATAAATAAATAAATAAATAAATAAATAAATAAATAAATAAATAAATAATATTTTAAGGTAAGGACATGCCCTGGGGCGGCCGGTTGCGTAGTGGTCGCCTTCCACCGCTGGTGCCCGGGTTTGATCCCAGGCTAATCTCAGGCGGATCCCGACGGATACCAGCGGATCCTATGCGGTTCCAAGTGGAGTTTGCGGCCGACAAGCGGGCTCGAGGCAGGTTTTCTCGGTGAACTCTCGCATACCCAGCCAATATGCATTCCACCGGATCGCTCCATTAACCACTCCCTACCCTATCCTGTCATTGAGGTTGAGGATCTTTGGATCACAGCGGCGCCTAGGTGGTAACCTAAGAACTAGCTGGGAAGGGCTGCGGCAACCTCAGTCGTTTATCGACAGGTAGGGTCCCGGTCTGGGAAACTAGAGAGAGGGGAAATGAGGGACGACCCCTCCCAAGATCATAGATACCGATACCAGAGAATGGATGCAAAAGCGATGCACGGCGAGGGGTATAGCATGAAGTTGGCTCCTGAGGGAGAAAAAGAGAGTTCTGTTTCAATTTTAGGTAAGGTCATGACCCCCTTGGCCCTCCTCATTGGAGCAACCCCAGGGAAAGTAGAAATCAGTTGCAATAAATTAAGAATATTCAAAACAGTTTAATTCCAAAATAACGAGCTCTTCCTATCTGAGCAATGCAATACAAAATAAACACCAAATGAGTAGTAAAAAGGAGCATTTGTGCAAAAGCTATCTTGGAAGCATTTATACCTGACCGAGCTCTCCTGGCAGTCAAGCGGAAAAGCGAAAGGGATGCAATCGGCGTTTTTGGGAAGGCAGGTAAAAGATTACGAAAAGTGGAATGAAGGTAGGATACGTCCTTTCAGGAACACTTCAAGAATATTTTATACCACTTTCTCTCTAAAAAAATATTTATTACTAATATTTTTCATTTAATTATTTATCCTGTATTTATGATAAATAGTATTATAAGTAGAAATAATAGAAAATTTTTGATCCATAAATAGCGCTTCTGGAGAATATACAGATGATTCGATGTGCAACCGACCCATTAACGAATTACATAAAGGAAATGAGAAGGTGAAAACGACAAAATATTTGCTTCGATTTCCAGTGCGAAGTCAATCATCATCATCAAACGCTGGATCAAGACTTTTGCAGGGCGTATATTCTGTTTGTGTGACTTCTACTACTTTCGGACAGGAACTGAATTGTGAGATACCGACGGCTAACGATAAAGTTAACACAGCGAAGCTCCTAAAAACATTCTATATTTAAAAAAAGTGTCGCTTATTTGTTGCTAAGAGGACAATAACAATAATTATTATATTATCTAATTGCAATGGCCGTGATAATAAAATAAGTCTTCAATTTCTGTTATCAAACAGGTGGTTGACTGTTAACACAAAAAAATGTGATGTTATTTAATTATTAAAATATAATTTTCAAAATTGAAGGATGTGTCCACCGCTTCTACAAACATATAGCAATGATATTTTGAAAATTTAATGAATACTATAACTTTCTATGTTTTCCATTTTTTCTTCATTTAAAACTCACAAACGCAACGAAATTTTTGTTCGCATTAAAAAACCCTCTGAGTTACAAGGCATGATTAAATCCCTTAAATTTCTCTTTATGAATCCAACGCCTGGTTTCATCATAACTCTAATTAAACCCTTGGGGGCAGCGAGGCGCACTGTCCAAGAGGTTGATGAATCACCACAGCTTGTGCTTGCCGCATGTTACGCTCGCTTTGTGCTGCACGGTGACTGTGCAACCGGCCTGTTATGAAACATGCAAATTTCTGCAGCAAATTCCGTTATGCGGAAGAACACGGACTGCATTTGCCTTCTGACCCGGGTGCCGCCGCCGTCTCGTGAATAGTACGCAGTATAAATACGGCGGAGCGAGCAGTGAAACTGCGGCACGTTGTGCTCGGAGAGACAATCCAAAGGAGCGCGCCATTAAACTCCAACAATTGTCGAGGTGTTTATCCTTTGACATTTCTTCCAGTCACGAAGAGCTCCATCAAGATGGCCTATAATAGCAGCAGGGTGCATTTCATGAAACGCGTTTATCCCATTTATCAAATAAATACTTCGTTGTAATTGATTGTTGATTCCGAGCGCGTCAATAAATAAGGTTTCCTGTAAGTGTAGTGCATGTTTTCCTCGCGAGGTGATCTTTCCTCGCTGGATGGTGAAATCCGGTGCCAACCTACAACCGGTTAACGGTGTTCCTCAATAAGGAATTTCCCTCCCGCGGGGCACCGCCCTAGCCTGGACAAGCTGTAGTGTAGTGAGTGTAAGTAAGGGACGTGGATAAGACAAGAAAGAGAAGAGCGCGGTCCGTGGCCCATTTGTTAAGGTACTGCTCCTGCATTCGCCTAATGTTGATCGGAGAAACCACGCAGAATTACCAATCAGAGAGAGCAGCCGGCCGCTATAATTCACTTCCACATAGCGACTGAATTCGACATAGCTGTATATCTAGTGTCGAAAATTCTGCTCCCAACAGTACTCAAACATAGGATCTCCCAGTCGGAGGTATTGCATTGACATCAGTTGATGCCCTCAGACACCTCTCCTGGCTCTTCATAATAAGGATTAGTCAGCAACATAAATAATTTATATATTGTTTTTAAATAGTGACGAACTGTTTTATTTTTCTGGGAATATTCAAGTATTAATTGCCTTATTCGGATGTTAATAAAATTTAGGTCAAGATTAATTTTGACGGCGTGTTGAGACTAATAATAATATTAATAATAATAATAATAATAATAATAATAATAATAATAATGTATTAATAAATATGATGAAATACGGCAGGATGTATTTGTCTCTTCAATGTGTGCTTTTCTTCTAGAATTTATCAAAAATGGCTTTCATAAAAATGAACTATCTTAATTCGATGTGGTGAGTATACTCCATTTAATAAGAATGTTATTTGCTATTGCAAAATATTGTATATAAATAAACACTTTGTATATATTCCTATGTCACTCAATATTACTGTGGTTGATATCCGCAACATTCACTCTCAATTTCTCTGCCTTTTACAATCACTTCAAATGTGACTCAAGTTCCCACATTACAGTAAACTATGTTCTTGCTTCCTTGCATACCACAATTCGGTATTTTTCTCAATTGCAGCTATAGTCGGCAAGTTTCACCTTGGCGTTTAAACCCGAAATGCTCTAATTGTAATTAAATGTTACGAACATCACTAAACAGGCATTATGATTATTCAATCGCAGAGAAATTTCCCCCGTAAAGTTCTGCCTTAATGTAATAACCTGGCGTCGTCTGAACCATCCAAGGTAAGAAGTCTCACGAACTACGTGATTGAACTGACGTTGACTGAGCTGTGATGAATTATGCAATTTTTCGAACTCGGAGAAACCCATCTGAGATAATTTCGTGAACGTTGGCAAATACATCAAAACTTGGAAACTTATTTGAGTGTGTAATTTCCCTTCTAAATGAAATTGTGAGAAAATTCATGTTACCTCCCAAAAGTAGTAACTAGTAAATACTTCAATGTTATGGCAAGGGAACGGAATGAATTGTAATAAAAAAGCACAACATTTATGCATTTACGTTTACAAAAATTGTATGAAGAATATGAAATAAAAATTCTCTAGCTGAACTCTATGATTACATCGCCGAAATGAAAGTACAGTGGAGAACTTGCAACTGAAAAATGCATTATCACTATAAGAACAATGGAAAGCCAAAAAAATTATTTCACGTTGTTCAGTACTTAATATACTTGAAGATTAATGAAACGTGGAAACTTAACGAATTCTGAAACAATATAATCACTATTCACTGTGAACACAAAATACACATTTATGAACACCTGTACCTATGTGTTGTAGTTGCTCGGTTGCAGTGTTAAGAATGTGATATTTTAGTGTTTGTTAGTTCTAGTTTATTTCCCGAAATTTTGTTTTAATGCCAATGGGGTTTAAGAATTTATTATGCTATTCATTTATTTAATTTTTGTTTTTAGGTCCATTTTTATCTACAACAATAATTGTTTGTGTTATGTAAATTCCCCACCAGGTGATATTAGCTCCTCTGGGTTGCCGCCAGAGGGCATCTGTGTTGCCCATGATTCATTGCGTAGTTTCTTCAGTTCGAAATCAGCACCCTGAAATGAAGCTCGTTCCTTCCCTGCCCGCCTCAGAGAACATTGGTCTCGACCTGCAAGTGTTCCACGGCCTCGCTAGCTCAAGGCCACTTTTTGCCGGCCAGATGAGCGCCTAAGTTACGCGTTCTTATATTGGATGCCACTGGATACTTTTCTATTGCGGTAAGGTATTTAATGAGTCGTAATTGTTCTAAATCATTAGTTGACGATATTTTGAAACTTTTATTTTGTAAATGAGGCTTTATTTAGTGTAATTTTGGTGTTCTTACCCCAACTGATACGTTTAGTGAAGACAAACTTGACTCTCAACTACTTAACGAGTTCAATGGCACTCAACTCCTTAACGATCGTAGGTTTTATTAATTGGAGTTTCGTGGTATTTTGAAGGCATTATCAGATAATTTATAAGTCAAATTTGAATTTATTTAATTGTTAATTAGCCGTTTCAAAAAAAACTGATTATTTATATAGGGACACATGTGCGTTGCCGGCCATTACGTTTTTTATACACTTGCTTATCTTTGTAACTCGCAACATTTACATTCCAACAACGTAATGCATTTGGACTTCGACGTAAAGATCAAATGACCGCAGATTAATGATGATTCTATTAACTTTAAGATATTTTTAAAGTTCAGTGTTTCTACTGTTCAACCTGTCAAAAAGAAAAATTGGCCACACACATCCATGGCTGACTAATTTTAATTTAAGAAAATATCACGATATTTCGTGGAATATAAAACTCAATTTTTTTTCTAAACAAAAACCTTCAAGTGTTTTATATACACAGATAGTAATGAAAATTGATACTAGAAGCATTTTCAAATTTTCGGAAAAAAATGTCGACGATCAGACTTTAAAATTTACTCGTAGCGGATGCATCTGCAGAATTGCATTTCTAAATGCATTCGAAATGCATGTTCTGAGGGTGGCATTTCGCTCCGAATAAGGTCTGCGTAACAAGTGTTACGTTGACGCGCCTCAAGTAACGCGTATTACGCAGAACGGCCAAAAGTCTCGTGTGCCGTTTCGCATAAGATGCAGCAGCCTTTATGACGCAGTAACATTGACAAAACGGCCGTAACATTGACAAAAAAGTCTAGAACGCGGTGTTTTCTGAATCGATTGACGGTTTCTGCCCTGACTAAAGCGTCAATGAAACTTCTGTTTCGGAATGTGAAGGGCAGCTGAACGACTTGGGTCGCGGTAGAAAAGAAAAATTGAAACTTCTTTTGAAATTTGCTTTGTCATTAATTTGGCAGAACGTATTATGACGTTTCAGACTCTTAGTTAAGTGTGAAAGAGCTTTGAAGGAGCGCAGCAATATATTTCGCTTTTGGACAATGTATTGTTCGCCCGTAGCGTCTCCCGGCGCTTCGTGGTGAAGTTGTTCTTTGATTTCAGTTATGGAATTGTTCTATGACACTTTGATGAAGCATTTAAGGTATTATAACTAAGAGTGGATTTTGATGATCTAAAACATCGCCAGAAATGGTCAATACAATACTCTTAAAATATTTTTAAAATGTCCTAAAAGCAAAGAAAAATGACGTTAAAATCTCATCAGTTTAGATGAACAACTCAAGCTGTTGGGTTACTGATATAATCGAGGCTTCTGCCTTTCGTTAAGAGGACCTCAGCTTGCAATCTTTTTGGCTTGGACTGTTATTTACCAAGAAACCTCTGTCTTTAGTTATCCCGAAATCGGGCCATGGCGCTGATAGGCGTCACAGGAACCTTAGATTACATACTCACAAAAACGGGAATTACAATTACTGAGCAAAGAAATCGAATAGGCTATTCAGGAATTCTGATAACATTTGCTGCAACTCATAGATATTATTTAACGCAAGTCCCATTAAATCGATTAAATCATCGGAAAAGCTTTAAAATGACGGTAAAAGGTAAAATATTACTTTAGTCGAAATGAACGAAAAATGCAAACAAATATCATATAACAAAGTAATTTTTATTGTATTAACATAAAATTATTGTATACTAAACTAAAAAATAGTGAAAAGAAAAAAAAGACATTTCATTAAAATCCGCCCCTAATGATATATATATATATATATATATATATATATATATATATATATATATATATATATATATATATATATATATATATATATTTTACTGAATCTAATCCTCCAGCATTTATGAAATCAATATTTATATCCAGTCATATGTTCTCGTTTGGTTTGTCTTAGTAGTACATTCTTACCCTAGCAGATCAGTCTTGTACGATGAACGATTCTGAAGTGTCAAAAAGGAATATTTTGGTGAAAACACATTTAGGGGTGGGGGTAGACTGGTGTCCTAAAGAACGGAACGCGCCCGGACGATCTATTTGGGAATGGAGGGACTGAAAACCATTAGAATTATGAAAACAAGGACCAGAGACTGATACCCATTTCAATGACACTCCAGAATTCCGCATCCTAGGCAGAGGGGAGTATGTTTCTTGGCGAGGGGCAGAAGGCGAGACACGAGCAAGCATGTGCTTGCACGAGATCAATTCCGCTTCGCAAACACCCACCCCTCTTTGATTCCGAGAACGGGATGGCCGAGAAGCTCTCGAGGGGGAGAACTTGGCCAATTCATGGTGAAGGTCAGGGGGCCATAGAACGCAGTTTTAATTGATTTGCTTCTCAGAAAGACGATCCCAGGAACGAATTGTAGAAATCTGAGATGTTCTGATCCTACTTGTAAATAAAGTGTAATGAAATATGGGAGAAATATATTCTAATAGGGACACACGTACGTTAAAAAGTTATTATACCATAATATGTCGAATAAGAATTATTTTAATTATTTGATGATGTATTGCAAACTAACTTGTCTATGTTTACATATATACTGTACACATCCTCCATATATCTTGTACTTGGATTACATGTACGTCCTTTCCATACTTATAATAAATATCAGTAAGCAACAATTGTTTCCCATAAAATGATACCTCGTTCAAGGAAAACACGAAAACATTCTCCCTTGCTAGAAGGAAGGACGCAAAACCACACGTCTCAGTGTTCAGCCTTCCCCACGTTCCCCTCGCCTTCCTGGATCAAAGCCCCCTCCCCCCGCCCCGCCCTCTCACGCTCAGCCAGGTGGTGCGCTATTCTATTGTCGCAGAAGACGTCCTTTCAGCCGTCTTACGCAACGGTCGCTCTACCTGAGGACAACCGCTCTGTTCCCGAACGGCAAAACTACACACATAAAGAATGCTCTCTCTGTCTGTGGGCAGAGCGCACCGCAAGCAAGCCCCTGCAGGCCCCTGCTTTCAAACCGAAGCGTTGAGCAGAGCGTCGTCGCAGGTGCGAAGTACGTTATTGTGAAAAGTTCGCTACTGAGCGAAAGAATGGTAACTCAAGAGAATACAATCAAAATTGTATTATCGTCAACGAAAGAAAATTCGAATTTTTGTGGCCCCTGTGTTTTGGTATCAGGAATCTAGATTTATTTTTGACGATTTCCAAAGAAAGAGAATTATTCGAAATACAATAGTGACTGTTGCGTCAAATACAGACAGTAATGAACGGATTTTTTTCAGAATTTTCCTATTAAAATAACAAAATATGTACCATTCTAACGATATATTCAAAATATGATGCAATTATAAAAATTCCCAAGATATGTAAAAACATGTACTATAAAAATTGCATTTTCTCACCGTAGAAACATTCTTAGGTGGACATATTACAATATGCATATGTAGTGCAAATGTAATAGAAAAAGTTATTACGTAACTATTCTGCCCTAGAAATCACCATTCCAATCAAATATAAAATAAACAATATTAAAAGAGAGGTTTTTTCTTTGAGGCATTATATTCTATAACCCGTGTTTTTTCGAAAGAAAAAATAATAAAATATAGTCATTGTCAAGGAAAAGACATATTCCTAATAACAGGCTTTTAAGAGTAGATTTTCATAACAATCTTACTACTTCAAGAACAAGGAGACAAACGTAATGCAATTATGCCTTCGGAGAAATTAGCGAATCTGGTTATCCATAGTTGTAAACATAATTTATAGGATACTAAATAATCCAAAAACAAAACGTTTAACCTACATTGGAAACAAATAGGACCATTGTTCCCTCCAAAATTCTTTCATCTTTCGTTTGTACACAGACTTGACAGATGTAAACACATTTCTTCCAGATAATTGACGCTCCCAGACATTTTCAGAACTCTTTCAATTCAACAGTCTACAACGTGGCACAAGAAACCAGAACACTTTTAACATTTCCGCATTATTGGAAGTGCACATTTTTCCCTGTACTGTGAATCTCCAATAAACCAGATATTTGATGAATCTCTAAAAATAGACAATTATTTTCATTAGCAATTTCAATATAGCTCAATCGAAGCAATAAATACTAATATGCATGTCCATTTAATATGTCTGTTTAATATATTTTCACTAATAACAAATACATTTAGCAACGAGCTGGTTGAAAATTATTCGTGATTAATGGCTCATTTTTTCACAGTTTTCAGTCATTATTACATAAATAAGTAGAGTATTCTGTGATTATATCGTTCGTGTGTTCAACTTATATTCTTCTAATTCTTCTTCGGAAAGTAACATATTTACTCGCGAAACAGTTTCGACGTTTCTTCCGTCACACTGTTTTCTACGTTGTCCCTGAAAGTTGCCTAATATTAATCCGAGTTTCTTTAAAAAGCAATTGAACCTTTTTGCTTGGTTGTATTATAGCACTGATTAATTGTTTCTGGGGTCGTCAACTGTTAACGTCATTAGTCCCGTTAGTGTAGTTTATATCACAGAAGGGGGTGGTGATCTTCTCCCGCTGGATGGCAAAATCCCGTTCTGGCCTACACGTCGGCTTGCGGGGATCTCACCAGAGGGTCTCCTGACATGTGTGATAGTGTAGGGCATGTGGGTGTAAGGGCAAATAAAGAGTGAGGATAAGACAAGGAAGAGGAAAGAAACATCGTACGCGATTCATGGCCCGTTTATTCAGAGGTGGATTTACGCATAGGCACAGTAGGCACGTGCCTACGGCGGCAAATTTTCAAGGGCGGCAAATTTTCAAAGGCGCAAAATTTTCTTGATATTTTCTAAAACAAATTTAGGTTCTCTAAAACTATAACAGCATAAATCATATTTTTATTTTAAAAATATCATATTAATATTTAATACAAGCTATTTAGTTGTCTACTTCAGTAGAGTATACCTAATGATTTCAGAAGTATATGAATCTGAAACTAAGGCCGGTTGACGAATGAAAACATGTTGCAATTCTAGTTGTCTTGTTTTAGTTTCCTTTTAATGTTAACGTTTCAGTGTTGAAACGTTAATAATGTTGAACGTTACTTGCTATGAAGATACAGTTTATATCCAAAATTAGCTAATCCAAAAAAATTATTTAATTCAAGAGAACAATGTGCAAAATATAATGTTACTTTTAAAGTTAAAACGTTTAAATTAATGAGGAATTGTTACTGAACCGTTACAATTTGAAATGCAACATTAATTTTAAGGGGGCGGCAAAAATGATGTGCCTACAGGCGGCAAAAATATTAATCCGCCCCTGCGTTTATTACGATACTGGTTTCACTCCGACCTGGTATTGATATCAGAAACCATGGAAAAGTAAGAATCAGAGCAGCCTGCGCTAGAATTCTCGGGCAGACAGCGGCTCTCGACATACCTATGTACTACTGTCAAAAAGTCTGCCAATGTCGGGAGTCGAAAACTAGAGTCAGAGGCACTGCAGTGACATCAGTTGATACCCTGAACCACCAAATATTATAAGTAAACTGATGAAAGAATTTCTTTTGAACTTATTTAACTTTCTAATTACAGGAGAATGTGTTGAGTTAAATGTGTTATGTGTTAAAGCGTGTTAAAACGATATATTTGAAATGTAACCACATTTTTAATGACTACTTCACTACAAACTATAAGTGTTAATAACCACAAAATTCTGAAATGACTTACATGTGTCGAGACTTAAGGACGAGAAATTATGATACGAGATTAAAATGACGAGACTTAAGGAATACTTTTCGAAATAAAGAATCCCTACTCGCATTTCATTTAAAAATACGAGAAATTATTTTCGTCATATTTTTACGCAATCATTTGCGCGAGAAAACACACGAAGAGGGATCACGAGTTCAATAAGTATGTTCTAGCTTTACTGATTAGTTGTCTGAATTTCCGAGTATTTGCAAGGATATCTTTAAATCACTATTGGTTTTCGTTTCGAAAGGTGTTTGAGTTTTCTGTTGAACCAAATTTCCGGATTTTTTTCCTTTAAATGAAAGGTAATGGGCCTTAGATGTGTTAACAATTGGTTTTATAGTGTGTACACTAAATATAGCGCACCAGGAAAGTCTCTTCGTAGTGGCACCATATTGGTGAAAGTGAATGCAACAGACATCATGCTGGTATGAGCTGCAATTAATAAGAAAATAAGACGTAAATTGCATACCGTCCACAATCATAATATATACTTGAAGTGTTCCTTTCCCTTGTTCCATCGGATGCTAACAACATAAAAGCAAATTTTCAGTCGGAGGCCCTGATTCGTCTCATTGTGGACAGAATGTCCTAGGGTACTGTATTAATAATATTTTATCCGGACAGCCGAGATCGATAAGGCAGTAGTGCCGTGGCGATCTCAGATGCAAGGATCGCGGATTTGCATCCCACTTCGGGTATGGGTGAGATTGTGTTTGTCTTTATGAGTGTTCATCCTTCATTATGAACATTTCATCTTTCATCCCCTAGGACTAGCAACCCAGGGGGATAAAAATTTGATTCAGCATAACGCTGATCACAAGGAGTCACATACACTTTTCACGGAATAAATGTAACAGCCGCGGTAAGTGCAGGTGTAGGTCCACGTAGTTCAGAAGGCCAATTCGCGACCACAAAAATCCTAAAATTAATCAAATCAACATTTATCTATCGTCACCAGTTAGCGGTTGTTGTTGTTGTTGTTGTAGAAGTTGCAATTAATCTATCAAAATCAGTAGACGTTTCGACGTCTGGAGACAGCAAGCAAGCATGAGCTTGAGGATATAGTTAGCGAAGCAAAGATAGTGAGTTTTTGAAGTGCGAATTGTCACTTCCATAGTTTTCCTCTATCTTGTCATTGTCAAATTTTGACGTATTTTCATTAGTTAAAATATACAAGAAGACTTGAAGGCTCATTGAGGCAACTGCTCCACATGAGGTTTTCAAACAGTGAGCTGGCATCTGCGAGAACTCTCGCACTTCGCGTCCGCCCCATTTCGTTGAATCCGGAGCGCCAGGGAAACGCCGTGATGGATGGCGGTGGGGCGAGGAAGGCATCCGAAAACAACAAAATAACGGACAGATCGTACGTTTCCTAAGGGAAGACAAAAAACAAACTTCAGAGGCGAATCTGGAGTGGGAGAGAGGTCTAGAAAGCAACATCCTTCTTCCTGCCCTATTGCTCTCCTTCCATTTACTGTCGACTGGACTCCTCCCGTGTGATTCGTGCCTCAGACCTTTTCAGCACCACCTACACAAGGAGGACTACATAAATCACAGTGCAACCTGCCGAGTTTTTATACTGCCATTCTCTGCAGACCATGTGGGACCTCTGAAAAGATATACTGAAAGATCAGAGGATGAACAGAGTTTTTGTGTTGCGCCACTGCCGCACTGCTGAATAAAACGTGTTGGTAGCCCTGCTGTTCTATGCACTCCTCTTCGTAGTATGTTGTCTTATTGGGATCATGCTCTAATTTTTGTCCTTAGTTTACGTCGTGAATTCATTAAAGAACCATATGCATAAAACGACGACAATTTACGAAAGAATACTGTGGGTTATATAATAAACAAATTTTAGTAGTATGAACATTATCGAGAAATATTGCGAACTGACAAAGCATTATGCAAAGTGGAATTGTGGTCTCATCATATTGAATAATATAATTTTACTGCTGACACATTGACCGAAGTAGATATTTTTTCCTGTCATCTATTTTTAAATATTTTTTTACGTGTTCAATCGTACACTTTTTCAGGTGATTTAATTTCTTTTTCAATAATTATATAGGCAAGCCAGCATTGAATCAGTCTGTAAACATTTTTATTCATAATTTATAAGAATAACTTAACTATATATGAATAGATAGTATACAGTTTAAAGAGTATTGAAAAGGGGCGAGAAGAAAATTGAGAAGAGAAATAAAAAGTTAAGGAGGATGGAAAATGTTCTGAGGGACACATGAACGTTTTCGAGGATTTTGAAAATAATTTTATCCTAAAGTAAAATGCTTAGATGCAGGCGATCAGTAGATTAGTTGTTATAAACGTTTCTCGCGAGAAGGAGAATATTCTTGAGAAACAAAATTTTTAATTTTTAATTTACATAATAAATGAAACACACGAATACCATAATCACTATAAATGGGATAATTCTTAAAAAAAATATGAAATGCAGTTTTTTCACCTTCTTAATACAGGTACCCTCCTTAATAAGGTAACTCTCTGTAGCACGTATTTTGCAAACATAATACGTATAACAAGAACAAAATTTGCGTGCCGGCAAAGAAACAATAAAATATCGATGTATATTCATAGAACACATATTTTTAATCGAATCGGGAAACATGAATATCAATCAGTTCGATCCCTTTAATTCATATTAACGAGAGTATACTGTATTATATAATAAAACCTGTAATCACAAATATGACATTCTTTGTGAATTAGACTATATAGGTTCAGCAAGAAGAGAAAATCTAACGTTGTCATAGTCTGGTTCTTGCTGCTTCTACATTCCCAAATCATATGACTGAATATCAAGCCATTCTTCTGCCTTGTATGTGTCACGAAACTTCCATCAAAATCACCCTGATAAAAGGTCACATCTCATGTATTTCTCTGTCGACAGAGAAGTATTATGATTCCCACAGTGCTCCACCGAACAACGTCAGTGTGCATCACACAAACTCATGCCACTTCCAAACAAAAAGCACGTCCACGATAGCCCTAAACAGAGCCAGTCGAGTCCAGAAATGAATTAGTCCACAAACTCCGAAATTTGCATAACCGATCGGACGGCCAGCGATCCTCGTCTGCGGGACAATAATATTTCCGCGCAGTCCCTCGGGGCGACATGCAGCTCAATGGATTTGCAGGCATGAATATTCCGTCGGCCGTTTGGGCGCGGGCAAGGTCACGCTTCGACTCGTGCTGGCGCTTGCTCGCGGTTGCATTGGCCGCAGACAGCGCGCGAGGGCGGAGGAACGGGTCCCGCGATTACGCAACTACCCCGTCAACCCCGATGATTTCAACGGATCCCTCCAATTTAAAAGCGATGCATTGTACTCCGTCAACCCCGATGATTTCAACGGATCCCTCCAATTTAAATGCGATGCATTGTACTCCGTCAACCCCGACGATTTCAACGGATCCCTCCAATTTAAATGCGATGCATTGTACTCCGTCAACCCCGACGATTTCAACGGATCCCTCCAATTTAAAAGCGATGCATTGTACTCCGTCAACCCCGACGATTTGAACGGATCCCTCCAATTTAAAAGCGATGCATTGTACTCCGTCAACCCCGACGATTTCAACGGATCCCTCCAATTTAAATGCGATGCATTGTACTCCGTCAACCCCGACGATTTCAACGGATCCCTCCAATTTAAAAGCGATGCATTGTACTCCGTCAACCCCGATGATTTCAACGAATCCCTCCAATTTAAATGCGATGCATTGTACTCCGTCAACCCCGACGATTTCAACGGATCCCTCCAATTTAAAAGCGATGCATTGTACTCCCGTCAACCCCGATGATTTCAACGAATCCCTCCAATTTAAATGCGATGCATTGTACTCCGTCAACCCCGACGATTTCAACGGATCCCTCCAATTTAAATGCGATGCATTGTACTCCGTCAACCCCGACGATTTCAACGGATCCCTCCAATTTAAATGCGATGCAGTGTACTCCGTCAACCCCGATGATTTCAACGGATCCCTCAAATTTAAAAGCGATGCATTGTACTCCGTCAACCCCGATGATTTCAACGGATCCTTCTAATTTAAAAGCGATGCAATGGGGCCGCGCACTACACATGATGCAGCGTAGTAATCGCTAGACGGAGTATTATATTGCAATTTTCGTAACTCTGCCCCTGGCAGGTATCAGCTGTTGACGGTTTTCATCCAATCAGGAGCTTGAACATCACCCTAGAGACAGCTGATACCTGCCAGGGACAGAGTTACGAAAATTGCAATATAAATGCTATCGTGGGTGTTGAGAGCTTGACTTGGTATATTTATCTTACTGTCCGTATGTAGATGGTTTGCATTTTATGAATCGATGGTAGATGGCATCATACACGTTCGATTTCATATTAATGATAATATTATTTGCAAGAAAAATATAGTTTATTTTTACAAATTTAAAAGTATAATTACAATTTATTTAGAGATTTTATTATTTTTATTTTATGCAACTTGTACTTTAATAATAATAATAATAATAATAATAATAATAATAATAATAATAGTGACGGTGACAGTGATGATGATGGTAATGGTAATGATAATGGTGATGATAATATTATTTCTTAACTTCCTTTTGCCCCCTTTCCTGAAGTCAATCCCTGCTACGCCTGTAAAACCTATAACTTAACAACATCCTCGTGTCATTAAATTATATTATTACTTATTACTATACAAAGTGTCTATTGTAATAAACTAATTTTGTTATGAACACATATGTAGTTGGTAATGACCATATCGCTGCTACAACTAAAAGTATAAACATGTTTAAAAAATAATTTTCTTTTAAGTAATTTTTTAACTAATTTTCAATTCAAAAATTGAAAGCTGATTCACTGACTTAAGTAAATTGACGTTAATTTTTCGTCGAGCTGTTCTTTTTAAAAAAAATCGAGTCAGTTGCCATGCGTAATCGCTTAATGGAAACTCAGGTTTTGTATTAAAGCGAGACCTGCCCATTCTGTTTCTGCCGATGCAGGGAACAGTTGTGGAATCGCAGAAACATAATTGATGTTGAACCAGTTCTTCATAAAAAGAACCAAGTTGCCAACTGTGCCCCTACGACTAGGACAGCAACTACAGAAAATGTTCAAAGTATATACACCAATGTTGTATATCAAAAAGAGAAAGCATTTTACACAAACTTCCCCAAAAATATTTAATGGTGATAAATATGGGTACTATTATTTATAAAATATATAAAATTTCCTGTTAAATATTTTGGTGTTTATTCTGGGGACCGCTATTGGCTCCCCTTCAGTGGTGATCTTTGGGTATCGGAATGGCTTTGTATAGCCACTGTTAATTCCATCTCTCAGATTGAATGATTAGTGATTACAGGCGGGATCACTGCTGAGGTCATTAATTCCGTAAGCTTAGTGCATGTTTTCATCGCTGGTTATGGCGGTGATCTTCATCTACTGGATGGCGATTGCGGGGGATCAGACGTCGAATTGCGGGGTTTACGAGACCTACGTCGCCCTACAGGAATTTCTCTCAACCGGGTATTTCCCATCAGAATGCCACCGCCCCAACCGAGACAACCTCGAAGCTCCCGACTGGTCATACTTGCATGTATGATAGTGTAGTGCATGTAAGTGTGTGTGTAAGTAAGGCGAGAGGAGAGAACAAGGAAGAGGAAGGTAAGATCGTGCAGGGTTCGTGACCCTTTTGATAGGATACTACTCCAGCATTCATCTGTTGTTGATCGAAAAAGCCACGGAAAATTACTGGTCAGAGCATCCGGCGCTCCTCCAGACAGCGACTGAAGTAGACATAACTATCTAGCTAGGGTGTAAAATTCCACCACCGTCAGCTCTCGAACCCAGGGCCTCCAGGTCAGAGGCACTTCAGTGACATCAGTTGATGCCCCGAGCCACCTTTGCAGGTGGAATCTCTCGGAATGCATTTAATTACAATGAGAATAAAATTGAAAAACCCCAGGTATCAGTGAGCCTTGTGACAATGAACGTATTCCACTCGACGAACGTGGGATTCCAACTAAAACAAAAAAATCGCGGAGCATTGTTACCAACATCCTCCCGGAGTTTCCCGAGAGCGGACGAAAATACTCCGCGCGCACAAAGACGCTGGCGAGGCCTGGAGGCGTTTCCTGCAATTTCGCGCGCGCACATCGCCTGCCGCTTCTCTCGCTGCTTCCGGTGATGATTAGGCCTCTCCGCGTAACGCCGCTCATTCACGCCTCGGGTGCCCTCGCCGTCCTCTTCGGCCCTGTTGCCGTCAGCGCTCAACTTTTTCTAAGCCGATTACCTATCTTCTCAAAAAAAAAAAAAAAAAAAAAAAAAAAAAAAAAAAAACAAACCCTCCATTGCGTTCACATACCGAGGATTGATTTCTGTTTGCTGTGGTCTGCTTAGAAATACTTTGATAAATTATAACTTAGCCATTTCTGGCTGTTTTTCAAGAGGTATTGGCACGTCTATTTACTCGTAGAATACTTCTAATTTCGAGTATTTAGCCAACGTTGAAAACCACCGCTTCAACGTTTGTTGAAACTAAACGTGAAATCATTTGTCATGAGTACCGTCTTACCTCTGTGACTTAACACACACTTTACACAATTCCGAAGATTCTGCCACGTTCACGTATGTTTGATGTTTTTTCTGGAATGTTATACTATATGTGCTTCTTATGAATGCAAACTTAACTTAAATTTTTACTATTTCCAAAACACCGGATGAACGAAATGCGATGGAGTACGGCTATGACTACGCAAGTATCGAAAAGTGACAGAGGATTGGGACTGGTTGGGTCTGGGGTTGGGTCTGGGGTTGGGTCTGGGGTTGGGTCTGGGGTTGGGTCTGGGGTTGGGACTGGAGTTGGGACTGGGATTGGGACTGGAATTGGGATTGGGACTGAGATTAGGACTGGGATTGGGACTGGGATTGGGAATGATTTTTGGATTGGGAATGATTTTGGAAATGGGATTGGGATTGGGACTGGAGTTGGGACTGGTTGAGACTGGTTGTCACTCGGGTTGTGAATGGCCATGGGATAAGTGAATGGGAAGCGAGGATGAGGGTGACGGAAAATTACTACGGGATGCAGTTAGGCGATTCGGACGGAATATGGCTGCAAAACTCCAACGGCAATCCTACCACTCATTACACAGTTGCCATGTTTGCTTTATGACTCCGGTTGTATTTTTACATTGTACATTTGTATAAACTCTCTTCTGGAAATGTAAGTAGCCAGAAGGCTTTCTATCGCCGAAACGTCTGGACTTATTACTTGACAAAAGGGGAATCAGAGATGTTAAGAGAAGAAAACGTCGGGTCGTTTCACTGCTAGAAAGATCTCGTTATATAGGAATAATGATTCGTGGAAAATTGCCGTATTGTGTATGAATACAATGCAAACCTCGAAGCACCTCTGACATATTCAGGTTGTTTGTAAGAATATCTTTCAATAAACACAATAAAAATATTTAAGAATCTCCAGAAAAGAAAATAGTGACAAAGAGATATGAAAATTTCCAATAGAAAATATTAAACTGAAATCGTGAAATGTTACACCGCATAGCAGTTAACTGAACACTCGTAATTCAAATTCCTCTACATTCGAAGTTTTATTCGCATTCCGTTTGTTCACGCGAAACAAAACTATATAATACGAATTCTGATTTTTTGAGTTATTGTGATTATTCAGATTTAATAAATGGAAACATATCCAGTGATTCATCTATAGAGAACTTCTATGTATTAAAACTAGAGCAGTGATTTCATCATGGACAGCATTGCATTCATACGGATCTCCATAAATAGAATTGACACTTTTCTATACATATTTTCAATTCAACAACATTGCCATTCTAATATTTAAGAAACCATCTGCTTTATGCTCCGCGTTTGTTACAAATTGATTTAACCGCAAATCGTATTCACTTTTGGAATATTTGATGAACCAACACAATTTTTCCAAAGTATAATAATTTTAAATATTTTTGGTGTCCTTTTTTAATTGACATATATGGTACTACACATTAAAAACATGAAAACTACGAATAGTATATGTTCTAAAAAATAAAAAATAAAATTATTCTATAAATAGGCCTAATAACGTTAATTTAATATTAATGACTTTTTTACTATAATACAACCATTCGCAAAAATTAAAATGGACCCAATTATTGTGAATAAATATTTTCACTTATCGTTAAAATCGGGATGTCTAATGAATTAATGTATGTTACTCATAACTGATAGATTAGAAGCTTTTATTTAGAAAAATGGTAAATACGTCAGGAGTAATATTGAATTGTGAAGTTCCAGATATAATTAAGATTTTTAATTTTTGCAGATACTTTACTGAAACCTCTGAGACATTTCCAAATTTTCTGTGAAATAGCTGCAATTCTTTCTTCTTTTTTCGCTGTAACAGAAGAAAGTGTATTTATAAAAATGCTATAGCTTCCATATTCATTAAAACCTACAAAACTTGGAAAGTTGCATAATTTAAATGAATTTTCAATTTTTCCCTACATTTCTAATATTAAGTCATGAAATTTTTGTGTCAAAGCAATTTTCCCTCGATCTTTTAAGAAGTCATTCACCTAAAAAAAAGAGTAGATATTCAGTAACAACTAGCGACCCTAAGAGAAGGAAAATTTTCGGTATGCCGCGAATTCCCACACGTTTATTTTATTCTTGTAATGGCTTCTATTCTTGTATGGCGTGCGAACATGTCACGAGACACGGTTACCTCATCGCCTGTCAGATTTCGTGCCGAACATCGTTGCAACGAGCGTATATCTCGGCGCTTCCGGTGCGCATTTCGAGTGATCACGTAACGCGTCCCATTCACTGCTGCGAGGCGCACGCGGCGCGAGGGTGGCCGGGGAGAGGAGGGGAGGAGATGAGGAGGGGAGAGGAGGAGAGGAGAGGAGGGGAGAGGAGGGCAGAGGAGAGGAGGGGAGAGGAGAGAGAGGAGGGAGGAGGGGAAAGGGAGGAGAGGAAAGGGAGGAGGGAGAGGAGGGGAGAGGGAGAAGGGGAGAGGAGAGGAGGAGGGGAGAGGAGGGAGTAATCATCGTGGAGGATTCGCGACTGCCTCCATTTCCGCTCGCGCCCGGGTTGCAGCCGCCCGCACGCGATCCTCGCGTCGGCGCCAGGAGGCGCTCCCAGCGGAGGAAGGAGATGGGCGTGGCAGGTGTTTTTTGCCCCTTCAGTGCCTCGGACCGAGAGGTTCTAGGGTTGGATTGCTTGATTTTCGACACTGTCTTGATAGCAAAGTCGAATTCAGCCGCTGTCTGGAGGAGAATTCTAACAGCTGGCTGCCCTGATCGGTAGTTTGCCTCCGATCAACACCAGGCAATTGCCTGAGCAGAACCCTAACAAAGGAGCCACGGACCGCGCGTGATATTTGCTTTCTATTCCGTGCCCCATTGTCACCCCCTTACTTACTCACAACTAACTTTCATGCTATACACTATCACATCTATTGAGTGAGCTTAGAGCTTGCCCGGCTGAGGTGGTAACCCACTAGTAAGAAATACCTAGATGGGGACCCCCTCCTAGGTCGGCGCCGGATCTCCAGATTCAGCGGGGGAAGATCACCTCCACCTCCCGCAACAAAAACAGCAATCACACTTACGGGACTAATGAGATTAGGTGTTGACGCGCCCGAAATCATTAATTAACCCATCAATAAAATAATTGCCCCTGGAGCACGATTGACCGATAGGTAGACGGTTGAACGATGGTGAATTTTTGAAACCGCACAGATTGTTCGAATTATCTGGAGAATTATATGGCGCTTAGCTACTCTGATCGGTAGTTTTCCATTTTTTCTCAGCTCAATACCAGGCGAATGCTGAAGTGGCACTCTTTCAGAAAGAACTTCGACCCGCGCATATTCTTTCATTACTCATCCTTGTCCCTAGTTCTCCCCTTAGATAATAAACTCACACTTATGCGCCATACGCTACCACAAAAGTCAGAAGACCAGTCGAGCACTTAGATATTGTCTCCATAGGGTAGTAGAGGGTAGTTCTCTATCTGAAGTAGGAAAACCCGCATCTGACGTGAGTGGACATCGTGTCTCACACTTCGCCTGGAGGAGGTACTTTGTGTTCCCCTGGGATGAAACATGGATGTAACTGTCACTGGCCACGGCTAGTCACTGCCCTCAGGAAGCCTGCGACATGTCAGGCGAAACGTCGGCCTCTCAGTCAACGACGCGGCGTCTACCGGATAGTGAAGAATTTATAGATCCAGCTGCGGAAGCCTACGTGTGCACAGTGACCATTGAAGTTGACGAGTCCGTAAACATCAATCAATCGTCATCACCCCTTTTTCAGCGAAAAGCGCCTTCGTCAGCTCTCATTACAGAAGCTACTCCTCTTTGCAATAAAATACTTCTTCCACTTCGGAATTTCTAGTCCAGCAAACAGCACAATTATCATCATTCCATTGCTATCGTCTTCAAAACTTTCCTTATCATTGTTATTTTTGTTTTCCTCGTCAATCTTTCCGCCTCCATCATCAGTCCTTCGTTACCTTTTAAACATGTTCAATTTTGCCGGCAATCATCCCCTTCTCATTCTCTAAAAATCTCTCTACCATAACCAAAAATCTCTGCATCGCCGTAAATTCTCTAGTTTTGCCTATATCTTCTCCACCTGCGCCAGAATCATCACCTCAATACAGTTATCGCCGGCAACACATTCTCCATCGTCCGTGAAGAAATATTTTTTTGAGTTTAGCAGGTTGACATCACCGACGTATTGTTTCAAGACATTTTTATTAGATTGTCCCACTGAATTTCCACCATTCCTGAAGTACCTATCTTATTAAAAATTCCGAAATAACCTTTTTATTAAAACGCCGTCGTCTTTTAGTCGGAGGCGCGCTTCCACCATCGCGTCCCATTTTATTTTTTAATTTTTTTTCTTGCAGAAGTACAGAGCCCAGTAAATATAACGATACTTATGTATTAAAAGACTTGCTTACTGTACTTAAATGTAAACGAACATACTATTGCAAGAGGGAGGAATTTTCGTTAAGGGGTCTCCTATCAGGATCTTAATCTGCAAATTGTTTTAGAAATATGTGGTAAGGATATTTGCTTTTTTATTCTTGCTTGGAACATGGTGATTTTGCCCAATTTAAAGGATGAAAGGGTTGGGATATGAGGTAGGTTAAAATAAAAGTTGGAGGCCAGATACGTGATGTGTTGTTTTATGGGTTCCAGGTTAAATTCACTACGGAGTTGGTTGCTGTCGCGTCCCTTGTGGGTGGAGGAGGCGGTTACGTTTTCCCGTGTCGGCTGTGCGCTCACACCGGCTGCGCCCAGCGAGCTAATGAAGACCCGGCCTCAGCCGCACGTCCGCCGTCTCCCCCAAGGCCCCCGCCGCACGCGACCTACTCCACCGCGCGGGGGGAGATGGTGCGTTCACTGAGCCTACACTGCATCTAACCAGCTACAATTTGAGGTAATTGAATGCAACACGATGCCGGTTTTCTTTCGACAGTTGTAATGTAATAAACTTAAGTGAGTAACAGGTATTATAAAAGTAATTACTGAGAAATACGTAATTAACAAACTTCCGCTAAATAATTATTTATTTTATTCTGCCCCACGCTGGCCAGCCATTTGAGAAATCCCCCTTTTCTACTTATGTTCTAATTATATTATTGTTCCACATTGGATGCTTATATGAGATATTACACGATTTCACTAATTGAATTGTATATGTTGGTCGGTTAATATTACATTTATTATAATATTGATTAATTTTGCTATTTCAATCTTCGTAAAAAATGACCGTTGACTTTACAAACCTCAGTTCGACACGTAATACTTTATCTTTTTATTTTACTATTATATGTTCACGAACGACCCTTTACAGAGCCGAGTTCCTGGAAGTTCTGCTGTATTATCTTGTTATTAAAATTCTGATGGCATTTTCTACAAATTATCAACCTTTTTACATTGATAAATTTAACATTTATTCTGACAGATTTGCATTTTCTCTTTGAGATAATTAATTACTTGGTTTATCTGTACTTTGTACATTCACAAATTCCGTACGCTATTTTCGGCTTAAAATGTTCGTAAGATTACGGAAATATCTTCTACGCTGGTCTTCAAGAAGCCTTCCGTCCGGATGCCGTCCGTGGGATGTCCTCATGATGCTCCTGCTATCGTCATAAATTCTGGCTGCGGGAGAACTTTTGTAATATTCCCCGAAAATCCTAACTGAGATAGTAATATTTCGCGACTGTCATTTTATTTTAACTTAAAACAATTTATAATGTCCAATTACGAATCCATTCTACACTACATCCCCACGGACGAAGTCTATTTTACGTGGATTTCCAAAATCACAAATTACAACACTAGCTAAAAGTGATACCCACAAATTATATACTACATATAAAACAAATTGCTCAATTAACGTAAGTTTCGCGTTTCCTTATGAAACTGTAACCCAGCCTAACGCTGGAAAATATTCATACCGTTCTAGACGGTCGCGGATTAAGGAGTGATGTGTTCTACCAAAATCTAGCGATACAATTTCCACTGCCTACTCTACATTTGTTCGAAGTCATGTTCCCGGGGTCTTGCTTCGCAAAAGAATGTCACGTCCAGGTCCTCAAGCACGGAACACAAAGTTTGTTTACACGTTGTCCTGACGACGAGTATTCCTTGGTCTAAACTATTTTAAATGCATCTAATTCTGTCATAATCCTACATTTTATGCATATTTCCCTTTATTAAATGCCTTGGGGGGTTCTGGTATGTCACATTACGAGGCGTTGTTTTGTCATATACTTTTATTTCAGGCTATGCTAATGTCATAAACACCACACCATTTTCTTCCGCCACGGATAAAAATATACTTCCAAATCAGAATATTTTACACTTTTTCCTGTTCGTTTTCGCAGCTTTTTTTATATCTTCTTGAATCATTTCCACCACTAAGAATATTTTTATGAGATATATACTAACAACTAACTATTCAAAAATAAAAAAAAATAATGAAAAATAGATAAAGCAATTTTTTGAAAATTTGGAAAATGTCCAGGGGCTTCATGTAAAGTAACCCCCCTAATTTGAATTACCGGTTTCAAATTCAAGGAGCCGCTACATCAGCCAGATCAATTGAGGAATATCAATTTTGGAGAAAATCGACTGAACCGTTTAGCCGAAAACGATGTTCTCAGACGGAAAGACCGACAGACGGACAGGCGTTTTGCCGTCATTCGATTTTTCGGTATCAAGAACCCACGAAACATGAATTCTGGCTACAGCACGTGTTAGAAGATTTTTTTCTAAATTTTGCTACAGGATGTATCCACTTTTTTGTTACCAGGCCCTGTAATAAGAGTTTTTCTTCCAAAAATTTGCAGTTTTTCGCGCTGCATTATATAACATTCTCTTTACTCCATAGCGAGAAAGTATTAAGGAGGAACGGCCTGAGGAACTGAAAGGAGAGATGGACAGAAGGACTAACCTGGCGTGAGGAGTGGAAGAAACCAACAATAGGCGAGAAAGCCAGTCTTAGGGAGAAGAAAGGTTTACAAGGGATTTCCTTTTCCCGCGACCCGTTAACCCGACGGGCATTGAGCTGCGCCGCTACCATCAGACATCGTCTGACATCGTGTGCGTCACGTCTTACGCCGGAGGTCTTTTATTGCTTTATGTTTTTACTCCGGGAAAACTACAGAAAAAGAGAAATATGAAGACGTTTCCGCACGGAATTGCGAGAAAGTTTCCGAGATGATACGAAACCGAAAGTTCTGCACAGTCGATCTTCCCAAAGAGACGGGTATTTAGTATCCACTTTCAGTAGAATCGGATGACAGGAATTATTTTTGACTTATCAGCTTAAAATGGATTAATCGTGTGTTAGAGAATAAGTTCAGAATTTTGTTCAGGAAGGACGAGTCAGAATCCAAATAACTCACACTACTTGATGTTAAAAAGAATTTAATTTCCCAATAACTTCGCGATTGTGATATTTTTGCGAGAACGTCATAATCTATATTTTTAAAATAGAATAGGTTATTGTTTAGAAAGAGATTTGAGCTTTCTACTAAACCAAATTTCGTGAATGTTGCTTTAAAAAAAGGTGGTGAGCTCCCGTATATACTAGTCTTTTGCTATTGAATAAGAAAATATTTATTATTTTTGTAGGTAGGTACACTTCAATGCAAACACTACATTCAGATTGATAATATCATGTATTTAATAGATCAATGGGTGTAATAATAATAATAATAATAATAATAATAATAATAATAATAATAATAATAAAATAAATTAGTATCCCAAACTTACTAATTAATAAAATAAATAATTATCATTAATTAATATACTTTTAGATTTTTGAACACCTGGAGGAAGGGGTTCAAAGGCTGTCGCAGGCAACTTATTCATGTTATTGTTCTATTTGAACAAGAAAAGTTTCCAAGTTCTGGACACTTGGCTGTCCCGACAGTCAAGTATCCAATGACTCCGCCCGCGGAAGCCTACGAATACATTTTCCAAGTTCTGTTCTCTAATACCTGAACTGAAATTTATACTTATGAGCATCTACTAAAACATGTGGGTCTACCGAGTCGGATGTAGATATCTAACCAAGCTGGTTGACCGGCACATGCTTTGAATAGGGTCTTGCTTTAACTCTCCGGATTTCTAGTTTTCCATTCTACTTTCTTCTTATTGCGTGGGAAAGGCTGTTATCTGTACTCTGTCTAAATTTTAAATAATTTCATTAGCCTTGCAGAATAAGTACGGAAGGAGTTGAAATAATATATTGAGAGTGTTTTGATTTTCCATGTAGTGCTTACTCTTCTGTTGTAACTTTTCTACAAGTCTTCCTTTTGTGCAATGTAATCATATGAATTCACCTAGTTATCATTTATTGACGTAATTTTCTTTTTTGACCAATAAATCCAGCACAGAATCTTCTAAAAATTAACCTCATATAAAATTAAGCATTTATATTTTATTTTTATTTTCTAAAGAAGAATTTAATTCCTGATAATCAACAAAATGAATATCTTGCATTTGCTTGTTCGTTTCAATACGATGCTAAACCACAACGAATGAAACACACGGTCCCCCTATTAGTCGGGAACAAAGCATTCCCAGGAGGCCAGGGCTGTGGTCTGGGGAAGGGGCGGTGCCAGGCGCGGCACGTGACTGGCCCTGCGTCATCACATTCCTTCGAAGCCTTCGCATCGACCACTCGCCCTGGTCGAACGCGCAACGCGAGTCCTCCGACCGCAGCGCGCTCTCGATTCACTAGCGGCGCTCGGCGGCTCCTCGCACGATGACATACAAGCCGCCATTTCAGGCCCTAGTGTGTGTTCTGGAAGTTGAAATGGCACGAGGGTTGGCGCATAAGTCATAGAAACTATTTTATTATGTGAGAATACGAGCACAAAAATAAATATGAAATGATTGATTGATTAATGACTCCAGATTCATCGCGTTTACGTAAGGTGATTAGTCCCATAAGCGTAGTGCAAGTATTTATCGTAGGAGGTGACGGCGATCTTCTTCCGCTGGATGGTGTGTGTGATCCGGCGCCGACCTACCGACTGCTAGCCGGATTTTTGCAACCCCCTACCAGCGGTAAACCGCCCCAGTCGGGACAAGCTCTAAGCTTCCGTCCGGTCTCCCGGCATATGCAGTACTGTATCTTTGTGTACGTAATGTGTGGGGATAGGACAAGGAAAGGGAAGGAACTAATCGCCTGTATCTTAGAGCACTGCCCGACATTAGCCTGCTATTGATCGGAGAAACCACGGTAAACTATCGATTAGAACAGCTTGCTGTTAGAATTCTCATCCAGTCGGCGTCTGAATTCGATCTAGGTATGTAGCTAGGGTCGAAAAATCTTGCCACGTTCAGGACTCGAACCTAGTATCTCCCGGTTAGAGGCACTGAAGTGAAATCAGTTGATACCCTGGGCCACCTCTCCTTATGCAAAATGTAAAATATGCACATGAAAGGAAAGGTATAAAATAAGTGCATGGACATTTGACAACACCCCACAACTGTTTCTCGCTTTTATTACGATATTTGAAATAACAGAACTGCTTTCATGTTCCCTAGCATTTAAGCAAATACGAGTTCAAAACATTTCAAAAACATTACACACCCGATGAGGCAGATGCTCGATTCCCGTACGAGACACAACGGTCCGCACAGTCACTGGTCGACACATGCGTTGCTGATCACAGGTTGCTGTACGCCCTCGTTGAAAGTCTCATGCCCATGTCGCGGCTGTCTGGTGTGGAAGAGTAGTAATCCCAACAGCTTCCACCAATTGTGACGTTATCGGGCATTTTCCCACGGATATCTTGATGCAGGGGCGTAGCTCGAAGCGGGTTACATTCATCTGACACGGCGGTAGTCAGTCAACTGATTTCTCATTGCTCTGTGTGCTAATAGAGACACTCTAATATAACACACACTAGTATACTCATTTCTTTCTCGCGACTAATAAAATTGTGAGACCCGAATATATTTCTTTTAGAAAAAAACCGTTGCCCTTAATTCTGCCCCAACCCTCGTTTTTAATTTTATAGATAATCTCATGGTAAACCAAAATCTTGTACTGAAGCTCCAAAAGCAAATCAATCTCCAATGTGTCCATAGCTTATGTATATCGTCAACTTACATTTGTCTTATCATACTATCCTATAGGAATAGTTTGACACAATTTGTATCGTGACTTTGAAAAGGATTCATTGAATCAAGGAATCCTAGATCTTTGAATACATTTCTCATTGTTATGAATGTCAGACCGTCTCTGGGTCACATAGGAAACTCATCCTAATCCGTATTTGAGTATAAAGCCCAATGCAAACGGGATTTCCGCGTCTTTTCATACAGCTATCTATCACTGATTCATTGGGTCGACCGGTTTTTATATTACAATACATTTGGGATAAATCAATAAGTTTGGTAATTAATATTTGTGTTATCTTTCGAAATGACTGTTTCCTCCATGTATCTTAAGGTAATGACTTCCAATGACAATCAATGAAAGAAAAACACTTTTACGCTGACTTCTACAAAATTAACTCATCGGAATTTTAAAACATTAGTACTTTTGAGGGAAGCTAGAATTATTTTATTTCAATTCAGGAATTGATTTTCCAGAGAATAAATAACACAGTTTAAATTATTACATTTGATTGATTTTGTATTGAACATTAGGGGGGACTAATTGAAAAATGGTTGTCCGATTTGGAAAAAAAAGGGTTTTGGTTATGTGAGCGTGATCTCATTTTCTGTGACCTCATTTCGCAAAACACCTTTTTTCTCTTTGTAGAAAGGTGTTCGCTTACCTACGCGTTCTATTTCCCCGACTGACGCCGATTCGCCCAGGCCATTACTTTGTTCGGCGACCTCAATACAAAACCCTCCACGGGGGATTGAAATGAGAGTGGGTGGCTTGTAATGAAAGGAAAAAAAAATCCTACAGCATCTCGGATGTGCAAACTGATTTCAGGTCACGAGAATTATTTAGCATTAACCCCGTTTACCATCCACGCGGTATCAAACATCGAGTTTCAACATTACGCAACATTTCGACCTTTTAATCTGAGTCTGTGACGTCTCCCACTGGTCTACAAATATCGCTCTGCTACGACACGAGGTAGGAGTGTCGTTTTCCTGGAGTAAATTTACCCGGGCGTTGTAATTGGTAGAAGATTGACGCCAAAGTTAGAATCTCATCTGGAAATTCGAGGCACGACGCCGGCTACTTAATTGGAAGAAACAAGCAGCCGGTGACGTCACCACGGCTCTGCGGGGGCGCTCCGCCAGGGGAAGCTTCTGCAGAGAGGGAAGCTGCAGGGTGCTGGGGACAGGGGAAGAGATCGAGGGGAATCAAGGGAAGCACATGGCTAAGAGAGACATCAGATGATGCCACGAAGAAAACAATGTTAGAGGATGTTACGTAATGAAAGTAGAACTTGGTACGAATGTATCAACTCGTAAGAGATAGAACATTTCGGGTATGTAGTGAGTTGATGTGAAGGCGAGTTTTGTTTGGGAGATGCTGGCTAGAGTTCGTAAAAAAATGACGCATGACAATTAAGTCGTGATATTTAAAGTGAAATACTTGTTTAAATACACAATTAGTAGTGTCTTCAAGCGATTAAGAAATTGGCGAAACCTTGTGGAAAGGTATTAGATGCAATTAATTTTTGGTTGAAGAATACGGAACAATATATTCGCAGAGGCGGAGCATGTAACAGTTTACCGATTGATTTGCAACACTCTTTTTTCTCTTTTTTTTGGAACTTTTTTAAAAATGTTCTGCCTTCTTAATTATTAATATAAGTGTTGTTTACATTAAGGAAGTTTATGAATAGTGATGCAAGTTTGCGTAAACATGAAGTATCACATTCCGAACAAACATTTTTGTGCGACAGTATATTTTTTCTTTGTAGGATTGGCACCTTTTTTGGGGGTTTATTTGTGATTCCGAAGGAATTTTACTTTCAATTTCTTGTTTTCTCTAGGTAGTCACCAGTATTGAAATTCTCATTTGGTAAAACCGAAGGTAACGAACGCATGTTATGCATCTCTAATATCTTTATAGCCACCGGCTGACATGGGTTAGGACAACAGCTGTTGCATCTACAGTTGCTTTAATTGGAAAATCCTAGGGTTCGAATTCCGACGGATGGTGTATTTTCTATCCTGTTTATGTAGATCGTACGAATTCCGCCACTATCTGGAGAATTCTAGCGGTGGAACAGTAGTTTTCCGTGGTTTCTCCAATCAGTAAAAGGCAAATTCCGGTGCAGTACCCTAAAAACCGCGTCACGGACCGCGTGTGATCTTTGTTTAAACATTCTTGGCCTCCCTCTTCATTCACACAAACACGCATGAACACACACTAGACTGTTACACATATTGGGAGACCCGTCGGCAACTAAGAGTTTATCCCGGATGGGTATGAGGGGGTGCCCCACACGTGAAGATACCTGGTGGAGGAAACCAAAGGCGATGTGTAGGTCAGTACCGGATCTCACTTTGTGATGGGGTAGGAACCACACCATCTCCTGGGATATATGGTAGGAGTAAATATGGGAATTGATATTGATTGTATATTTTTAATCGTAAAATCTGAGCCCATTGCTTAGGTATCGTTGGGAAAAGGAATCGTCATTACGCCTGGGTGAATGTATAATGTCCTTAATAATAGTAACAAGTAATGTCAAGCAACAACAGCGAATTTGAAATGAAAAAAGCGGTCCCCCACGAATAGGAAGCAAACACGATTGCTGTAAGAACGTTGAACTTTCACAAGCTATAACATAAGTTCTGCATATAAGGTCTATAATGTGTGGGTTAATGTAAGGTGTAGTTGTGCTAGTTTTGTTCTCTAGTAGCCATTCAGTTTCAGCAGCACGCACAAAACTTTTCACGTGTCATACTGGAGTCGCCCTCCGAGATATTTCTCTTTTTAGAACGACACACCGCCTCATATTCTACCTACACGACGCAAGAGCGAATCTAGTGCAGGATACAGAATGCGAGAGGTGCTGAATCAGAAGTCGTTTACGAAACCTCGAAAAGCGCGTAATGTCGCTTCCCGACGATCTGGGAAAATAAAAATAATGACATATTGGAATGGAAGAATGTATTTGACGTAAGTATGCCTACGTCATCGCGTCACAAATATTTTTTAAAAAATAACAGGTTTTGACGACGCAAGGTGATGAAAACATTCTTTCTTCGTGGTTCCGCATTTGATTGACGATGCAGTCCTTGAATTTAATCGTTCTAGCTACAGCAATTGTGAAATGATTGTAATTTTTTTCATAAAAAATGTCTTCTTCTAGTTTCATTCACTTAACCATAATTTAATAGTCACAAAAGTGAAGTGTAGTTTTGCCGGGAAATTTTATATATTTACCACGCATGAGCGTGTAAAAATCATCTCTTGACTGGAAGTTACTGCTGGAACGAAATAGGAGATGAAATATGTAGTATTTATACTGGAAATATGAAATACACGCGTAATACAGGAAATATGTATTCAAATTCAGTTTGTATCGAAAGTAATGAATTTTAATACGTTTATGGTGTTTATTGATCAGATTGATACATCAGAGTAATTCACGACAAACATTATTTAAAATAAAATAAAAGAAACAACACAATCACGTTGTTTGCAAAGTCTCCTGGCTAAATAACAGATGTTGTCTTCAAACCGATTAATCTACTGTCATAGAAGTGTCTGGCACCACGAGCGGGGGGAGCTGCAGTACTGTTGGGGCAACAGGGTTCCTCCGCGCCGTTCCCTGTTTTCCTTTAGGCCTACGGGCTGATGACAGGGAGCAATGAGAACAGGGATAGGTCTTCCTGGTCTCCCTGGTCTCATAGGTCCCGCAGGTCTCACAGGTCCCACAGGACCCACAGGTCTCACAGGTCTCACATGTCTCACATGTCTCACATGTCTCACATGTCTCACATGTCTCACATGTCTCACATGTCTCACATGTCTCACATGTCTCACATGTCTCACATGTCTCACATGTCTCACATGTCTCACATGTCTCTCAGGTCTCTTAGGTCTCTCAGGTCTCTCAGGTCTTACAGGTCTTAAAGGTCTTGCAGGTCTTGCAGGTCTTAGAGGTCTTACACTTCTTAGAGGTCTTACAGGTCTTACAGGTCTTTTAGGTCTTACAGATCTTTTAGGTCTTACAGATCTTTCAGGTCTCTTAGGTTTTTCAGGTCTCTCAGGTCAGCAAACAACACTTTATTGGGCGGTGGTACTTACACGGGGCATTGGCTCCTGATGTAGCCGAGCCTTGGCGAGGACTGCTTTCCGGAAGAGCGTCTTTGCAGTAGCTATTGAGCAGGTCGACGATACTCAGTGTGTAAGGCGGTCCGAAGGGAAGGCGGGGAGCTGCTAGCAGAAACCCGGAGGGTCGGTCTGGATGCGGGGGAAAGTAGCGTTGGCAGGGCTAGATTGGGCCGATCTGAAAGAACGGACGGGTGGATGTCGGCAGAACCAGTTTGGGCCGATCTGAATTGACGAAGGAGCGGAAAGTCCCTACACACGGACGACGAGCTGGCGAGTAGCATTCGTTCCGCCTCCACGCGGAGGTCAGGCTGTTATATAAGCATTTACTGCTGTGAAGATATAATGGTGATTTAATTATAACATTGTTACTATACGAAAGTGATTTATTATATAACTTTATTACACCGTTGTAAGATATGTGTTCAATAGATTGTTGCTGTCACAATTAGTAAATAATAATAATAATAATAATAATAATAATAATAATAATAATAATAATAATAATAATAATAATAATAATAATAAAGCTTTTTACGAGGTGGAGCTATGTCATGTCCTTACTCAGGTTTCAGCTGTCTGCGGCCATCCGAAAGTACTTTTTGGCATAACTATGCTGTTTCCCGTCAGAAAAAATGCAAAACAGCCTTAAGGATGATCGCATTGTTGTCGATAAGAATATTAATGATTTCTGTTGCAACATCTGTAACAATACAAATTCGAATTACTGAACTTACAGTTTATCTGAAAATGCACAAGATCGAGATACACTAGAAATTCGGTACATACACTGGAAATTTGGAGGGTGCCAATATAAAATCGTGTAAATGTTTCTGGGGTCTGAAGAGAACGCGAGAGAAAGCCCCAACACCTTCGGCACTGTGTAGTAGGCGAAAGTCGGCAAACGAAGGGCGGAAACACAGCACCGCGCCGCGGGTTGCCTACCACGGCCGCCTTGAGCGCAGCGCTGCCAACTTCCATAGAAATGACTTCGCAACCTGCTCGCATTAAAAAAATTAAACAATACATTTTTTAAAATTATTTATTACATTTCTTGGGGATTACATGGTTCAGTTATTACAATAACTTTGTCACATGCATTGGTAGCTTAAAAACTAATATAAAACTAGATTCTTACAGCTAATGCATTGGCTGAGGAAACCTATGAGGCATCTCTATTTATTACATTTCAGAGAACAATTTAAGAAACACGTGAAATGGATACTTGTTTGTAATTCTTATGTTGTCGGTTGAGTTTCTGCACAGCGTGAATGCGGTTAGAGATGGTATTTGCATGAGGTTTATTTAAACGTTAGAGGAGACGTATGTGATAGACTAATTGCTCTATATTGAATTCTTTCCATGGTGCATTTGTTATTGCCCTGAGGTATTGATACTGATCTGAGTAGCATTATCAAACTTTTGCAATGTTTAGAAAGCATTATTGAACCAATAGAGGCGCAGAGGATACATCAGAAAACGGGACGGCAGCCAGTTCGCGTGCTCTGCCCTTACAAAGTACTCCATTGTGAGAGCATTTTGTTGTTCGACGCCTTTTGAAATGAAGTAAGAATGGAACCCAGTTTTTCTCTAAATACGTAAATATTTTCGTAACGATTTATGGCATAATGCGTTACGTGAGTGATTGAAATACAAAATGCAGATGAGGGGAGTTAATGGAATTACGTAGTATTTCGTAAGACTCATGAGAAGTATAGTTTGACACCACTTGCTCTCAGTCAGAAGTACAGTTTTTTGTCCCTGCCGTGATTGATAGTGTAAATAAAGGTAAGTAGAATGTCGCTTCTAAGAGGGTATTTGATTTAAACGTCAACGTCGCTACACTCAAATATATCTATAAATTGGTGTAAAAAACGTCTTCGTTCTCGATCCTCTCAAATTATTTGGACGCCTATTTTTGATTTATTTTTATAAAGGGAAACTGGCTATAATAATGTTTATACTGACATTTTACTCTACAGATTTGATATGAAAAAATGAGCAATTTTTGACAACACCTGTTCTTTATTCCAAACAGGGTTTTTACCCACATTTTCGAAGGTTCAATTCAGGTACAATGTTTATAGATTTTATTGTCGAATTAAGAAACGATATTTCTGAACGATTGTAAAATTTAGCAGCAGTCATCGTTCAGATTGACTTAGATATATCTTTGGTAGTCCTTAAATCCCAACAACCTTCTTATTTTGTACCTGACTTTCAGATCGTTTCAACGGAAGCGCCAGTGAAAAGTTGCGAAGTGATTTTATCTTCTCGAAGTTTTCTGAGCCGATTGGTATAGATGACTCTTGACCTACAGTGAGAGAACTTTCAAAAGTCCTTTCAACTTCATTACAAAAGTTGTAACACCGTTATAAGAGTAAAAGCGAAATTCATCATTTTATAAGATTGGGAGTTAATAAGATGATCATTAATGTTTCACTGTTGTCACTAGAAAATTGAAACTGGTTTATACTATAATGTTACTTATATTAAATGTACTTACTTTCGATTAAATTTTACATAAATAATAAAAATTTAAGATCGAATTTGTCTCTTAGGGCGCACATCAAATGATACGTACGAACAGATTTATGCTCCTAATATCCGGGTAACATTTTGACTGTAGGGGATCCAATTCAAGGAAGCGTTTTTCAATTGAAGTCAGTACAAGAGCAAGATTTGATGAAATATTTACAAATGTGACTTATGAATAAATTTGTTATTTAGTCATGTCTTCAAAACATAAGGAGAAAAAACAACTCAATCTAAAATAGTGAAACGACAAAGATAATTTAAAAATTAAGTATGAAATTGTTGAATAATTCGCAATTACAACAAATAAAATAATATGATATCCAAAGAGTTAGCTAGATTTTGCGAATAATAAAAACGTGGACAAGTAAGAGAGACTAAAGTGGCAGTGGTAGTGAGATGGAGCTCAATAGGTTGGCACATCACTCAATTCGATTAAAATGTTTTTAAGTTTAAATGTACGATTTTGCAAGAGAGAGAGAGAGAGAGAAATAGAGAGAGGCAGAAAATTAAAAGGAGAGAGGCAGAGAATTAAATGGAGAGAGACAGAGAAGGAAATGGAGAGAGACAGAGAAGGAAATGGAGAGAGACAGAGAAGGAAATGGAGAGAGACAGAGAAGGAAATGGAGAGAGACAGAGACGGAAATGGAGAGAGAGACAGAGAAGGAAATGGAGAGACAGACAGAGAAGGAAATCGAGAGAGAGAGAGACAGAGAAGGAAATGGAGAGACAGAGACAGAGAAGGAAATGGAGAGACAGAGACAGAGAAGGAAATGGAGAGAGAGACAGAGAAGGAAATGGAGAGAGAGACAGAGAAGGAAATGGAGAGAGAGACAGAGAAGGAAATGGAGAGAGAGACAGAGAAGGGAATGGAGAGAGAGACAGAGAAGGAAATGGAGAGAGAGTCAGAGAAGGAAATGGAGAAAGAGACAGGGAAGGAAATGGAGGGAGAGACAGAGAAGGAAATGGAGAGAGAGACAGAGAAGGAAATGGAGAGAGAGAGGTGTGCGATCCCAGACGACCGGTGCTCAATCCGCCCACACCCATGTACCTCACCTCCCATCTCCGCCCTTCTCGTTTACCTTGAGCCGCACTCCACAACGTTAGCCCCATCCGGCCGGGCGTCCCCGGGCCGCTTATTGACGCGGGGCGCGTCGCGTGGCCGCTCCGATAAAGGCCCTCCTCGCTCCTCGCGCGCTCGGCCGCCTCTGGGGCGCGGGGGCGGGAAGGGGCCGCGCGCTCCGTGAATTAAGGCCGAGCCGACGGCAAACACTCGCGGCGCGGCGCGGCTCGGCGGGCCACATGGCGATAACGTGCTAATCCTTCGGGCGGCGACGGAGGCGGCAGCGAGGACGGGGCCGATGGGTGGGAACAAGGTAGTGGCGGGGGTGGGTGGGATTGGTAGGGGAAGAGGTAAAGGCGGTGATAGTGGTTGCGTGGGTGTTAGTGAGGGGCGGGGAGGTAGGGATGGCGGTGGGCATGGGGAGCGGGGGGACGATGGGCGGGATCAAGAAAGGTGCGCGAGTGGATGAGTGTGGGGGCTTTGGAGGGGATAGTCATCACGGTGCCGTTGGTGGCGGTGGAAATGGCCAGGGCAGGGGCGGTGGGGGTGGTGATGGCGTTGGTGGTGACGGGGAGGGGAGCGGGGATAGGGTAGGGACCGGCGGCGGTGGCGGAGGCAGAGACTAGGGCGGTGAGCAGGGCGTGGGCAAGGGGCGAGATAGAGGTAGTGGCGGGGGATGGGATTGGGGAAGTTGGAGGGGGGGCGCAGGTGGTGACAGTGATGGCGTTGGCGTTGGCGTTGGCGTTGACGTTGGTGTTGGTGTTGGTGTTGTTGTTGTTGGTGGTGGTGGTGGTGGCGGTGGCGGCGATGGAGGTGGCGACGACGACGACGGTGGCCGCGGAGGCGGTGACGGCCACTGTCGAGCGCAGGGGGCGGCCGCACAACTGGGACGAACGATCTTGACGTACGCGCCGCCATTAGGGCCCAAACAGAACGTCTGAGTAAACGAGACCAATGGGACTGACCCACATCCCGCGAACGAAGCGTGAGGATGCGGCCGCTGAAGAAGTGGCAGATACTTTGAAACTTAGAAGGTCGGAGATAAAGAAGAATGAGTGTCAGGTGCAACATTCGTTAAATTCGAACTTGAATTTAAAATGCGTATCTCATGACTATTTCCATCCAGTTTAACTTGCTATTCATGACAAGCCACACAGTCATCAATATCATTTTGCAAATTAGTCATTAATTGTTCGGAAATGTTCCCTAAAATTATGCTCTTTGAAAAATATATTTGTCTCATCGATGCCTCAATGCCTAATATTCTTAATCACGAGTTGTGATATTATATTAGAATCACATTTTTTATTGATTAGATTTTAGTTCATGAAAGGATAGAAAGTAGCTAAAATGGATGAAAAAATCGTGGATGAAAAAATACAAGATAATGCTAGTAATAGAATTAAATAATGTATGCAAGAAAATTCTATGTGATTCAACAATATAAATTAAAATATAAACAATATAAACAAAATAAATTCGACTCCCATTCCAATTTCATACTTTTGTTAGTACTTTATAACATATGAAAGTGAGAAAAAACGTCAAATGTAACTCATTAATAGAACTTCATAAACCCATTTTATAAAAAGTTCGCTGTTATTATATTTTCTGCTAGAAAAAATTAAGCAATTGTGAAAATAAAAACTCTAGTAGCCCTCCGATTACGTTTAAAAATCCATTTAACAGTTAGCAATTTGATTTACGAGTAATTTTCTATTGAAGCTCTATACAGTAAGAACGTTAGTAAAGCTACCAACCTGAAATTTTCAGGAAAAAAACGACTATTGAACATTGACAACAATAAGTAGTTAACGAATGTTTACGCACAGTAAAAACCCAGGGGGGCCGAGAGCTTTTTCAAACTTGGATTCGGACCGCTTAGAATCAGTCCAAAATGTCGGGAGCAAAAAGTACTTCCCACGTTTCCCAATTTCAGTCAAAGCAATTCATTTGTTCAGCGGCCGCCGCGCCGGTCGGTTGCGGTATGGTGGCGTATGACCGGGCGCTTTGTGTAAACTCCGTGGCCGCTAGCAGCGCGCGCGGTGATCAATGCGGACGCAGCGGCGGAAACCTTTCTCCGGATCCAGGTCGTCCCTGCCCCTTCCACCCGCTGGGCGTTTATTCGGGCGGCGCGCAATAAACTGGGCGATCGCTCACCCGCCGCCTCCCGGCAGCCGCACTGTGGCCGGGGACGCGATTTCGGGGGGGCCACACAGGGCGAGAGATAAAATCTGCGTTGGCTTAACGGCATCGAGATGGCTTTGCGAATCCGTCAGTCCGTGAGTTCGTTCGTGTCTCTCTCTCTCTCTCTCTCTCTCTCTCTCTCTCTCTCTCTCTCTCTCTCTCTCTCTCCCTCTCTCTCTATATATATGTACATATATGTATAAATATGTATATGTATATATATGTATATATATATGTATATATATGTATATATATGTATATATATGTATATGTATATATATGTATATATATATGTATATATATGTATATATATGTATATGTATATATATGTATATATATATATGTATATATATGTATATATATGTATATATATGTATATATATATATGTATATATATATGTATATATATGTATATATATGTATATATATATGTATATATATATATATATATGTATATATATGGGTAATTCCACGCCAACTCCACATTGCATCACACCAACCCATCTCAGATCGAAAAATTAAAGTTATTTTCTTATTTCTTATGCCAAGATAAGCCCAAATTTAAATTTTCAACCATTTCCGATGTAAATAGCGTTTGTGAGAACAATTATCGATTTTTCGCGATTTTCAAGCATTTTACAGCATCTTTTTATAATTATCTATTATTTCGATATTTTTTAATGAAAAAATATGTTTAAACTACTATTTTTATAGGAAATTTTCCGCAGAATTCGAATCTGTTAATGAAAATATTGAATTTTTTTCTTAATATGACAAAAATTGAAATTTATGATTTTTATTACTTTATTTTCAAAAATTAATTTTAGTATTACAGTACAATTAAAAAATTAGTTTCTTATGCTTAAAGTACGTGAAAATAAGTGTACATTACGGTACAGGAAAAATTTGTTTGGGGAAATAGTGTTTAAAAGAGTTAAACGCAAGAAATACAATAAAATCTCTTTTCTAAATGTGTTTTATCATTTTTAAATATCCTGTTAGTATTTTCTACTACTTTTGGACTGTTTGGATGACTTCGGTGGTGTAAAACAGTTTTTAATAAAATGTGCGTCCTGAACTTTTTTGGAAAATACGTTTTACATGAGTTAAAATTTTAAAAAATCGTGAAAAATTAATCGATTTTTATCGTTATATCGGAAGAAAATACCTCTCTTCATGATACTGTACGAAATTGAAAGAAATACTCATTACGCCATAGAAAAAATAAAAAAATGTTGGAGAATAGGGGCCTATGAACGTATTAAACATTTAAATTATACATGGCTATGTTCAGAATCTGGCGCGTGATCGCAAGCTAATTTCAAATATAGGGGCCCTGAGCAGTGTTTCTAACTGCAGGAATGTGTACTGTGTGTGTCTCACTAATCTTAATCAAACAGAAGGAGACGTGAATGGAGGGGCGTTCCCGTAATTAGAAACACTGGCCCTGAGCCCTGAGTGCTGTGCTTGCCACTCTGCTGACAAAGAACATTTCCATGCCACAAGGAGGTTAAGCTTTAATAATAATTTCAAAATAAGTTCTGAGTATTTTATAGAGTTAATGGTATATCCGGAGAATTTGGTGTCGTTCACTGAAGCGGTTCATATTAAAAACATCCATTGTGAAATTATTAGAAAAGCTGAAGTCGATGAATATCGGAATCGAAACAAAACTGAAAAAGTATTTACAATTCCGGGTACTCGCAATTTGCATGAATTTGTTCCTTACTCTGAGCATATTATTCAATGTAAAACAATAAGTACTCAAGAACACTGTTCTTTGGTGTTTGATTTAATTAATAACAAGAAAATGAAATAAGAAAATAGAGATTAATTTTAATAATTTTATAAATAACAATGTTTTATTATTCAACTAAAAATTGTAATAAATGAAAACTTTTATCAAAAGGTTTTTAAGTGCCTATTTATAAATTTGTTTGTACTATTTATAATTTAATCTGCTTTAACAATAATAATCGATTAATTATTCACGATTTTTTTAAATTTTAACTCATGTAAAACGTATTTCCCAAAAAAGTTCAGGACGCACATTTTATTAAAAACTGTTTTACACCACCGAAGTCATCCAAACAGTCTAAAAGTAGTAGAAAATACTAACAGGTTATTTAAAAATGATAAAATACATTTAGAAAAGAGATTTTATTGTATTTCTTGCGTTTAACTCTTTTAAACACTATTTCCCCAAAAAAAATTTTCCTGTACCGTAATGTACACTTATTTTCACGTACTTTAAGCATAAGAAACTAACTTTTTAATTGTACTGTAATACTAAAATTAATTTTTGAAAATAAAGTAATAAAAATCATAAATTTCAATTTTTGTCATATTAAGAAAAAAAATTCAATATTTTCATTAACAGATTCGAATTCTGCGGAAAATTTCCTATAAAAATAGTAGTTTAAACATATTTTTTCATTAAAAAATATCGAAATAATGGATAATTATAAAAAGATGCTGTAAAATGCTTGAAAATCGCGAAAAATCGATAATTGTTCTCACAAACGCTATTTACATCGGAAATGGTTGAAAATTTAAATTTGGGCTTATCTTGGCATAAGAAATAAGAAAATAACTTTAATTTTTCGATCTGAGATGGGTTGGTGTGATGCAATGTGGAGTTGGCGTGGAATTACCCATATATAAATAGTTTATGTAATTTGTTTATAACGTTAAGCTTTATTGCATTAGTACATGTTTCGAAAACATGAAAATATGAATATACAAGACAATCAAACTTAAATTTGCGAAACCACTTGCTTATGACGTTGCAGTCATTTGACATCTTTGTGAGAAAATGCTGGTCAGATTATCTCTCCACGATTCTCTCGCTGCGATTGGCTGAACGGATGATGTCGCAATCACCCATGCCGTAAAATGCTATTAAGTCATCCTTTGTGCCGTAAAATGCCCGATTAAGAACAATTCCTTGGAACTTAAATGGTCGTTTATGATGCTGGTATTCAAAAAACATATTTGTTTTCAGACGGATTACATCATTCAGTATAAGTACTTCACATTGTTGTTTATCAGGCTTATGCTAGTTAAAAATCTAAGCTAACTTAATCTACATATTGAAGGAGATAGGGGAAAACCTCGGAGTTATGTGTCATGGTTTGCTAAGATTTTCAGAAAGGTCTTGAACGGAAATCTATTTTTTACTCGGGTGTCGGTTGGGTTTTTCTCTAATGAGATGCTGCTGGTATGTCTGTTAGGTTTTGGTAGAAATTGTGTGTTACACTATATGTGCTATTTGGTTTATTATTGTATTGACGTTTAATTCGGAATGGAGTTGTGTATTACTTATGAACCAGGAGTCATTTGTGGTTAGCTTCTTCTTGTCTAGTATATCAGAGAGATCATAGAGTATTATGGAGCGTTTGAAGTAGAGTCCATGATCGAACATCAAATAGTAATAGTATTTTCAGAAATAAACATGATTTGATGTAATAAAAAATACCTTTAGGACAATCTTTAGAACAATAAATGTATGTGACAATGGGTATACTTCCACCATTCCTGGGACTATATAACATTTCTACTTTTGTGTTGCCAATTTTAGATTAAAGGCCTGTTTTGATCACATCGTCTATTCCTGATTAACCCAATTTTTGTTGCTAAGTAGTATATTTGAAGAGTTTCTTACGAGAACCACACAATTTCAAATTTGAGACTGTTCAGGAGGATCAAACACTTCATAGCTTAGACTGCATACTTATGTATTTATGTTTTTCTTCGTTTTGTATCTTTCAATGGGTTTGGCACTTGCCGAAAGGAAATGTCTTAGCAAATAGCGCCAATTACAGGGAATAACGTGGTGAAATATCCCAAAATGAGGCATTTTGAACTTGTTTGGTTCTCCCTCATTTGGGTTGTACTTTGTGGCTTGTTTAGGAATAATTGAAGACTTGAAATAAAAAAGGGTGCAAGTTACATTTTCATACATTTGTGAAAATTGATTTTATATATACGTGAAACACATTGGTACATACAACACCTGCCATTTGTAATCACTCCGTAACACTATCAGAAAATGCGACTGGACTATGTTTTATATTTATGATATTGGGCTTGATTCATTCATCATTGTTCTGGTAAAGACGAAAATTTAACATACAAGACACTTACATCCTTATTTATTTCAAGTCTTTTAATCAAGTCAAGTTTTTAGTAATTGAAGAATAGAATATAACATTAATCAAAAATTGTCGACACAGTGCGTCGAGGGTTTTCCTCTGCCAAATTCGCTCTCGCGGCCACTGTTCCACGCTCGCCACCAGAAGCGCCACGTGTGCTGTGCAGAGACGAACCGCTCGTTGGGGTGCCAAATGGCTTCGCCTGCTTCCTCGCCGCTGCAGATCTGATTTACTGCACCGAGAGCGGTCGAACATGAAACTGATGAAGAGCCATCGCTTTGGAATTGCTGCGGATGAGGACCGAATGGATGCCCGTACAAAAAGAGCAATAAAAATGCCAGGAAACAAAAGGCGGGAAACAAAGGCTCGCTCCGTTCTGAACACGTTAAGGCGGGGGGTAAGTAGTTGTTTCTGAGTGGATTAAGGGATATATTTGTTCATTTAATATCAACCTATTAAGAAAAAGAATAACTATAGTTCGGGTTGGTTGGTTGTTAGTGATTTCGGGCGCGCTAACTACAGATGCCATTAGTTCCGTAAGTGTAGTGCATTTTTTGCCCCGTTGGATGGCTAGAGCAGGCGTCTATCTACCTTAAGCTAGTGAGGTTTCCCATAACCAGGTATCTCCCACCAACGGAGAACCGCACCAGCCGGGACAAGCTCTAAGCTCCTAACCGGTCTCCCGGCATTTGTGGTAGTGTAGTGCATGTTAGCATAAGTGTTTGTAAGGAGTGACGATAGGACAAAGAAGAGGAAGGAAAGATTGCGCGCGGTGCGTGGCCCGATTGTTAGGGTACTCCTCCGGCACCTGCCTCGTGTTGATCGGAGAAACCACGGGAAACTACCTATCAGGGCAGCCAGCTTCTAGAATTCTCCTCCCGACAGCGACTGCCACCTGGAGCATCCCGGTCAGAGGTAACGCAGGGACATCAGTTGACACACCGAGTCACCTCTCCCGGTATCTATATATCTTCAGGAATGTTGTTGGGAAAGTTTACTTTTTTCTCAAAGTTAGAATTTTTCCATAGAAATGAGAATCAATATTTTGTAACTGTCCAAACATTGGCAATATTTAATAATGTTAACAAACACAGAACTTGGCAATTACATTACTCATTAAATATGGAACACATAAAATATTGGAACACATCAAACATTTCAGTACATGATGAATGCATTATTTGATATACGTTTTCCTTCCTACAGTTTTTAATGTACTTGTTAATTAATGTTAGTGGTTATAGTTATTAAAAAAAATAATAAGGACATAATATTAATTCTAGAAACCTACTAGACAAAATTAAATTTAAAATCAAGTATGATCTCCCAGAAAGGAAAGAGGCAACGCCCTAGAAATCTCAATTCACAACGTCGTTTCTAAGAAGCCGGTTAAAAATTTCGTGTTTAACTTCCCGTCATCAACAATCTTCTATTTCCATTATCACGCGGCGGACTACCTGTCAGCCGTCCCATGCCCTCGCCAGGCGACCCCGCCGCCGCCGCCGCCCCCACCCCGCCGCCGTCCCTACTACCCCTGCCGCCACCGCCACCGTCACCACCACCGCCACCGCCACCGCCACCGCCACCGCCACCGCCACCGCCACCGCCACTGCCACCGCCACCGCCACCGCCACCGCCACCGCCACCGCCACCGCCACCGCCACCGCCACCGCCACCGCCATTGCCACCGCCACCGCCACCGCCACCGCCACCGCCACCGCCACCGCCACCGCCGCCGCCGCCGCCGCCGCCGCCGCCGCCGCCCCCGCCGCCGTCCCTACCACCCCTGCCGCCACCGCTACCGCTACCGCTGCCCCCGTTGCTACCGCTGCCCCCTCGCTTCCGCCGCCCCTATCGCTACCACCCCCGTCGCCGCCGCTCCCGCCGCCGCCGTCCCCGCCGCCATCCCCGTCGCCGTCCCCGCCGCCGTCCCCGCCACCGCTACCGCCTCCGCCACCGCCGCCGCCACCACCACCGCCGCCGCCTCCGCCGCCGCCGCCGCCGCCGCCGCCACCGTTACCGCCACCGCCACCCTCACCTAGTAATGAGCGCGTACGCATCCAGATCAATTGCCTCTGCTGCGCTGCCTCGACCTACAAACAGAAAGGAGGGCGATATCAGCGGCCAAAGGCGGCCCTTGCGCTCGTCGCTCGCGCCCTTAATAAGCACTTTGCGAAGAGTTTTACGTCACTATGCGCGCCCGTTCCCTCATTAACGGATGCAATTAGGCTTTCGGGAGTTGTGCGTGCGACGCGTCGCCGGGCCAGTGGGCCAAGGACGCGGGCGCAAGGCGGAGCCGCGTCTGTGAAGAGCCGCTGAGACAGGGGATTCCCCTGTGCGACGCTGCCACTCGTGGAGTTTTCGATGTTAGGTAATGACAGGCTTGAGACGTTTTTTTGTTTTTTTTATGTGTGACACTTTTGCACTTTTTGCTCTTGGAAGTGGAACGTGTCATCTTGGTTGTTTATTAGCGAGCAGCCATTAGTCTGAGAGAAGTGTATGAAAAAAGAAAGTACTTTGCGTAAGGCAAAGTTCATATTGAAATACGTTTATAACCTACATTATGTACGTCCTCATAATATCAATTTTCCTTCCGATGCGTATGTTTGAGATGCGATAGATTGTCGATTTCATCATTATAAAACTAAGTCTGGGCAGTGTGCGTATTTGTGTGTGCGATAGCACAAGTAGGTGTGTCTGAGTTCACACAGCATTAACCTTGTGCCTGAGGGCGTTGCCAGAGATAAAAATGTCATGAATTCAGTTACATCCCGGCTAGACTAATGAAGTGTTGTGACTGATGGTGCGACGAATTAATATATGGTATCTAAAGTAGAATATATTTGAAGAAAATGATAGCAACAAAAATAATCAAACTGTAAATGAAATTACATATACAAGTTTTTAACGTTGGAAAAAGAATAGAATATATTTTTATTCCTCTTTGTAATTAATTTATTTGAATACTTAAGCGAGAAGGAGATTAATTTACAGTTTTGTTATTGAAAACGAGAAAACGTCGTATGTACTAAAGGGAAAGAGAAACAATTTGTGCAGGAACAGAGGAGCTCGCACCCACGCTGAAAGCTTATCTTTATTTCTCTGAACTCTTTGAAGAACAAGTCAAATACTTAATGTTGTCAACTGATCAATTAATGATGCTGATCAGTTGTAACCCAGATTAGATACAATAGTTATGGAATTAGAAGAGTTTAATAGAATGGTTTGTCACAATTCATCTTCCTATTGTTAATTCTTCTTCATCCCATTTCGACACCTTACGTGATATCCGTTTACAGAGATAATAGAGTATCTTTAGTCTCGAGTCGGAGAGATTCGAGATAAGAGTATCCGTAGTCTACCCGCTTTAGGCTTTTTGATTGATTAGTGATTTCGGGCGTGTCAACTGCTAAGGTCATTCGTCCCGTAAGTGTAGTGCACCTCGGGAGGAGGTGAGATCCGGGGCCCGACCCACCGTCAGGAAACGTGGTTTCCCTCAACCAGGTATCTCCCGCCAGCGAGGTACCGCCCCAGCCAGGACAAGCTCGAAGCTTCCGACTGGTTTTCCGTCAAGTGAGATAGTGTAGTGCTTGTGAGTGTGTGTGAAAGTAATGGAGTAAGGACATTCTCCTTTCATTCAATTTTCTTGTAGCATAAATACAATTAGTCAACATTTTATCATGAGTTCTATTATTGGATTGTTTTAGATAGTTGTACATTTAAAAAAATGAAATAATGAACATAATAAAAAGTAGCAAAATTTGCAATAAGTAAAATCAATGACGATTGCCTCCGTACTCATTGGCGCAACAAATGTCTCTACCTAATTCCGCTTTTTTCGTTTACCCTCCTCTCCTTTAAGTAGTACCACGCACATACCCACAAACACACACACATACACACATTCTGATAGAGCATTCTATGCACTCCAGCACGAAGCCCTCTGCGTCTGCGTGGGAATTCCGTGGGGGATGGCAGCCATACCTGAAGTGCCGCGGAGCAGAACTCGCTCTCATTAACCTGTCTCGTCGGCTCTTTGTTGAGCCGCTGCGCGTCACGCCGCCCCTGTCCTATCAGCGCCCCGCAGCCGTCGCGGCGGCGGCGGCGGCGCCGGGATCGACTCCCGAGGGAAGCGCCCGCGCGAAAGGTCAGCGCTGACGTAAAACGGAAGTGCTCCGCGGCGCTGGAGCGGCCCCGGGGGGAGTTATGAGCACCTGGGGGCGGATGCAGAGGACGGCCGGCTTGTAGAATTCTCCTCCAGACAGTGGCTGCATTCGACGTAGCTATCGAGCTACTGATTAAAATGCTCCAACGTTGACTCTCGAACTCAAGTACATCCCTGACAGAGACGCTGCAGCGGGGACTGTTGGTTTTATATTAGATTGATTAGTAATTCTAGGCGGGTCAGTTTATAATCTTAGTTCCATTAGTGTTGTACACGATGTCGGGAGATGGCGGTGATATCTAATGGTTGATATCCCCCTGCTTCGGCTAGCGAGGATATCCCTGACCAGCCATCTCCCTAACCAGGCGGCGACCGGATGAGGTGCCTCAGTGACTGCAACCGTCGCCGCTGCAGCGTCGCTCTCTCTACAGGCAAAGGAGGCTTCGAGCATCAACTGATGTCACTGCAGGGCCTCAGTCCGGCAGATCTTAGGGTTTACACGTAGGCTTCCGCGGCTCGAGTTCATGACTACTTGGCTGTCTGGGTGACGCCGCGTCGTTGGTTGAGAGGTCTCTCACGCCGCGGCGTCTCCCGGACAGCCAAGAAGTCATGAACTCGAGCCGCGGAAGCTTACGTGAACATTTGACAAATCTCTACCAGGAGACGTAGGGTTCGCGATTCCATTGTGGAGGGATTTTCGACACTAACTAAACACCTGGGTCGAATTCAGCTGCTGTCTGGAGGGGACTTTTAGTGGTTGGTTCTCTGACCGGTGGTTTTCCGTCGTTTCTCCGATAGATGGCTCAGTGACGGTAACCGTCGCCGCTGCAACGTCTCTCTCTACAGGCAAAGGAGGCTTCGAGCATCCACTGATGTCACAGCAGGGTCGCAGTCCGGCAGCTCGTAGGGTTTACATTGCTTCCTTGCTTCATTGCTCGTAGGGTAGGCTTCCGCGGCTCGAGTTCTTGACTTCTTGGCTGTCCGGGTGACGCCGAGTCGTTGGTTGAGAGGCCTCTCATGCCGCGGAGTCACCCGCACAGCCAAGAAGTCATGAAGTCGAGCCGCGGAAGCTTACGTCTACATTTGAAAAATCTCTACGAGGAGATCTTATGGTTCGCTTGTGGAGTTTCCATTGTGGAGGGATTTTCGACACTAACTAAACACCTGGGTCGAATTCAGCTGCTGTCTGGAGGAGAATTATAGTGGCCAGTTGCTCTGATCGGTGGTTTTCCGTCGTTTCTCCGATCAATACCAGGCGAAATGCGGAAGAAGTACCGTAATAAAAGAGCCACGAAAGGCACGCGATCTTTACTTCCTCTTCGTAGTCCAGTCCTCTTCCTTTACTTATTCACTTACACTCATATACACTACACTATCGCACATGTGGAGAGAGCCGTCGGGAGCTTAGAGCTTGCCCCAGCTGTGGCGGTGCTCCGCTGGTGGGAGATGCCTGATTAGGGAAATCCTGGCAAGCCGACGCAGGGGATGGCAGCCATTGGCACCATCTTCGCCATCACCCACAGTAACGATATGTACTACTCTAATGGGGCTAATCTTAGAATATAGGTGTTATATATATATTCATTTATCTATATTCTAAAGCTAGTCAAGCTCAATTGGTGAACCTTTGGTAGAAGTTATCACTGAAATTTTCAAAGTACGAACTAAACATCTGGTTCGTATCCGAGTGCTTACGCAACAAAGTTACACCCAAACTAATCTTAGAAACTGACCCGCCCGGAATTACTAATCAATCAAATATAAAAACAACATTCCCCGCTGCAGCGTTTCTGACAGGGAGATCCAAGAGTTCGAGTCTCGACGTTGGAGCATTTTAATCAGTAGATAGGTAGCCACGTCGAAATCAGCCACTGTCTGGAGGAGAATTCTACAAGCCGGCAGCTCTCATCGTAGTTCCCTGTCTCTTTCCAACACTTCCAACACTACACTACCTCTTAGGTCAGAAGATTGCGGCGGCGATGGTGTAACGGTTAGCGTACCGGACTATTGTGCCCAAGTTCGCGGGTTCAAACCCGATTGAAGCCGTGGATATTTAAGGGCGAGAAAATCCTTCGTACGCCTTCCTTCGGAGGGGAAGTAAAGCCGGCTGTCCCATGTTAGTAGATTTACTTGCATGTAAAAGATCCTCAAGCCTAATGACGCCTCTGAACTAAATTCAAATCGCCTGTTTCTCGCCCTAGAAATACCTCCTTTCTCTGCTAGTTGATGAGAGGAGGAGCGTAGCGAAATTTGCGTGGTCAGACGGAAGAGCGGGCCTGATGGCCCGAGTCTCGCCATGTAAAATAAGGCAAATTCAATTCAATTCAAAAAAAGATTGGTCAGGAGCTTAGAGCTTGTTCGGGCTGGTTCCCGTAAGTCGAAGTGCAGGTCGGCGCCGGATTTCACCGGGTGAGGAGCATTGCCACATCCCGAGTATCCGTGCACTACACGTACGGGCTAATGCCTAAAGTAGTTGACGCAAACCACGCAAATCTCACTCACTCACGCAGGAGTGCCATCGGTTAGAGAAGGCGAGATGCCGAGAGCTGGCGACAAAGCTGAGGAGATTTCGGTTGAGAGAAAGAATGTACAAATAGCAATCTGTTTGCTTGCACGCAATGAGCATTGAGTGAGGGAAGCAGAGAAAAAAGTATGAATTGTACTTTCATTCGTCTACTGGAAATACAATATGTGCAGTATGGGACTTTTATTTCGTCTTAATAAAGATAAGTTTATTTGAACTGCTAATGAGCATAACTGGCTGGCAGCTAATTACATAAATAAGATAATACAGCTAACATGAAAATTATATAATAATAATAATAATAATAATAATAATAATAATAGCATTAATAATAAAAATAATGATATAAAACTGTCTAATTCATAAAACATTTAAAATTACCTTAAAACAGAAACATCATAATCAAACTCCATGATGTTCACATCGCCATAGTAACTTACTGATTTATCAACATTAATTGATATTATATGATTTAGCAACTTACTTTCTACACGGTATTGAAACATTAACAATATCATTTAAAATCTAACTCATAGCAAATTCTCGAGACTATTAGACACGAAAGCAAACAGAGTACATGAACAGAGAAAACAGCTAAAGCTTGATTTTATGATTAGTAATTTCCAAGGTGAAAACTTCAACTAAATATTTTACTGATGTTAAATTACGCACACATTCACGCATCACTAATACAGGAAGTATGAGTGAGTCCATTCAAACAATAATATTTTGAGACATTATATAAAGAATTCCAAACATCAAAATATCCGTTTCAAACTCAGAGGACCTTGAGCTCGTTTAAATCGATTGGGGAATATCAATTTTGGAGAAAATTGGCTGAACGGTTCAAGTATTAGCGTTGATTGCAGACGGACGGACAGACAGACAGACGGAAGAAAAATACAGGGTGGTCGTTTTAACTTGAGACAAGTGAATATCTCGAGAAATATGCATCCTACGAAAAAAGTGTTCGAGATAAAAAGTTAATATTATCGTGGGGGACATCAGTCAGTGCTAAAAGTAGCCACCCCCCGCCCCCCCCTTTGGGGGGGTCGGGGGGGTCACTTTCATATCTTAAATGGGAACCCCCATTTTTTATTGCGGATTTAGATTCCTCATAAAAAAAGAAGTAACTTTAATTTGGGACATTTTTTCCAAATTATTAATAGATGGCGCTAAAATCGGAAAAAACTATTTATCCCGATTCCCTAGAAAAATGAAGGAAACGGTCTCATATCTTGCGAAATTCACATTGGATCGAAAAACTGCAAAACATGTGTTTAATATTTTTCAAAAACTTATCGTATGACTCAAAACATGACCCCCCACCTCCACTCCCTGGGGGTGGAGCGGCGGGCAACTTTGGAATCTTAAATGGGAACCCCCATTTTTTAATGCAGACTTGTATTCCTCATGAAAAAAGAAGTAACTTTTATTAAGGATATTTTCTCGAATTGTTGATAGATGGCGTTGTAATAACAAAAAATAGACTGGAATACGAAAAATTGGAAATTATTAGATTTCGCTTTTGCAAAACAAACAAATAATAACCTGTTATGTTATTCAAAGCTCTTAACTACTTTTAGCGTTACCCAGGAACAACGACGTGGACGTAGTAGTTACTGTTCCCATCGGGGTGCTTGTTTTAGGTGAGTCCCCTTGCCTCTCACCATCGGGGTGCTTGTTTTAGGTGAGTCCCCTTGCCTCTCACCATCGGGGTGCTGGTTTAAGGTGAGTCCCCTTGCCTCTCACCATCGGGGTGCTTGTTTTAGGTGAGTCCCCTTGCCTCTCACCATCGGGGTGCTGGTTTAAGGTGAGTCCCCTTGCCTCTCACCATCGGGGTGCTTGTTTTAGGTGAGTCCCCTTGCCTCTCACCATCGGGGTGCTGGTTTAAGGTGAGTCCCCTTGCCTCTCACCATTGGGGTGCTTAACTTCGGGAAGCCCCTTGCCTCTTTTGTAGTTCACAACAAATGCTCAAAATGTCCGCCTTCCATTTCGATACATTTATTAATTCGAGCTTCAAATGCAGCTACACAACTCGAAAGCATATCCGGTGTAATTTTTAAGCAAGCATTTCTGATACGTTCTATCATGTTTTGTCGAGTTGTAGGTACTTCTGCATACACTTTGTCTTTAAGGTAACCCCACAGAAAAAAATCCGGCGACGTAAGATCTGGTGATCTAGGAGGCCAATTTACTGGACCCCCTCTACCGATCCAACGACCACTGAATTCGCGATTTAATACTTCTCGGGCTATTGCGGCGTAATGTGCCGGACAACCATCATGTTGAAACCACATGTTCTGTCGTATTGCAAGTGGTACATCTTCCAACAGAATCGGTAACTCATGGCATTTGCTGCGATTACAGCGCCATCTATCAATAATTTGGAAAAAATGTCCCAAATAAAAGTTACTTCTTTTTTTATGAGGAATCTAAATCTGCAATAAAAAATGGGGGTTCCCATTTAAGATATGAAAGTGACCCCCCCGACCCCCCCAAAGGGGGGGCGGGGGGTGGCTACTTTTAGCACTGACTGATGTCCCCCACGATAATATTAACTTTTTATCTCGAACACTTTTTTCGTAGGATGCATATTTCTCGAGATATTCACTTGTCTCAAGTTAAAACGACCACCCTGTATATGTTTGGCCATCAAACAATTTTTCGGTATCAAGGACCCACAGAAGTGGTTTCTGTCTACACTACGTGTTATAGGCAGTAATTTACTGTAGTTAGGAACAACTTTTATCCACTTCTTCCATAATAAAAACCTCGTAATTCTATCTTGACCAATAATGTCAATATATACATATATAGTAATACTTTATTGTTTCTCATAACGACAAAACAAGAGATCAGTCTCAGCTTATTTGCTATTGCAGACTGTCTGGTTACGTAATATATCGCCATCTGGCGAAAAATACAAAATAAATTTTTCACATTTTCACGTATTTACAAGAATACGTACGCCATTATCCGATATAACTATACATACTGTCAGATATCACAGATGGTAGTAGATTGAGTGTAGTTATACGAAAATAACTAGGTAATATTACATTAGAATAGAATTTAAATAGAAAAAATGTAATAGAAGATACAGAAATTAACTAAAATAAATCAAATTTCGAACAATATTTTCACTTCCTGTAAAATTAAATCTCTTGGAAGTACGTCACTTCAAAAATTACCTCTTCAATACCGGAACACGTTAATTCCCACTTCCTGAGACTGGGGCCATGCGATCACTTAACCGGGCGAGCGAAGCCATATTTCTCCCGCAGCGCTGCGCTAAGCTTATTGCTCCAGCGTTTGGAAATATTATTGCTCTCCGCCCAAACAAGCGAGACGCGGGCTGCGCGCCCTGCCCGCCCCGCTCCGCGGCTGCGGCGGCGGGTGCGGTGAAGGAGGAATCACCGCAGGCGGTGAATCACCGGCGCAGGTGCCTGAGTGACGAGGCTCTGCGCTGCTCTCGAGGCCTGGGGGACCGCGGAATGTTTTTGTAAGATGAGTCACTTCGGCAATGAAACTTAATGGACTGGTAAAGTATTTAGGAGATGTCTGGTAGTAGTTGGTCTTTGCCAATCAATTTTCTGTCTTTAAAACAATGTCAAAAATTTCTAGTTTTTCAAATGTTGCTACTCTCGCGCTTTTAAATTTAAAAAAATATTATATTAATTTTTATATTTATTTTTAACTTTTACTCATCTTTCAACTATTTATAGTTGAAATGACGGGAAGGGATTCTGAACTCAAGAAAACGTGCGCAGATTCTTCCCCCTACGTCATACAGTGTTTACTGTTTTTTTGACTGAATAAATCTAATAAATCTAAGATTTTTGCATATCAGTTTTACATAAATAATAAAATATGTTTGCCTTACACTAAAATATGAATTACATAAATAGCAACGTTTCGGAAATAATTGTTTCCATCTTCAGGCTGGAGTTAAAGTGTCAACAAGTAAATACAATATTTTAAACAATGATCAGAATTAAAACAGAAGAATTTGTTTGTAAAACTGCTATCCTAAAAACAAAATTGTTTAAAATATTATATTTACTTATTTTGACATTTAACTCCAACCTGAAAATGAAATCATTTACGAAACATTGCTATTTATGTAATACGTAGTATTTACATAAATTAAAATATACGTATGTAATACGTGTATTGCAAACATAAAATATGTTTGCAATTCCGAAACGTTGCTATTTATGTAATACATATTTTAGTACAATGCAAACATATTTTATTTTTTATATAAAACTGCTATCAAAAAAAAAAAGAATTTTTTGCCAACAAAATAAAGACCAAAGTTAATCTGACAAAGTTGTTAAATCTACAGACAGAAAATAAAATAACATTTTTTAAGAGATGGCATGGCACTACCGAAGGAGAATCAATTGTTTCGGAAGTAAGAACGTCTAGGGCTCGCATCTCTGAAATAGCTGAATCATAACGTTGGGTTATAACTGAATCATAACACCGTTAATACAAGGAACCATCTAAGCCCATGATTTAAAAATATAGAAGGGCATAAAACATTTCTAAGGAATAGAAACTAAATATCTATCGTATTTACCCAGTACATTCAGTGTAAACAATATAAACTAATTAAAGAGAATTATATTTGTATGCTAACAAATGGGTGGTTTTCATTATTTCAAAACCTTTTTATGCAGAGATTGTTAATTTTAAAGTTTTGATAATCTCATTGGAAATCACTAGATGTACTTCAAATATTAGAAACTTTTGAGATTTATACAAAACAGCGTATTATTTGCGACCGAATTCTTGTCTCGGTCTTGATAAAACGTAATATTTACATAGCTGACGTTTCTGAGGCGTTCACATACCTTTCCCGGTGCTGAATCACTCCACGAACCTTCAAATCCCAACTTCAAAGCTGACCGAAACCGGCCAAAGGTGAAACGGTGGACATTTCGAGACGTGCTCGACCTGGCAGAAACTTGAATCCACTCGGTTAGTTGGCGCTCTTGGGGTGGAATGTTCGAGTTGGTCTTTTTTGTGATTCCACACGGCCAGGCGCATCGCGCAAACTCAAACTCTCCCGAACTGTTCACCTCGCGACGATGAAATACGCGCGCGATGGGTTGGAGGCGGCAGAAACGGCGAGGCGTAGGGGCTGCCTGGTTGAGTGGAGCGGTTGGGCACGTTACGAGCAAAAAAGGAAACAGGGAACTGACGCCGATGAGGTGGAAAAACTGTGAATGTGAAAGAGAATAGGATTGAGAAAAAGAGATTCTCAATACCATTCTCAAACCCACTGCTTTTTTGTACTTCTCAGCGATGGGGTGTTATTGCGATATATCTGATCTTCTATCGTGGACGTCTCCATCCCAGATTTTTTGGTGTTGAAAATAATTGAGTAGACGTGAGAGGAGTTTCGGAGAGTTGATGAAGCCAATGACATAACATGCACCCTTAGAATCTGTATTTAAATTTGGTATCTAAATCAACAGCAATTGAAGCACGCAGCAGCATGGCGCATTTAGGACACAGCAGTGACAACACAACTAACTCGCTTTCTCGATTGGGATGTTACACAACTATTTTTCTTCATTATGGTGTTAGAAACATTTTAAAGAAGAATTACGAAACTTTCAATCAAATAGCTTTCCTTTCGAAAGAATGGAAGATGAAGTTTCTTGATTAAGGCCATTCCCGCATTCTTCCACTACCAACCGAACCAATATTATACTGTTAAGTCATGAAGACCATTAAAGTATCTGCGTGTTCCAAGGCTTTAATCGTCTTTCCTTTTCCAACTATGTAATAATATTGAAAGGCGAATACTCAAGTGCTATTAGAATGTTGGTTTGTAGTATTTTCTTTATAAAGTACTTTGCTTATGAATGATTGCTTCAGTAATGTGGAGATCATTGTTCAAAAATAAAATGGACATCACTGGATCCAGCAATTATAATAAAATAGTCATATATAAACTACCAAACTATCTTTAAATAATACACGTGTGATTAATTAAATTCGATTAAATCAGTTCTATACCAGCGCAATGTAGATAATGTCGAAGTATCAAATAATGCTAGTATTAATTGAACGATGATGAAGAGCCACAATATTTAAGGAATAATTCGAAACGGATAGATAGTTGCATTATAGAGTGCGTTTGAGGATGTTGAAACTCATGCTTAAGGACTGGAAGATCTCATCCATTTGAATGAGGGACTGTTTTAATAAACGTGTATTTGGTCCAAAGCGATTTTTCTTTTCCCAGCTTGTTCCCACTCTCATATATTGCTCTCTTTCTAATATTTCTTCGTAGGGTACAGCCATTTCTCGATTCTCATGTAGTTCATCCCACAACGATGATGCAGAGGCAAATTGCTCACGTTTACCTAATGCAGCCGGGACAATCTAATGTATTTCAAGTTGAGTTACCTCGCATTGAAATATATGGTAGCCAATTTAAGTATCATTGTTTTTAATTAATTGGAAAAGAGTTTATTCAAACATTCCTCAAATGGTGTTTTATTAGAAAGATTGGAAGGTTGGCTCCACCACGAATGTTTCGCATCGGCGAGGCGGGGCGATGTTCTGCTGGGAGGGCCACGGGGCCACGCAATGCAGCCAGAATCCGTGGAAGTGATTGTATTGGAAACGACGGGAGCTCAGAGCACAGTCGAGTGAGCAGCTTTGCTTTACGCGTTTGCTTTAATTCGTGTGGGCTCGCGCGGGCTCCACTGCTTCACAGTAGGCAAAGAGTGTCATTTCACTCGCTTCGCTGTGGTGGATTTTCGACACTAGCGAAATAGCTGCTTCGAAACGGTGTGCTGCTTGGAAGCGAATTCTAAGTATCTGACTGACCTCACTGTTTGGATTCATAATGAAATATTAATTGATTCCGGGGGAAAATGTTTATGTCAATAGTCCCTCAAGTGAGGCCCTTTCTATATTTCGGAGTGGGTGCCTCCCCCTCGCGGATCGTGTCGACCCTCTTGTGGGGATTACTCCCAGGTATCTCCCCCTGCCAACAAGACTCCGCCCCTGACAGGAGATCGCAAAGACCCCGACCTGTGTGGTAGTGTAGTGCATGTAAGTATAAGAGTGTGTATGTGTTTTTTGTGTATGTGTGTGTGAGTAAAAGAAGAGGAGAGACGATGCTGAGGAAGGAAATGTTTCGTTTGGTCCCCGACCCGTTTGTTGGGGTTCTGCCCAGCTAAACAGCTTATCTCTACAATCAACCAACAACGAAACTCGAAATTCACTACCTACTGTCAACGATGATCTCTTGGCAATGGTTTTGCCACCGAGCTTTCACAGCCTGTGATTATTTCTGTGTTCAAATGACAGAACGCGCAGAACAAATTATTTTTCGCAGTATTTTCCCCGCTTTTCTTGGCGTCGAACGAAACCGTATACGCACCTTATGTGGACGGAGACTGCAACGTTTTCTTCCAATTTCTGCGCGAATTGGATATTAGTGTTCTTCTTCCTTCAGGTATTGGGCTCGTGCCCTTTGCGGCTTCACCATTGTTGATGCCTCCATATCTTTCCCGGGCGCCCCAGATTTCTTTTCCCAGGAACTGAATATGGCAGACACATTCTGAAGTCTGGTTGAAGGCATTCGTTGAATGTGATCCCATCATTTTGTTCTGTACTATTTTATCATAGCTTAAGCTGCTCACTGTAATCTTTCGTGAATTTCACTATTGAGCACCTTCTCGGTTCGACGTATCTCAAGTGTATCTCAGAAATCTAATTTCTGCGGCTTAAATTCTCTATTTTGTCTTTTTTTCTTAACGACCCATTTTTCACTGTCAAACAGTCCACTTGTAATAGCTATGACTTTACAGAATGTCATTTGATTATCTAGGACATTAGAAACATAAATTTTTCATCTGTTATGTATGATTAAGGAGGCTCATGGAAGACCGACGTCGAAGCCATAACAAACACTTTATTTTTATCCCTTTTCGGAGCGACTCAGAAGTGTGGTGGCGGCGCCGGGTGCCAGTGTAGTTGCCGGGGGCGCGGCCTTTGACCAGCGACGCGTGGCGACGCAGGTGCGTGGATCGATGGGCGTTCCACAGCCCAAGCGCCTTCCACGGCGGCGCCCCCAACCCACCACGATCCTACCACGCCCCTTCCTTCGCCCGCTCCTCGCTCCAGTGATGTCACATTGATAACAACAACAACGAGAAAATTCTTAAGCGCGGGAAAGTAGAAGGGTCCAAAAGAGTACTTATTAAATCATTGTTTCCAAGTGAAAATAGCTTCCAACGTTTATGGATATTGTGTAAAAGAACATCTCAAAAATGTAATCGACTGGGTAAAAATGACTTGTTATATTAGGTCAGGGCCTAGATTAGGGTATAGAAAAAATAGAAAATAAAAAACGTTGTTTTAAGATTTTAAGGATGCAACATTTCCGAGATATGGACGATGGTGAATGTTGTGAGTGTTGTGAGCGAACTGTAAATTGTGAGTGAATGTGCGCCTGATTTCCCTGTATGCCCTAGACAGCAAACTTCCATGTTCTGCGTTTCAAATCAGTTTGCTGCAAGACCAACGAGAGTGTCCTTGTCCAGCGCATATATGGGGGTCTGTATTGATTATTTAATGTTTCCAAACACGTTAAATGCTAAGTTCATTAGTCCAGTGAATGTATTGAATGTTCTATGCCGAGAGGTGTCGATATTCCTCACCTAGTGGATGATATCTGACACCTACCAGCTCACCTGCTTGAGGGAGATTTCCCTCTCCAAGGTTTTCCCCCAGCGTGGCCGCCCCAGCAGGGACAACGTCTGTTATTTTCAACTGGTCTCTCGACAGGTGTATGTTAGTAAGGGGAGACGATCAGGCAAGAAAGAAAGACATCCCTAAATATATAGATTCTTGTAATTTGTAAAAAAGATCAACGTTCCTTAACAAATTCTATTTAGAGAAGATTTTATATCAGGGTACTCACAGAGAGTAATGTACTTCGTCATAGTCCCACGTATTTTTTGTGAACAAGCGCTACACAATTCTTCACATTAAACCGAAAAACTGGGTGATAGTATGAAATAATAATCAACATATTGGGAAATTTGAATCTATTCCATTGTTACTAATATTAACTCTGAGAGCGATCATTTACCTTCATCGTAAATGTAGACTTTTTATTTGTTTGTTTATTTGCCAAACATAATTGTAATTAACTTCCTGCATTACTGAACAAAGCAAAATTTATACAATAATAAGCTAAAGTACACAAACTTTTGTGTTTGTAGTTGTTTACATGTTAGCTGTTCATTTATTTAAAAACATAATAGATGTGCATATTCGCTAATTCTCTTGGTATGACCTTTATTATATTATTTCAAATATTTTGAGACAGCAATTGTTACTTCAGTTGCAAAAATGAAATTTACTCTATCCATCGCTGAAAGAGAATAAATGATTGAAAAAAGCGATATTCTGTAGGTAGTTCATAAAAATTCTCTAGGTAGGTAAAACACAACCAACCAACATGCCAGTTCTAGAGAATTTATAATGCACTATCGATTTTCTGCGTATTTCAATTTCTTTGTTTAATCACTGATCTGTATGTGGCTATGTAGCTTACAATACAATTGCAATCCGATTTTGGAAATGCATGTATCAATACATAACCAATCATTGGTATCAGGTAAAATCGCAAAATGTGTTCATGGTTGTTAAATGTGGAACCGTCGTGGTCCCACACACGCATCACTGTCGTAGCAGCGCGCCCCATTCGCGCCTCAATAGTCATGGTACTTCAAACCCGCTTTTTGGAGACCGATCATTCTGGCCCATTCAAACTCACTCAGATGCTTTGGCGTCGCCGAGGCATACCAGCATTTGCTTGCCCATTTTCACGACTCTCAACACCGACTGGGTGTGGCATAGCACTGACCTGTCCTCTCACACAAAGGCCAACGTGCACGCCATATCTATGAAACTTTAATCACATCTTATGGCTACACTGTTCTACACTTCCACCGATTTTTAAGTGATTCTGTACATTCCTTCTTGGTATTGAATTTTCACACACACTTGTGTAACACAAACAAAAAGAATGAACGAAATAAGAGCTAGCGTTTATATATTATTTCAAAACAATCTTTTCTTAAACAAACGTGCCTTTAACATCTAGAAAGGAAGAATGTATGGCAAACATTGTTTTAAATACTCGTTATTGCCTTGTTTGCGGTGTATATGCCGCGGATATCTTTTAAGAACAATGCGTAAACCTTGCATGTAAAAGATCCTCAAGCCTAAATGACGCCTCTGAGCTAAATTCAAAATCGCCTGTTTCTCGCCCAAGAAATACCTCCTTCCTCTGCTAGTTGGTGAAAGGAGCGTAGCGAAATTTGCGTGCTCAGACGGAAGAGCGGGCCTGATGGCCCGAGTCTCGCCACGTAAAATAAGGCATTAATTCAATTCAATTCAATTCAATTCAATTGTGGCGGTAACTAGAAACAAAAACTCCAAAGCTGTGTTTTAAGAAAAACGCATTGCAAGTTTTCGATCATAGCATTATACACACTGAATTGAAATTTACTCATTATTTTAGTATATTATCATTATTTTTAAATTTAATTTCACTTAGAACGTAATTAAATTCTCCTTAATTTCAAACACGTGGAGTAAAAAAGCGTTGTAGGCCCTTTTTCTCAAGAACACTTTATACTTATTATTGAAATGGTGTAAATTATAACTATTATATTTAAATTTCGTTTCATTTGTAAACCGCTAATACAAATCATAATGTGGTTTGTTACATATTTGTTTACCTCCTAGTTCATAGCTATTAGATTCAGACTCATTTTTGGATATTTCCAGTGGACACTTATCGAGGAGTACGCTCTTCAGAAAAGAGTTGGTAAAATTGTTTGCTCTCTTCCTTTAAGTACTCACATAAGTCCCGAATATCGGTAACTTTTGCACAATCAAGTAGAATTCGAATGACATATTAAAGTGCAATATTCTGGAAAATTATCTTCTTGTAATGGAATATTGCTCCACCAACCAAACGAATAGAGATACAATCACGAAAATTTGCTTGGATATAGATGAAAATAAGCAGAATTCATTTCTGCATTCTCCGGAACAGGGCCGATAGTCCTCTAAGTCCCTCTTCTAGCCTCGCCATCACCATAATCTAAATTTTCACTTAATATCTTTTATCTATCTACGGTAAAATATAGTCTATTGATTGTATTAAATAGTAGCAGCTTAAGTGGCCAATAATCTCCCAAGTAAAATCGTTTGTGCTGCACAACTGTTTCTATACAATTAGAGACTATAATTTTAACAATGACATTTAATATATTATATATCATTTGGTTTATATAATTGTAAAGAACCTGTAAGAAGTTTTGTACTTCAGCTTCTCGGTCAATGTCCCCGATCTCGATCAGGTTTTCATCCAGTTTCCTTGTTTTGCTTCTGGACATAAATGTAACTTCAAATTAACTTCTTCCCATAGCACGCCACACACTGTTTTTGACGTAAATAAATAAATAAAAATCACCTCACCCTTTCTTCAACTTTGCCCCCACCTTCATCATATCACCTCACCACAGGTCCTGTTTGTTTATGTGCACCCTCACACGTACGCATTTATGAGAGATGTAACCAAAGAGCTTCTTCCCGCTCTTAAGATATTGTTATTATCACTTAAGTTATTTACGCATTCATTGAAGTTATTTTTCATGATATTTCCTTGTAACATTCAATAGTAACTTTGAAAAGAGATCGGATAATTATAAACGCGGGTGACATCATTGAAACCAATTAATATTCGAGAAAGAAAGCGTTACTGCTTCCTTGGAACTATCTCCAAGATTACCAAATGCACTAAAAATTGTAACCTACGTAAGGAATAGTATAATTTTGTTATTTGCGGCCGCAGCAGCAACGGCAGAGAAAAATGGATCAGTTATGAAGAGAAGTAATAATATGAGCAATTTTAGAAGGAGTTGGTGCATTTAAGAGGTTATTTTTCAAAATGACATATCTCTATTTCCGTTGGTTTTCTAGATTTATATATCTATATTTTCTTAATTCGTCTCTCCATCATTCTCACAGGTTTTAGTTAAGAGTAACATACCTTTGTTAAACAGTTTCTGAAAATCAATAAAATCTATTTTGTTCTAAAAGGGTGAATGTAATTTTCCTTCCTGAAATTTCTGTTTGATGGAGGTACTCCATTTTGGAAATAACTCTTCAATTGTTAGGTGGGCTTTATCGCCCAGAGCAACCGAGCTTTAAATGATAGCATAGTCTAATCCCTACGTAGGCTGGAAAGCGTATGTTGTTTTAGGTGATAGACGGTTCTTTCATCCCGGAATACGGCGTAACACTTCATGCCCAATGTATACTAAAGATACTAGAGTTTCTATATTTTAATTAATTAATGTAGTTCATCCAGGAGACAAACTCAGTATTTGTTTAATTGAATCGCCTGCGAAGTGGACGACTAAACATTGAATGATAGACCTAATATTAAATCGAAGTTATATACCATAATAGTTTATTTTTAGACAAGTGTGTTAAATGTGAGAATTGATTTTGATGCATTGTAAAGATTATGAGCTGGTCGAAACTGATACATTAATCCAAACGACTATCAACAAGACGGGCAAAATTCACACGTTATAAGTGATTATCCTCGTATATGAGTATGGTACACAAACGTTATGACATTAACCCTATCGCTAAAGAGTCATTTTAGTAGGTATCGTAACCTCTCCGAAGCAACAATGCGAGGGGCCGTCGGTGCTGCTTCGATCGTGTGGCCGCCGACAGAGGTCAACACGGGACGAGCGAACTGCCGCCGCGGCGGGGCCGCTTATCGCTGCGATCATAGTTTACTGCCCTGTCTGCGAGTGCCCGTCCTTCGTCACTCGATGAGACCATTGCAAGACGTTTAGTGGCGCAAGATAGGGCTTCCTTGGATCGCGAGATGGCCTCGTGGTTTGCCAGGTCACGTCTTGATGACGTCATTACCTCGCGCTCAACAGCGAATCTCTTGAGGTGATCGTATTCGATTTCCAGGGCCGAGATTTTATCATTGGATGAAAACGCTTATTGAGTTTTTATTCTTCATTCTGTATCTTATTTTGACTAGTGCGTTATTTCTGGATTACGTAGATCCTTGTCCTTCCTGTAGGTTTCCTTAAGTTTGAAGATTAAAACAGAATTGAAAGATAATAGTGGATTAGTAACTACGGGAATGTTTGGTTACTTCTTCCACTTTTCCTGTGGAAAAAATTTCCAATTTGCTCTTTGGCTTAAAATATATTTCCTTTGATATGAATGGTTCGGGTGTCAGTCACTAAAACTAACATGGAAACGATTTCGAGTTGAACAATATATTGTATATTTTATATTAAGTTGAAGGGATTTTAAGAGTGTTACATAAACTTTACATCATTTGTTACCTACCTTAAAAATGTATTATAACTGTTCTGGTTTTAAAAATTTCCACGGAAATTAAAATGTTCAGCGCAGAATATTTAGGCTAGAAATGGCTGCAAGTCAGTTTTAAAGGTGAATACTGACCTTCAGAAATTAGTTGTTGACCAATTGTTGCTGACTAGAAAATAAAAGTGAAACTAACATGTTTTATTACCTGTAGATTTCGTTGTTTTTCATCCAATATCCATTACTACATATAGGCCTGCGTTCCTAATGATCATTAACTTTTAAGAACTATGCATTTCATAATGCTATTCTCATAAGACATTTTTAAGTTTATCAAAACATTTTTTTATGAAACATGGATTTTCTACAAATTTTAACGACCGCAGGTGGCAAGAAAACAATTTCAGATGTTTTTTCTGTGGTCGTTAAAATCTAATAATGATTAATTGTTTGTGCACTTCAAACAAATACGGATTTGAATCTCGTTATAAATAGATTACTTTAGCAAAAAATAACTATTCCTATTTCTATCACAACGAAATAATGATTTGTTTTGTTTTCATGCCCTTTTCGTGTTGAACGATATCCCGTATCATGGTACCTACTCTATTTACTTTAACCATTTTTTTTACCTGTGGCATTTAAAAGTCATTTAACGTTCAGTAAAATTACATACTGCCTGCACATGTCTCTGTCGCATGTACTGAAATACTTCGAATGTCTTAGCTTTTAACGTTCTTTGGGGCCTGCAAATTTTTCACGTCAAGATATCATAATACGCTTACTGGGGCCCTTCGCCATATAAAAAGTGAAGAGCGGGAAAGCGCAGTTTGGTATCGATTCGGGACGCCTGCTAGTGCCGTTCACAACCTTCATTCTGTTAAGCCATTTCATCGCGGAAAGGTCGCTGCTTTGTGTACTTGGCCGGAAACAGCTATTACTCAACCTGGTCAAAGAATGAATAATGTGTCTAAAAATAAACTATTATCGTATATAACTTCGATTTGAACATTAGGTCTATCATTCATTGGTTAGACGTCCACTTCGTAGGCGATCCAATAGAGCAAATACTGAATTAGTCTCCTGGCTTTACAACATTAATTAATTAAAATATAGAAACTCTAGTATCTTTAGTCTACATTGGGCATGAAGTGTTACGCCGTATTCCGGGATGAAAGCACCTTCTGCCACATAAAACAACATACGCTTTCCAGCCTACGTAGGGACTAGACTATGCTGTCATTTAAAGCTCGGTTGCTCTGGGCGATAGAACCCACCAAACAATTGAAGAGTTATTTCCAAAATGGAGTACCTCCATCAAACAGAAAAAAATCTGGAAGGGAATATACATTCAGCCTTGTAGTAGAAAATAAGTTTCAACGATTTTCATGGCCTGGTTTTCAAGCAGAGAACCGATTGTGCAGAAAGCGAAGATTTCAAATGATTCAGGAATCCTATCAAGCGTCTTTACCAAACCGTTCAGGTGTAAATTCAGAAAAACTTGAAATATTTTAAATGCAACAACGAATACGTTCATTTATGAAAAGTTCGTACTCTCTGGGTGCGTACAGTGTTTGCTTAACAGTATTTGTAGTTAATATTTGTAGAGACAAGGGATAAACAACCGTGCCGGAGGCGGGACCCGAAACCGCGAACCTTGGGAGCGAAGTGCTCGCGCGATTCCATCAACCATTACTTACTACTGTCGCGACATCTAGCGGCAAGACCGAGAAAGACGCGAAATACAGTGACATAATGCCAATGTGAAGACGGGGCTCAGGTGCACAGTTAAATCGCACTATATACATGTTTCTATGAACAATATGTGATTCGCATGTGTTCTGTATATAATGAAATTGCAAATAAACAAATATAAGTATAAATTATTAAAAAAGACAAATACCCTGGGAGCAGTCTAGGAGATTGCAAGCAGTTTGAGACCTATCGATTTTTCTCGATCTTGTGTAGAATAAAATGTAAACGAATTCATCCAGCTATGACTACTACTCAGAAGATGTCAATAAAGGATTACAGATTCAAACCAATTTCGGGGACAAGGATTATCGCGTGAAAATCGCGGGGCTATCGGAAAAGCCCTGACTCAGAGATTGAACTACAAATCGCAATCTCTCTATTATTCTATGTCACCATTCCGGTCACCTTGTTACACGCAATTACGCTCGGAGAATATATTCCGCAGGCGGTAATAAATTCAAATTGTGACCATGTTATTGAGAAACAATGCATTTTAATAATTATATTTGTTCAAAGAACTGGTTGCCCCGACCTGAATTCAAATTAGATGGCCCGAGTTCGAATCCCAGTCGGGGCAACCAATTTTTTGAACAAATGTAATTTCAATTTTTTATTCGAGGAATCATTGGGAACATTGTTATTATTAATTATTACTTTGAATTATAACGCACCTTGGCGATGCACAGAGATACAATTTGCAACACAAAATTTGCAGGTCCCACCGAGATTTGAACTCGGATCGCTGGATTCAGAGTCCAGAGTGCTAACCATTACACCATGGAACCGCTGCAAGATTTCGCTAAAATTGGTAATTTTCCCTCCCAAAATAAGATTTCAAAAACGTGCAAATTCACAATACTAACTATTAAAAACTGCAAATCCGAAGTGCAAATGGATTGATTATGAGTTATTTGATATTTTGAAACTCCTTATGTTTCACATTTGCATTGTATTTCCAAGTTAGGTGAAGTTCTCCTCCATTACTACCCTCGTTTCTCTACTAAACTCACCTACTTTATTAGTTCGATTTGAAACAAGACATGCATGAGTAATGTGGAGAGTCCTATTTTATTTTTTCAAAACTGCAAGTCCCACCGAGATTTGAACTCGGATCGCTGGATTCAGAGTCCAGAGTGCTAACCATTACACCATGGAACCACTGTATGGGAATATCCTACTAAATTTGAAAATTTCCTTTATTTACAAAATGAGATTTCTGAAACAATCAAATTCGTATTTAGTAATTTATAGTATGAACAGGCATTTTAAGTTCTAAAGGTGAATAGATATTTTAGGAAATATAAAAATAGTTCATTGACATGTGTAAGTCGTGAAGTGTGTGCGTAAATTTGGAGTGTCTGTGCCACCAGAGTAAAATAGGTACATGCCTAATAAGTAAAATCCGAAGTCTGACTGGACTGCACATGCAATTGATCTCTTCTTTTCTAAGCCCGGTGTTAACATTTGCACCATATTTCCGAGTAGCTCTACCCTGATTTCGGCACCAAACTCTTTGTTTCTAGTATTTATTCGCTTTCACATTTCGATTTGAAATAAGACACATCTCAGCAAAGTGGGGATGTGTATCTTACATTTTCAAAATCGCAGGTCCCACCGAGATTTGAACTCGGATCGCTGGATTCAGAGTCCAGAGTGCTAACCATTACACCATGGAACCGCTACAAAAGTGGGTCCTACTAAAATTCTCATGTTGCTCAGTTTTCAAAAGAAGATTTCCAAAATTAATAAATCCACAAGAATAGCTGACGTCCCATTACGTCAATTTAGAAAGTCGACATAAGGGACCGTCCATAAATTAAGTAACGTAAATTTGGAGTATTTTGATTACGACCTCTGCCCTCTGTGACGCACTCGTAACGCTCCTTTCCACCTCCTTATATATTTATGTAACGCCTGCGACAACACCCCACCCCCTTGTAAATTCAAGATATGAAAATATGTTTTAGCACAATAAAAAATGTATTCATTTTTTATGTGTTGTGTATTAAAATGTATGATAATTATAGTCGGAATTAGTTGTCGACGCTGACTGCTCGTAACAATAAGATTGAAGGCAAGTTTTGACAGAAATAAGGACGCTTAGGCGAGAAAATTGCTTGTCACAAGCCATGCACACGCCACCGTTGTGGATGGCGCATGGGCAAGAGTCAACTGCGCCAATTTAATTGTATTCTTGAAAATGCTACAGATCAATCACACGCATGTAGTAATAATTCCTCAACACATATTTCAGAAAGCCAGTAATTTTCAGTTGTGTTTTTAAGCAATTCGCATGCAGTGAAATATGTTGCCATTATACGGGTGATAATGGAAGGCAAACCATTTTAATTAGACACACGAATTAAGATTTTTAAAGAAATAATTTCTAGAAAATTTCAGTTCACCACTCTGAAGTTGGCAGAACTATAAAACCTTATAAGACGTGGTATTTTTATTTAAAATTACTGAAAATTAACACCTAATTTTTTTTCAAACATAAAATTTCAAGTAATATTTTTTTATCTTTTGAAAATTCAGTCAGCACTTCCAGAAAAAAATATTAACTCAGTCGCAGACATTCAACACATGGTGCCCAAATGTGCGGTAATATATGAGCCATTTTATGAAGAGGCATCTGAGCGAGTTCTTTTCCAAGAAAAGTAATACTTTAGTACGAAATTCTGGACATTACTTTTTTATAGGTGAAAAATTATTGCTTCTTCAAGTCGACACTTTTATCCCAAAGCTCTTTTCTGGAAAGCGTGAGTAATGGTCGCTTTATATCATCGTAAATATATTTATTCGTTTTACGACGGGAAAATTATTTACCGGACGTCTGGAACCAAAACTTTTGCGATTGAGACAAATGCGTCCGGTGCTAGAGGTGATTGGTGAGCTTACAGTGTGGGTCAATGACGCTGTGACCTAGGAGTAATCAGTTTTGCTTTAGGGAGTGGCTGACATTTTTCCAAAATGATATGTCTTAGTGAAAGCAATTGGTATTCAGGTCAATTTTTAAATGGCTATTAATTTTACTATTATTAATTATTAGTTGGAAAAAGGCTATTCATTATTAATATCAATTAAAAAAATTAAAATAAGAATGAGAAAATAATAATATTTCGTTCCTTTTCTAATATTTTTCACAATTAAGTCTCTTATCATATTCTTCAAAAATTGTGTGTACTTTTTGAGTAAAAAAATGATTTTTTTTTAAATGGCAAAGAAGCGTTACTAACTTAACCCTTACTATGTTCGATAGTACGTGCGAATTGACGAAAAAGAGCCCAGTGAACTTGCATAAAGGTATACCGTCTTAAGAGGTGGCAGGTTCGCTGGGAGTGGCAAACGGGTGAAGGGAGGGGAGGTTGAGGCTCGTTACGACTGTTACGAGGACTTAGGGACGTAAGGTAACTGGTGGTTGTGGTGACTGCCAGTTGGACCGGCGGAGAGTGCGCAGCGATCAGGGTTTGGGCTACCAACGATGGCCCCATGGCGGCTACCAGCGGCAGTGCGAGTACCGTCTCTGTCCATTCCAGGCCGAATCCAGAAAATATTTTCAGATTTACAACTATCGCAAAGCGGGTAGGTAGTACAGTTGTATTGTATTTAGACGTTATAGGTCTCGTAAAAGGGCTATTGGCCTCGGCGCCGTCAGATCGTGGGGTTCCTAGTCGTACACCCAACCTGGATAACGCGATGTCTGAAATTCGCTTAACCTTCGTGGCTTCACGTACCTAACGAATTCGGCCAGCAACGCCGATTTTGTGACTGTGGCTTCCGACCACCTCAGCATTTGCCTAGATGACCGAGGGAAACCATGAAAAGCCCGTCAAGGGGATTGAACCCTGACCTCCCGAACGTGACGTCAGCGTCAGCCCTGAGCCACTTCATTCGGGAGGTACAAAAACGCTTTTCTGGGCTCAAAAATATTTTTTTATAATTTATATTTGAAAATTCAATGTACATTTATATCTATATATGTGAACATTTCACGTCCACCAACTATGGACGACCTCCATAACTTCTAAACGAGCCACAATATCGAAATTCAGTGTTCGCTGAACAGTGCGGAATCATGGGGCAAGTAATATGACGTAGAGAAATTGTCTATAATAGTTTTAGTTTTCCAGAAATTTAATCATCTTTGATTTTTAAACGGAACTATACATTTTGCTCACCAGCCATGGGTAGAGCATTAAAAGAGGTATACAATGATGTATCATGTGTTAGTATTTTGATAGTAATTTCAGTGTAAAATTAGACATTACGACAAGTGATTTTGAATTAAACGCACAATATTTTCTTCAGCAGCCCTTTGAACACTCTACGTTCGGAAAGGTGGCTTTGTGGCGTTGAGACTGCTACAGGAAATATTGTCTGTTTAATTCAAAATCACTTGTCAGAATGTCTAATTTTGTATCATAAAGTGATAAAGGTTGTGAGTTGGGTGAAAACTGCTTGGTTCTACACACCCATCTCAAGTTACGTAATATAGTTCTGTTGTGCCTACAGATTTTTCCCCGCTGTAGTATTTCTCATAAATCAAAATAGGTGATAGTAAACGAGCAAAGTTAGAAAACATCACTGTAATATAACAGCTCCATGAATGATAATTTCTGCCAGTGAATTGGTAAGATTAACAAAATTTGATAGGCTGTAGTATAATAGTAATAACATTTTCTGCAATGGGATATCTGATTTAAGATCTACTGAGATCTGTAATTCCCTCTTTTAGAGAGTTTACTTTCTCTGTAGTTAGCCTGCAGAAATTTATGGAGAAGCGGGGAAGAAAACCTGATCGCTTCATTTTTCTGGCAATTTGGTAAAATATCTACTTTTATACTCATTCGACCGGTAAAGAAGGGACATGAGTAAAGATGCACTTGGCAACCAAATGCGAGTCCAAAATTTTCTGAATATCAAGGAAGCAAATTATCGTGCAACTCTTCATAATTGCTCGGGAAAGTATACTTGCTTGGCAAGTATCCGTTATCTGTTTTTGGTTATCATTGTCCAGTTAGGGTTATGGATAAAGGTAAAAGACTGGGGTCTCATCGATGTTTCTTTTTGGACAATATTGTACATTGGTACGCATCGCCTTAAAGAAGACAGATTGACGAACAGGTCCTTCCATCCACAGTTTGATACGACGAGTTATATACTAATATAAATTAGCAACAAATTCTGAACTTCACCTGAGTCCCTTTCCTCAGACATAATTTAAGTTGACACTGTGCATCCATCACGTCAAAAATCTCTACTCTACTTTGCAAAGTGATCGAGGGGGAATGATTTAAAGAGATTTTGCATAAAGAGCTTTCAGCTGGAGAGGAAAAATAAAGTACGGAAGGGGAGCACTTTTAGCTTTTTCGGGACTTTTTAATCGCTGAAAGTACATCAAGGGCGGCGCTCTCAGCGTGGGAAGCTCACCAAACGCCCCCAGACTGCTTATGAACTTCCAATTTAAACACGTGTGCGAGGCCGCCAGTCTTTGTTTCATTAAACAGACCACAACACAGCGCGGTAGATCGCGACTGCCGTAGCTTGAACTGAGGAAATTTCCTTCATGAGAATTGTGCAGAACGTTCAATTGCTATATCATCATTTACTGCTTCAAGATTGCTTAAAATAAGTAGTCGCATAAGTTCGTAATTGATTGATTCCACTTAAAAATGCAGAAGCATACTCCGTAAGTGATGGAAAACCTGAGGAGTTATTGGCATGTACATATTCTTGGTAGTAATGTTTGTACGGATGTAAAATATACAATCTATACGTAAGGTTCTAGACAAAACCTCTTTTCATAATTGTATGTTTCAAATATGGGGTACGCAGTAGATTCGCGTATATACGATAATATCTAAGTACCGTATTTATGAACCTTCCCTGAGCTTGTTTCCTTCCTAAAAAAGGCACCACCTAATTGCATCCCAGATATTAACGTTCTTTGGATCCCAGTTTGGGTTTTCCTCACGAGGGAGAACTAGCAAAAGGAAGTTCTCATCGAAGGGCAGTGCTTCAAACACTGTCCTTCATTTTAGTTACGAAGTACAGCTGAGCACAAAAGAAAAATAACTAGGTTATTTTGTGTTACTCTCCTTTTGTAACAGATAAAGTAGGCAAACATTGCTATTTTAGAAATGAATTAAGTATTCTTATTTTATATAATTTCATTTATGCGTACGTATGTATTTCTAGGTTTACATGTGTTCGAAAATTCTCTGTCGACTGATTCAAAACATTTTTTTGCTTTCTTAAACACGAATTAAACTAAACAGTTTCCTCTTCACTGGACACCTTTTCTAAAATACTTTGATATTGCACCAAATTTTTGTCACATTACTGCGTTATTATTAGATTGGAAAAGGTTTCCAACTATTTTGGATAATCAAAATATGTAAATATGTATGACAGTGTAGGTAAATATAATTAAACGAGACTGTTAAATTTTACACATTTCGTGGACAAACACACCCACGTCTTCTTCTAATATGTAGGACTTTTAATTTCTTAAAACTAGTGTCATGAATATGAAATTAAATATGAATTTGACAATCATATGTTTGAGCGAAAGGCCATAACGGGAAAAAAGGTACAATTGAGCCAACTGAAGTAACTTGCGCGCCAGTTCAATCCAGTTCACTTAAACATCAGTCTCGGTATTAAACTCAACGAAAATGATTGTAAATATATTTTTGTGTATATAGGTTTCACTTGAAATTATTTCTATATGATCGAAAATATCTTACGCCAATAAAAATCTTATACCTGGATTGTTTCTTGTTGAGTTGATAATAAACAACTGTTGTCTAGGTATCTCATAGTTTATTGATTTTAACGCTTTGGGAACGCAAAATACTTATCAGCGAACCGGAGCTGATATAGGTAATAAACAATTTAAAATAAAATTGTAAATTCGAAAGTAAAGTCACGTAAAATTGAAGTAAAATGTTCGGAACTGCGCAGGTAAATTTAATTTCACCTGACAAGCTGCTATTGAAGGGGGGGAGGGGGGAGGGGGCGGAGAAACACAAGAAACTAATCTTTCGTTGGAGATACGTGAAGGATGAGAGAAGTGTCTGAATTGGGCTCACTTTAACAGCGAGAGGATAATTCACGAATTTGTTGATTAACACAAAGAACATTTTGATTATGGAGAACACTGCTTATGCAGGTTATGTTGTCTAAGTAAATTTGAGATTATTGACAAGCATCTTAGAGCTGTATTCCTATCATTTAAAAAATACGTAAAAATTACAGTATGGTCAGTAGCAACAATGTTGTTGGAGACGGTGGCAATAGATATAGCCGAGTTGTGGCAGCGACGTCAGTCTTGTTGGTGTGCGTCGCGCGTTGATGTGGACGTATGCAGTTGGCGGTGGGGGCGTCGGGGGGCGTCGGGGGACGTCGGGGGGCGTCGGGGGGCGTCGGGGGCGTCGGGGGGCGTCGGGGGGCGTCGGGGGCGTCGGGGGGCGTCGGGGGGCGTCGGGGGGCGTCGGGGGGCGTCGGGGGGCGTCGGGGGGCGTCGGGGGGCGTCGGGGGGCGTCGGGGGGCGTCGGGGGGCGTCGGGGGGCGTCGGGGGGCGTCGGGGGGCGTCGGGGGGCGTCGGGGGGCGTCGGGGGGCGTCGGGGGGCGTCGGGGGGCGTCGGGGGGCGTCGGGGGGCGTCGGGGGGCGTCGGGGGGCGTCGGGGGGCGTCGGGGGGCGTCGGGGGGCGTCGGGGGGCGTCGGGGGGCGTCGGGGGGCGTCGGGGGGCGTCGGGGGGCGTCGGGGGGCGTCGGGGGGCGTCGGGGGGCGTCGGGGGGCGTCGGGGGGCGTCGGGGGGCGTCGGGGGGCGTCGGGGGGCGTCGGGGGGCGTCGGGGGGCGTCGGGGGGCGTCGGGGGGCGTCGGGGGGCGTCGGGGGGCGTCGGGGGGCGTCGGGGGGCGTCGGGGGGCGTCGGGGGGCGTCGGGGGGCGTCGGGGGGCGTCGGGGGGCGTCGGGGGGCGTCGGGGGGCGTCGGGGGGCGTCGGGGGGCGTCGGGGGGCGTCGGGGGCGTCGGGGGGCGTCGGGGGGCGTCGGGGGGCGTCGGGGGGCGTCGGGGGGCGTCGGGGGGGCGTCGGGGGGCGGCGGGGGGCGGCGGGGGCGGCGGGGGCGGCGGGGGTACCGGGGGGGGGGGGCGAGGCGACTGAGGCGGCAGTGGCTGCCCGCTGCGGTCACGGGACGGAATCTAATTCGGCGCGCCCTCCCGCCCTGACGCGACCCGCCGCGCCGCGGAGGCCGCTAAATATAAGCGCTGGCTGGCGCCCAAGCGCGCGGCCACGCCCCCTGGCGTCGCGGCGCTCCCAGCCCGCCCGGCGCCGCCCCGGCCTCCCCCCCCCCCCCCAAGCCACAGTCGCTGTCGCCGTGCACGTATTGCGCTTGCAGGCTGCTGTCAAGAACTACTCGTATGCGAGGCTGGCTGCGATGGTGGCTCGGTAACAATAATCTGGTGTTTGCTTTATTCACTAGCTAAATGTGACGTCGCTCACATTTAGAGCCGTTTTAATAATATTATCATACGTTGAAATTTTCTGCTGTGCAAGCTCCCTATAAAAAGAAACTTTAAACATGCATTTGTCGTGTTCTTACACCTTTGAGAGTAGCACGAAAAAAAACAACAGCACTATATTAAGAACTAAAATTAAATAATAAACTAGTGGCACTACAAAATGGCAGAGACTTTCTCGTAGTAAAGTTTTCTAATTTCCTTGGTGTGGGCTAACTTTTCGGTCTTGCCCCATCCTCTTGCCAGCTGCCATCTATCGTCGCTAAAAATACAAGTTTCCTCAATTTTTCGATTTCCTAATGGTAGATTCGAAATACTACTTTTAAAATATTAAATAAGATTAAAACCTCGTCCTGTATGGATATATTACTCTGTTCTTTTGTGTTTTTAAGTTCTTTTGGGCTACGGCTCCTACCCACTCCAGAACACGTGTTCGAGAACTTTATTAATACGTTAACTCGAACCCGCGATTCTTCCAATATCGCCAGTCCAATATCGCTACGGCACTACTGCCTTAGCGATCTTGACCATCCGGACGACCGTGAATGTTAATATCTCGAATTTGGCTGAAATGTATTTCATCTTATTACTGCCACAAGCTCATCGTAAATATTGATGTCACTACCATAGAATCTATGGACAACTATAAACAAATGCATTGCTTCTTACTTCCTGCAAACTTCCACAACAAAATTTGACCTTCAATTGCTCAAATCCTAATTGCATTATCGGAATGAATTAACATGAATTTGGTAGAAAAAAATAATGGGCTTTCAGAAACATTTCATTTACTTTTTTAGATTTTTTCGTCGTTTACGGATAGCAGATGCAAGGAACCGAATAAGTCCACACTTACATTCTGCATTGAAGGGTAGAAAAGATAGATACAAGTTCATAATATGAAATTAAAGCTATCCTAAGGTATGGTCGATAAAATACTGTATTTTGCAGGGAAAATCCCATCGAAATCAGTTCAGTCATTTAGCACGGTCACAATGACAGACGAATGGACGGACAAAAACCGTAACAGTTGTATTTTTATATCATTTAAATAAACATACGAACAATAAAAAGCCAGTTGTTTTGAAACCACAGACTTATTTATATGGTTGTACCTAAATATTCCAACGCTTTTTAATATTTCGATAGCTAATAACTTTTAAGCTCAATTCATTTGGTGCCAACATTTTCACGATCGTCTGAATATTTGCAACTATTGCTAACAGCCCATACTTCGGTCATTATCCATAGAATTATACGTCTGGAACAGAAGCCAACTTTGCGTCGCATAATAGCCAAATTTCAATTTACAGTGTTTACTGCGCCAAATCTATTTATTAACGGAATACGAATTGTGGAACGTTTTACATTTGGTTTCTATTGGTAGTTATAAAGATTTTAAAAAAGCAGACAATTCTTTATCTGGTCAAAATATTTTCAAGTTCTTCAATGTTTTTACAGTTTGCCATTCAAAACAGCAAAGGACGATCGGAAATGATCATGAAATGCATCAAATGACCATGAAATGATGCACCTGTACGTGGAGCAATGATTGCACCTTCTTTGCCGTGATTCTCCTCCAGGTCAAGACCAGAGTTTTATGTCCCAGTTTGCTGTCGTGACCCAATTAAATACGTTATTAACACTAAAAATTTCATGTAGTTGACCTCCCTTGAACTTCCATCGTGTGTCCTAGAACACGTGATTAATGCTTAATGTCTCCGATAGCACAGAGATGTTCGCTCCCGTGTTTCAGGAATTTAACGTATAATATTTCAGAGGAAAATACCTCTTTAACTTGTCGAGCGGGTTTTTAATTAATAAACGAGTCATAAATAACGAATCAAAGCGACTACATCAAAAGCAAAACCTGGAAAGCCGAAAATTAATTATGGGGTAAATATTAAAAAATAGACATTAAAAAGCTTCATCAAGATCAGAGGAGGGGGGTTTCGCGCTCCCTCAACGGGGCGAAGGCGCAACGAAGTATTATCGTCTCCCAACATATCCTCTAACCTTCCTATTTAGAAGTCGAGTCTGTGGAGATTGGGATACTATTTTAGATTTTTTGTTGCTCGTTGCGTATTTCCATACAATCCGTCAATCTGTCAAGCTTTATTTTACGTGGAGAGGCTCAGGCCAACAGACCAGTTCTTTCGCCTGACCGTGCAAATTTCGCTATGATCCTTTCGCCATCTAATAGAGAGAGAAGGCATTGCTCGGGCGATGAAATAGACGTTTTGAATTCAACACAGAAACGTTTTTAGGCGTGAGTACCATTTACACGCAGTAAATCTAGAAGTAACTGGGTTTGTTTCCCCATCGGAGGAAAGATGGATTTTTCGCTCTTGAAAATCCACGGCTTCTATCAGGTGTGAACCTGTGAACTTGGATATAAATGTCCGATACGCTAACCGTTAAAGTACCGAACACGCCCCTATCCATGGATATTCCAAAACCAATTGTTGGAAACTTAATTAAAAATTATCTTTAGCTAAAAGTCACATTTCTCAAGATATCGCTTTTTGGCATTAAATTCGATTAACTTAACTAGAAAATTCTTTAGTAGAATAGTAATAGTTCTGTAATAAATAGTTTAGTAAATAGTTCTTTAGGAAAACACCACTAACAAATTTATCTTTCTGAGAGTTCTTTATAAATACACATTAAACAAAATAAAGTGGAAATGGGAAATTGACGCGAATGAAAATTGACATAGTTGCTATAATTTGTAGACTAAGAAAATAATTAAAAATTTGCAATACTTCATTCCTGAAGGCATGGTAAGAAGAACCTTATTATCTCCTCCAGCAGAAAATTTTATTTTGGATTCATTTTCATTTTGCCTTGAAAGAGCTACTCCAAAAGAAACATGAAAACAACTAATAACTTTAATAACTTTATTCTGATGCTTTTTAACTTAATCTGTAATTTCTTGCTTGCGTTTAATTTCACTAATTATTCGTAAACTTTCAAAATTTGAATTAATTACAGTTAATATTAAAATATGAACGCTTGTTAACCACAAACATTACCAAGGAAAAACAATATTTGAATAAACCTTTTTAAAAGTCATTTCCTTCTATCAAACCAGCGCTACATTACAGAGCACTCGACAACTTTCAAAAATGATATTCCTTTAAGGAAAAATCAATGCCACTAAATAACAATATTTTTTTACAAAGTTCCGTTTAATTTGAGTTCCTTATTTTCCTTTGCCTGGCCTTGCTACTGACAGAATGTAAATTGTTTATGTTTCGTATGATTTAACAATGATTAACAATGTGGATTCAAATATCCTGACGAGAACTCGTGTCCCACTTAACATTTATAAAATATTGATTGTAAAATCTTTATTTGAGATCATACGTATGTTACTTCAACTCGGAAAAAACTTTCTTCACAATCTTTCCTTAAAGAAATACATTTTAACGTGGAAATATAGATTATGAGAGTAATTTACGTTTTATCAATATTAATCATTCAAATTTCAAAAATGAAATTACAATATGCAAAATATCTCAATGGTAATCCAATTTATAGAACTGAATGGAAATGGATACAATGTTTCAGCAGTCGAAATTGCGGGTGCGTAGGCCATTCACTTTCAAACAAGGCGTTCAAAAGGTCAAGGAAGCCAAGTCTTCCCTCAGTCAGAGCAACGACATTTTATTTTAGTCCGTTCCCTTTCAAAAGTTAACGTCCCTTTTCAATAACATCTTTTTGAAACAGGACGACAACCTTCGCGACGAACGATAACCTCCACATAAAACATCACCGTGATGAAATCTCTCGAGCCCATTCAACTCCTCCAGAAAGGATGCAAAAACATTTCGCTAGGAAACGACGCTCATAAACAAAACTGAAAGAAGAAAAAAAAAGAAAAAAAAGTAGGAGCAGGAAACATTCTAATTAAATTGAAGAATGAAACGCGTACACCGACCCTCTGCCGCGAAAGAGACTGCCATTTTCAAAACTCTCTTTGAAAACTTCCGACGCGGAATGTTGAGCGTGGGCCGTAGCACCGTTCAGAAGGTTCGTGGAACTGAGTTCCTGAAAGCAAGGGCCGACCATTTGCCGTTGATATTAAGATAATGTATTCAGCGAGTTTGTTGGATGATACATTCAGAAACGTTTTGCAAAATCATTCCTGCAAAATGAACAAAAAATTGTAGACAAACATTACCCAATATAATCCTAGATGGATTAATAATCGATGTAATGGAACCTGTGGTATTATTACACTGTGAGCAGATGTGTTGGATAAATTATTCAGAATTTAAAACGTCATATAAATTATGTTAAGAATTTGTGTGATTTTCTCATACAATTCAAAACATTTTCAAAGCATCTAAGTTGATCATGTTAAGGGAAAAAGGTGAATAGACGACAAAGAAAAAAGAAATTCAGGATTTTACCAGATAACATTACGTTGACATTAAACATACTATAAAATTTTTTATCCGGTTAAAACTAAAATGAGAATTGTAATGAAATTCAGTTCTTCGTACATCGTATATGTTTATGCCATCTCTCCATAACTTACACTGACACAGAAATTATATAATATAATGAACCACGACATTTGTGTTTCTTTTCACTTTTACGAAGCACAAAAAAATTTATTTCTACAGTTACCGAGTAATTAGTAGATTTTTACTTTGTACATTGTGATGTAATCTTATTCCCTCCGCGAAAAATTTGTGGGAAATTAAAAACGCAGGGTAGAGTAAACATGCTTCATTTCTTTCTGCCAAACAGTTCTACCACCGGAGAGAATTAAATTTCGTAAAAAGCAACGCGAAATTGCGAAAGTCGAAGCAAAACGAAACGCCGCCGCGGCGCGGAAAGGGTCTGAGAGCAAAGCCTGCTTTGAGAGGCGTCGGCGCAGGCGCAGGCGGTCGCTGTGAGAGGGGGGGGGGGGCGTTGGCCCTTCAGAGGGCGAGAGGGCGACGGCCTCGCCTGCGTAGTAGTGATACCACATCGATAACAAAACATTGTTATTACCAAACATCGACGTTCAAAATTAAAACATTGATGCTAATAATACATCGACCAAAAACCATCGAAGTTTTTAAACATCGATACTTAAAAGCTGGCTTAGTAATCTTTAACATTAATTTCGTCCGCAACAAAATTTAATTTGATAGTGGCCGTGCATATACATTTATAATTAAAATTTAAAGTCGATGTGGCTAGCTGAGGTGGCTAAGAGAAGATACCGACTTGTGGTTCGGTCCGAAGGGTTGCGGGTTCGAGTCCCGTCTGCGGTGTGGTGGTTTGTCCCTTGTCTCACTTGTGTGTGTTGTCACGGAGGGCCTCGCGTTCTGCTGACCCCAGAGCAGAGGAGCGCGCAAGTGTGTTGGTGTCTGGTGTATGGTCGAATATGCGTCCCATCGGGATGTAAGAGTAACCGGCCCGATAAAAGCCCTAGAAAAAAAAAATTAAACTGAAAGCAAAAAGAGTCTCTCCATGTCGATGATGGAGATCATTGGAATGTCTACATATTTATATTACCAATATTCTAAAAGTATAACTTATAAATCACAACTTGAAAGAAAACTAAATAAATATATAATTTTATAACTTAATGTTATCATTGCAATTTTATAATTATAAAAGGTAACATTTCAAGAGTTCTTATTATTAATTTGCAATTCCTTTTATCCAGATCAAAATGCGGTGAGGGTAAAGGCAACCGAAATGCAGCTCATCCAAATATCTAGTTCCATCAGTTGATCTGAAACCTGATTTTCGCACTGCAGCTGGGATAGGAGACTGCTGTCATTAGTCAGGGTTAACCTTTGCCTCGGGATAAACGCTCCCTCGCGGCCTCCACCTTCCGATTTTGCCTGCCCAACGGCCGAAGGTGACTGTATAAAACATAACATTTTTTTATTATAACATCTTCTCTATTTACACATATCATGTTCTAGTTGTCAAAATTACTTTAAATTGTTGCTGCATGCGTTTTCGATAATGCACTATCTGCTGGTAGTCTCATGAAAATCCGAGTGAATCCGAGTGTCCGACATCGTGAGTCTTGATTGCTTATCAGATTGAGGAAGCCTAAAAGAAACCGGCGCATATGCTTGATATTCAATGAATCTGATTCTGTCTTGAAGTAGCGTGATTACGGCATATAAAGTACAAATTAAAGTTTTTTATTAATATTAAATTACAATTTTGAAACGATAAGTACGAATTACAATTTGGAATTGGCTGATACAGTTATTAGAATATCTTACAGCGAAAGGCAAAAGCTGCCCCGAGAGCAGCGTTAAAGCCGCCATTTTTTGGCTTATCCGAAGGTTAGTTTGCTTTGATGTCGGAGTTCGCATGCATGTCGCGTTTTACTGCCATGTGTAAGTGGCTGGAACTTAGTAACCAAATCGGCTTTTGTGTTGCGCTACGCCCTCAGAATATCCGAGGGCAGTGCTTGTCTTTGTCCTACAGTGAGGACATGTCGAGCTAATTGTTTAAGAGCCGTCGGAGCTTCGTTGAACGATAGCCGTCTCAAGCATTGAGTGAATGCCTCGATATCAAGTTCCTTCCTCAGTACTTTTTCAACCGGTTCCCGAAACGGAGGGCGCGCTATGAGCCGTAGAACTTAATTCTGTACTAGCTCAAGTGTATCCTCGTACATCTGTGCAGTAGTCCACCATGTCGCCGCAGAGTAGGTGCCCACAGGTTTTATAGAGTGCCAAGCGCAGTTCCAAGGGGAGTGTAGGTTCTAATGTGGCGGGCGCAGTTCCAAGGGGAGTGTTCTAACGTCGAGGGCGCCGCGCCGCGGGCGCTCGATAAGACGTCTGGCGCGGCCACGTGGCGCGTCCGTCATGGCGACGCTCAGCTGTGCTCTCAAGCGGGCGCACACCGACTGCATCCCTCAGTGATCTTTTTATAAAGCCTACCTCCTCAACCTACCTTCCTCCCTAAAAAGTATAGCCCGATTGTATCCCCTTCTGTTTTCCTCCTCAATATGAGGGTTAATTTCTAAGTTTCCCGGGGTCTGCGTAGAATCACATTGTAGAGTATAATTTTTCCTCTTCTGTCTGTTTATAAAAACGATTGCATTCTCTTTTAAAGCACAGCTATCGTTGAAAACCACCTCTTAAAATTTAGTGGAAACAAAACCTGAAATTACCTCCTCTGAGCATCTTCGTACCTCGCTGATTAAGATATTACTCTATTATGAATATTGTGCCTGCTTACCAGTGTTCCAGGTTTTCTCTGGACTGGTGCGAGAACATATATATGCGCTACTTATGAATGCCTAACATAACTAAAATGTTTACTCCTTCCGAAACACCGAAACGGTATGAAGTCCGGCTGTGCCTTCTCAGGTAACAAAAGTGAAAGGGGATTAGCTGAAAGCGAGAGGGCGGAAAAACTGCCCGCGGGTGCAGTCGGACGATTCCCTCTCAAGCGAGGATCGAGCCATCTCGAAGGATCGAGGGACCCGCCTATTATGACTCATCGTCCCGTTGTCTTGGTGACGTCACACCCACTGCCCCAGTAACATCATCCGCAGCTTGTGCAGGGGGCCTAGGGTTCGGATCCCGATTGTCGGTCGAATTCATGCCGCTGTCTGGTGGAGAGTTCTAGCGGCCGACTGCTCTCGATCGGTAGTTTTCCGTGGATTCTCCGAACAATACCAGATGAATGCCAGAGCAGCACCCCAACAAACGGGCACAGACAGCACCCGATCTTTTCTCCTCATCTTTGACCGCTGCTTTCCCTTTGACACACATACACACGCACACACGTACAAAACTACTACTATACATGCCCAAAGACCAGTCGATTGATTCATTGACCACCGTTAAGGTCATTAGTTCCGTAAGTGTTGCGCATGTTTTACTACGTGTGGTGGCGGTGATCTGTCCCCTGCAGAATGGCGAGATTCGGTGCCGAACTATGCTCAACTTGCTTTCCCCAGCTAGGTATCACCCACCACGAGGCACCGCCCCAGCGAGGCAAGCTCTCAGTTCCCGACCGGTCTCTCGTCATCTGTTGTAGTGTTGAGCGTGTAAGTGTGTGTAAGAAAAGGATGAGGGTAGGACTAGGGAAGAGGAAGGAAAGATCGCGCGTGGTCCCATGGCGAGTTCGTTAGTGTAATGCTTCGGCATTCACTTTGGTGTTGATTGAAGAAACAACGGAAAACTATCGATCAGAGCTGCTGGCCACTAGAATTCCTATCCAGGCAGCGGGTGAATGCGACCTAGCTACCTAACAAGTGTATATGTTGAAAATGCTACCACCGCCTTGAATCGAACCCTAGGACCTCCCAGTCAGAGACGCTGCAGAAACACCAATTGATGCACAGAGCTCCCTAAGCCAGTAAAACAAGTCTAGAGTTTATCACGTCTCCCAGCAGAGGCGGTGATGTTGCAGGGGAGATACCTGGAGAAGGGAAAATTTCGCAAAATAACATATAAGTTGGGAGAGGAACACTGCCACAAATTTCACTACACTTATGGGTCTAATAATGATGGTACCAAGCTCGCGTCTGGAAAACACTAAATACTCACTCACTCCGACATGGGACAAAGTGAGAGCTGACGTTCATGAAACACATTAGAAAGATATCACAATTTACACAAAAATACTCTATTGAGTAGAATAGCACTACTTCTCTTTCAGGGCTTTTGGTTTGAGTGTACTGGAACGTTGAAAAAGTACCGGTTCCCGTTACATTATTGGAATGCACAATATCAGTAGGTAGTTTTCAGCTTCGTATTTAAATATAAAAAAGAGAAAAATAATTAAATTTTTTCCGTTCTAATGGTCACTATCAAAACGTGTATCTCCGTATTCGGTATGAAGCAAGTGGGAGAACCTCCAATTATTGTTTACCACATTTTATAATTGAGGTGGCTTCTTCTGATGTTATCCTACAGAAGACCAGAAAAGGATGACTGTCTTTCAAGAACGAAATCAATTATTTACTGGAACTCAATGTTTTGACAATTTCAGTGTTAACAGTGGTTGTTCTTTGCTTTTTACTTTCTCGTATATTCACTTAGTATTCGAAGTAATATACGTAGTATGGAGAAAGTTAAGTAATGCAGTGGAAAATTGATTTTGAGATTTTAACGGAAATTCACGTTTTGGGGTTTCCTGATAACGAAAAAGTTTTTGTTTTTTTAAAAAGCTCTCGACCAGTCCGTCTATCTGCTTTATCGTACGTCCGTCTGTGATGAACACTGGCGGCTAAACTAATCGTAGACTTTGTGCAAAAAATAATATTTCCTAATCGATCTAGCTCGATGCGATTTTTAAAGGATTCATTAAATTTTAGGAATATTTTAAATAGGATATTTCAAAAATTTGGGAGATATTCTTTATCCATTATTGCAATTTTTAGTTCAGGTGCTTCCAAGTTATATCTGCTGAAATTTCTCGAAACCTGTAAAGATTTCTGTTAAATTGCGCATTTTCAAAACGCTCGAAGGACTTTTTTCTCTAAAACGGCTCAACATTTTACAATCAAAATTTGCATGTATGACCCAAGTTTGTACTCTCCGATAATATTCTTAATTTATTTCAATTCTTCTATTAGGTATCGAAAGAATGGGAAAATGCTAAGAAATATATTTTAGGCGTAAATTGATGGCAGCGGGGAAGAGGGTGGGGCAACATTCGAAAGATAGACTAGATATTTTCAAAATAACTATTGAGAGAAAGCCTGTCTCATTCTGTACCACCAGTAGTTTTTATATGTAGAAAAGAAGAAATAATATTTATCTATATGGTTTCCAAGCCAGCAAGTCTTTTTTCAATT